>CM053786.1:747016531-747541531 GCA_028749045.1 Cupressus sempervirens
CTAGACTCTATTTCTTCAGTGTATTATCAGATTTCATCGACTCACCCCCCACCGTATTATTCTAGCTATGTTCGGGGTCCATCCCTTAGGTTGGTTTTCATTTTTGACTTGATTTGGTTTCTTCATCATCTTCATGGTTTTGCTGACTTTGCGAGTGACTGGTCTAGATACTTTTACTTGGCTTATTACATCACTATCATTGTGGTTGATTCTGATTTGACCCCCGAGTCCCATTGCTAGTTTGTGTAGGCTCTATCTTTGTTGAGCTTGATAGGGATTGATATTGACCACTTGCCTCCCTTCTAGTTCTCTCTTGATGCTCCTACCCACCTCCTCCCCTCACAACAAGAGTTGAACCAGCATATCAGATTCGACATTTATAGACAATATATCACCATGACTTGGTGTAACCCTATAGGTGAGTTACACCCAAAGATGGCCTTTTATGTTGATATATTTTTGGTTATCAAAGATCGTATTATTGTGCCCTCTAGCTACTTATCTTGGTGCTGGTGTCATGCCTTACATATCTCTTTGGGATCCTTCAGGGTTGGCTCCCACTGACTTCAAATTCAAATATATCACCACATGGATAGAGAGTACTAGACTTGTCACTTGTGTACCTTGGGCACGACCAAGATGAAGATCTATTTCATTTTTCATTGTCTTGCCTACTATGAGATTCTAGGAGATTCTATTTCTCATTTAGGGAGTGTAGCTCCCTTGCAGTCTTTTTCAGCTACACAGACTAGAGATGCCTTGCACTATACCTTAGAGAGACTATGTAGCTCTATGACCAAACCTTACAACTCTTATTCCCATAGAGAGTGGCCCTTATTCAGCTTATCACCACTTTTTTCTCTCCCTTGTCTCCTACACGGGGGACAAAGCGACCTTCCAGTGTCACCATCACCAACCACTCTAGATCTATGAGACCTTGTACTTGTTATACTTGCCAGTGTTAGTGACACCCACCCAGCTCTTCTCAATGGTAGTTTAGGGTACTTTCTTGCCCTAGTTCATACCCTTTAGTGCTTGGATTTTTTTAACTGAGGAAGGACCCTTAGTCCTTGCCTCATCTTATGCTCCTTACTTCTTCTTGTATCTTTTTTTTTTCCTATTTTATTTCTTTCCTTGGCACTATTTGGTGCTCTTGTTGTTGGTAGTCATATATCTTGTATGATTTTTAGTCCCATAGACCCTTGTGGTCTCTTTTTGGACATTATCTTCCCACCCAATATGTAGGCAATGTCTTCTTCTAACTTAATGCTACTATATATGACATATTTTGGTCTACTTTTGGATGAAGAGAGACTCCTAATTATTTAAAAGGGAAGATGTTGGGCATTAGTAGTTCTGTGTTTGGCTTACCTGGGGTTTACCAAGACCAAAATTAAGGATTTCAACATCTCAAAGTCCAATAATTATTGGAGGTTGAGGGTATGGAATAAAAATTCCCTCCTTGTCTTTATGAAAAAATCTAGCTTGAAGAGCATCAATCTCTTTCTGTAATTGTTGGTTAGAAGTTAGGAAAAGATTCTCTTGCATTATAGGATGGGTATCCTTGGGGTTCCACTTAGATTGGTCCATCCTATTTCTAGGTTTAATCATATGGAAATCATTTCACTTATGGCCCTCTTTCTTGCAAAAGAAACAAATATTAAATCCTCCAAGGAAGGTGAGAGGGTATGAAAATAAGTGGTCATCAATGTCAAAGGTTAGAACTTTAGGGATATCAACTCTCGGGTTAATGACAATAAGGATTTGAGCATCCATGTGTGGAAAAATATTATTAGTTTGATCAACTCTAATAATGTTACTAATGGGGGTTATGTCCTAAGGAATGAAATTCCAAAGGAAAGGAGCACCTTTTCCCCATAGTAATCCACCCAAGGAAAGATAATGCGATAATTTCCTCAATCAATGCATTGGGCATCCAAGGCAAGGCATGGAAAATACTTTTCCCAATTTTCCAATATTACTTATCTACCACATCTTTTTTATGCTTAGAGTTGCAGAGAAAAAACTAAGAATAACCTTTTTTTAATTAATCTAAAATAGGAGAATTGAAAACATAATTTCTCGACCCACACACTTTGAGTCCAATCATTCTTGTATTTCTTAGCTTGGTCAATTTTGTTAACATCTTGAGAAACCAGAAAGAGTGTTGTATCTTTAAGCCTTTCTTTCTCAGTGTTTATAGCTAATTGCATGAAAAATATTAGGTTTGATAACCATAGCTCTAGTGCCAAAAATATTAGCTCTAGTTTCTTTTGCTGCTAGTTGTTTGGATTCATTTGGCAGTCAATGGAAGAGGCATGCTTCATCCAGTACCAAGATCTTGTTCTCTACCATGTCTCTAAAAATTTTGATGTACGTAAGAATGGTTTGAGCCTTTGGTTTTGGAGTGGCATTTATCTGTTGTTGAGATCCCATTAAATAGCCTGAACAACCTAGAAGGTTGTTAGATAATTAATGTGAGGGGGCCTTTCATCTATGAAAGGAGCTCCTCTTGAATTATGTCCTAGGTTGTACAGTGACCTCAGTAGAACTTCTAGATTATGTTTTCCAATAATTTTGATGTTGAAGTAGGAATAAGAAAGAAACAATCTTTGTTGGCATGTCGTCTTCTTTAGTTAGAATAGTGCCATCCTCTCTAATCAGTTTTTTTTTTCAATTTATTTCTTTGTTTCATGGTGGATTGGTGGAAGTATTTTCTATTTTTATCTCTTTCTTAAAGTCATTAAAACCTTGATTTTTATTTCCAAAATATCTCATTTACAAATTTTGAACTAGATTGAGTTCCCAATTCTCTTTCCTTGGCATAGATGTTATCATCCATCTATTCATTTTCCATTTGAACTTAAATGTCTTTTAGCTCATAAGATTTTTTAAAAAAAATTCTTTTGAAAAATATTTACAAAATAAAATTTGTTCCATCCTCTCACCATATATTTTTTAAGTTTTATTTTTGAGAAACAATGTACATAGGAGTACCATAGACAAGAATGTTCCACCTGTTAACAATCAACATACTAAAATCTAGGTGGAGAAACCACATGTTTTCGTATTTGAATGGGAAAGGGATGATCTTATCATGTTTCTTCCCAATTGAGAAGGATGACATTGTTATCTGAGAGAATTCTGGGGAGAGCATTAAGGGAAAGATGAGAATATATTCCAATCAGTGGAGTTGAGAAATCTATCATGTTTAACTTGTATTAGGTTAGCACATTGTCTTATGTTACTCCAAGTATGCATAACATCTGTTAACTCAATATCTATTAACCTCATAATGGAAAGGAAGTCAACAAGATCCATCATACTATTAGATTAATCTTCATGTCCTACAAGCTTCTCTAAGGGAAAGAGCAGAGAATTAAAACCCCCACCCATCATCCAATTATCTATACTATTAATCTCAATTATGTGAGCTAAGTCTTTTCACAAAAAAACTTTACCACCTCAAGTATTTGGAGCATAAACATTAATCAAGTTCCAATTTTCACTTGTACCAATATCTTTTTCTTTGAAAACTAAACTATTTTTATTACTCACCATAAGATATCCTACAATTTTATAGGATCAAGGACACAAGATGAGCAAATGTTTTTAATGATTTTCTCAAAAGTGTCAAATTCCATCTTAGTTTCTTGAATCATAAGGATGTCAATTCCATTTTCCATTAAACAACATTTGTACAAGCATTGTTTCACATGGTTATTTATCCCTCTTTTGTTTCGAGAAGTAGTTTTTATTTTAAAACCAAAATATCTGAAAAAATCAACTCAAGAACAATAAATCACGTTTCTTCTCATTCTTGACTCTTAATATAGTATCAAGGATTTTCTTATTTCCACTTGCTACATCTTAATTTAAATGATACAAATTACTTCTCACACTCATCCTTTTCATTTCAAATATTATAAATTATCAATCTTAATCATGTGAACCTAATCTAAACTTAATTGTACTTAAGTAAATTAGCTTACACATTAAGAAAATTTGGTTTTCCTATACAAAATTTTAAAATTTATGAAAATTATGTACATGATATTCAATCTTAAATTATTTATCTATTTGATTAATATATTTTTCTTCTAGTGAGAACTTGAACAAACAAGAGCTTTGTAGAGCTTGAGTCCCTACCTTGTTCAGGGAGCAAGGAGTAAATTAAATTGAAAGAGGACATATACAAATTTGTAAGTAAAATAGAATTCTACAACTAAATAATAATAAGTAAATGGAATATCCTACATGTAATATGGGACAATGAACTATAATCAGTTTCAATTTCCTGCATGTAGGAATATATTACATCTGCTTTAGACATATAGGAGCAAGATGTTTGCACTTCACATTTTAAATGCATTTATACATTGTTGTTAAATATAGACCTATATGCAAAATGTGGAAGACCAAACAAGAGAGTTGAGGACTTATTATAATTTTTATAGGGAAGACTTATTATAATTTTCATAGGGAAGACTTATTACTCTGACTTGTTGACGTACTGATGTAGAGCATCAGAGTTCATCGTTAAATCTGAAAATTCTAAACGTCTTTTACTATCATGAACTTGACAATATAGAGGCAATCTTCTCAAAATACATATTTGTTTCACATGAAACTGGTTTTCCACATATATATTCTTGTAACAAGCGACTGCTCATTCTAACATTCAATAATTGTTTCAAAAATCTTAACTTTCCTTCAACCCATAATTAATGTCTTAAAATTTAGAATACAAATCAACTATTGATCAGTCTTCACAGGATTCCATGGCTTCTCCAACAAAAACACTGAATTCAAAGAAAATCAGAAATTTTCTTCCCTCAGAATCGATTCCCAAAATGATTTATTAAAATCAGCATATGCAAACCATAATGGAATCTTGAAATCAGACCACAAAACCGATAGCATGAATCCCAAAACAATATCAAGTTACAGTAAAGACAAAAATTTGCATTAACGCGGTATGGAAATAAGAATCAATTCCTTGATATCAGATTTTTGTTCAAACCAAAATCTAATTTGATACTAGGAATTAATCAAACTCATTTTAAAATCAGATTTTAGAAAACAAAATCTTATCTATCTTGATCGGTCATAAAAAGACATCCAATAAGAATGCATGTATTTGCAAGAATCAGAAAAATACACAAAAAACCGGATGAAAGCATTCCAATAAAATTAAACTTGCAACTTAATACCCATTGATTGAATGGTCCATAAGCTATGAGTCAATGGTAGCCAAAACAATAACAATCTTGAAATAACAGATTCTTGAACCACTATCAAATAATACCAAATCATTATCGGTTCAGCCCAACTTGCAGGAATAACCGATTTGAATCAAATCAAAACCATCAACATTATTGCCAAGTTAGGATTTAAATCCACCAAACCCAATAATAGTAAAACAAAAATCATTGAATCCATTTTTTTCTTGTTCCATAATCGATTTATGAATCGGTTAAATATTTCAACTCCAACATCAAAGTAAAAACCCGATATTTGGATGGCTCAAAATGCAGTCAATATCAAAATATGAAAAACTCGATATCCACCCGATGCCTTCCAGGAATAATTACTAGCTTATATATATTCTATATATATATATAAAAGAAGTCAAGAGATATCCTTCTTGAAGCGCTTCGAGAAGGATATCTCTTGACTTCTTTTATATATATAAAATATATATAAGCTAGTAGCACTCGCAACGGAAGAATGAAAGACATTATTGTTATTTATCTATTGGAAAAAATAATAATTATAAAATATATTTTATAATATGTTATATAATTTATATGTTCACTTAAAAAATATGATTAATGTAATAGATTCCCTTTGAATTTTTTTAAAAAAAAATCACCACATATATAATAATTAGTATGAACAAAATGTATATTTTTTATTCAAGTAATTAGAATTAAACTTTGGATTGAGATTAGAGTTTTCATTTGCATTAGTGTTAGCATAAGTTTTATCCTTAAAGCTAGATAATTATTTGCAATAGAGCAAAGGTTGTAGTGGGACTTCTTTAAGGGAATCAAGAGTTAGAGAGTTAAGGCTTCAACTTTTATAATACATAGTTTTCTTATTAATCATTAAATTAAAGTCTCAACAACTCTCTCATGTTTCTTTATCTTTCATCCTTCACACTATGTATACCTCATGCCTCTCCGTCATCCCTTTCTCTCTCTCTCCCCCCCTCTATTTTGGGCCTGAATTTTCCTCTTTCTATATTTACCTCTATCTCTCCCCACTCCCCCTTCTAACTTTCTTCCATCTCCCTTCCCATCTAGCCATTGCTTCCCCCTAAATACCTAATATATCTTTACATCATCTCTCTCTCTCTCTCTCTCTCTCTCTCTCTCACACACACACACACACACACACACACACATCTCTCTTTCCTGAACATATATATACATATATCTCCCCCCATAATTACTCTCTTTCCCTCTCTCCTGACCCTCCTCTCAACATGTGTTCTCCTACTTAACCCCCACTCCCTCCCCCCAAAACTTATCAATATTATCCTCTCTTCATTACCATGTCCATCTATCCTAAGCCTTAATTATTATATTAATCCCATCTCTTCCCTATTCCCTCTCATATTCCCTTTCTCTCTTATATCCCTCCCCCTCTCATCATCTATTCCTCATGATTACCATATATCCCTAGCTCGTTTCTCTCACCCTCTGGGTCCTCTTCTCTCTCTTTCTCCCTCATATGTTCACATGCTAATTACTCTATTACAAAGTCTCCCCCCCCCCCCCCCCCCCTCTCTCTGATTATCAAATTATCCTATTTTTTCTCTACCTCATATCTCTTCCTCTGCATGTTCTCTCTTTCTCTTTGTTGTTTACTCCCTTTCTCCTATTTCCCACCACATATTACCATCTCCTTCTCCTAATTACTCTCTCTCTCTCTCTCTCTCTCTCTCTCTCTCTCTCTCTCTCTCTCTCTCTCTCTCTCTCCATGTTATTACTATCTACTCTATCTATCTCATGTATCTTTATCTCTTACCCTCTCTCAAAATGTCTACTTCATGTATCACCCACATCCCCCCTCTACCCCTCTCTCCTTATCACATCTAAATCTATTTTTTGGACCCTAGTAACCTCATCTTTCCCCACCCCTTTTTCTATCTCCTCCTCCTAAAATTTTCATCTCTCTCTCTCTCTCTTCCCCCCCCCCCTCTCTCTCTCTCCAAAATTCCTCCCCCTATCATCATTTCCATCCATTTGATGCCCTAATTATTCTCTTTCTCTTTGCCTCACCTCTCTCCCCTTCAATGTTGTCTCTTTCTACCTTATTCCTTCCCTCATTTCTCCCTTTCTCCTATTTCAACCCTTACCACATGGACTATTCTTTATTACCATTTACCTCTACATCATCTTTCTCCCTCCTTGCATCATTAATATCTTTAAGTCTCTCCTCTCCCTCCTCTCACAATCTCTTCCCCCTATTTACCCTCTATATCTTCTCCATATCTCTCATTCATGTATCTTTATCTCTCACAATATCTCTTGCATGTGTCTCTCACCATATTTCCTCTTATCTCACTCTCATGCCCCCTCCTCATATCTCTTTATCTCTCAAATTCTTTCTATTTCTACCTCTTGTCTCTCATGCCCACCCCATATCCTCTATCATGTCCCCTCTTATTATTACTATCTACTCTCTTTGTCTTGTGTATCTTTATCTCTTTCTCTCTTACATAGTGTTTACTTCATGTCTCACCCTCATCCCCTTGTCACACTCTCTCTCACATGTCCCATTCTATAATTACCTCCCCCTCCACCCCTTATAATGTAGACCCTCCCCACTCCATCATTACTCTCATTGTCCATCAGTGTCCATCATACTCTTGCTCTCCCCATCATTGTCTACATCTATTTTGGGCCATATATTTCTTTTTCTTATTTAGCTCATCTCTTGAGCTACTCCCGTACTACATAACTTCCTTATTTAAACATAACTTCCTAGATTTAAGTTGATTTAGATATTCAAGTTAATTAGATTATTAAAATAGCTAATTTATTTTTCTTTTGGGAGAAATACAAGCTATAATTGCCTTTAACTTTTGATTGGTAAATTACGCGTGAACAAAACTGAGGAAGGATCATATCTATGTCTCAAATATGAGCTGAAATTTAATCATAATATTTTATAGTATTAAATGGATTGGTGCTTATGCCTCATTTTAGCTTGTACTTGGTTTCAACTATTGAAAAACATATTGTTATATGTTTGAATTTACATAGTTTATGGTTAGTTTAAGTAAAAACGCATTTCTAAAATAGAAACCTATTTATATTTTTTGATGGATAATTACCCTTAAAAATTCTTTAATTATTTTCCATATAGACATCACCTATTTATCTCTACCTCCTATTTGTCACCCTTTCCCCCTTATTTCACTGTCTCTCACATGCCCCCCTCCCTCACACCCCCCCGCCCCCCCTCTCTCTCTCTCTCACACACACACACACACACACACACACACACACACACACACACATCATCATCATCATCATCATCATCATACCTATCTATCTTGAACCCTAATGATACTCTTTCTTATGATCTATTTGATCTAGTCCCCTCATTTTCCTTGTCTACCTCATCTCTCCTCTCCCACTTCTCCTTATTTCTCTTTTTCCCACCTCTCACCATATCTCCCCCCTAATTTTCACCTATATCTATCTCCAATCTTTCACCCTCTCCCCCTAATCTCACCCTTTTTCTGACATATATCTCAACACCACGCGCCCCTTCCCGCCTCCCTCTCTCTATTTGCCATCTATCTCTACCTCATGTTTCTCACCTTCTCTATATTTCTTCACTCCCACATGTCTCTTACATCTCTCATCTATCTCATATCTATGAATATTTACATTATCTCTTTACCTTATCTCTCTCACTCTCCCCTTTCCCTTTGTCTACCTCATCTTTTTGCCCATCATCATCTCCCTTTCTCCCATCTCCCTCCCCTCCCTATATCTTCCTCCCCTCCCCCCTCCACCATCTCTCTATTCTTCATCCTCTCCCCCTCTCCCCCTTTCTCCTACTCCTCCTAATCAACCTCTTATGTACTTTCCTCACTCACTACTCTCAACATCTCATTTCCCTCTCTCCATCTCTCTCTCACACGTCCCTTCTGTCTCCATCACTTCCTCATTATTTACCCTCTAACTCTATCTCATGTCTCTCACCATATCTCACACATGTCCCTATGTAATTATCCTTCTTCCCTCTTCCATCCCCTATCACTATTTCTATGTATTCCGAGTTCTAATTATTGTCCTCCTTGAGCTCTATCTTATATGTTTCCTTTTATTTACATTAGCATAAAATTTATTGTGGCGTATCACCATCTCTTGGCTCCAATTTACACCCCCCCTCCCCCCTTCCTTTCTGTGTGTGTATGGAGTGTGGTGTGTGTGCATCTCATCAATTAGGTTTAGTAATATGGTTTAACATTTAGGATTAGGATTTTATCTTTTAAAAAATAGGTTAGAAGTTAGGGCTTAAAATTTACTATTAGGATTAGGGTTCATTATGTTTCATCATTTTCTATTACCATTTAGGACTATGGTTTGAAGTAGGATTTATCATTTATCATATAAAATGTACATTTCATGTTTAGATGTAAGGGTGGTTTTAGAATTTGGGGTGTAGCATTCAAGATTAGAGTTTACTATTTAATATTATAACTTGCTTAATATTTAAGATTTAAGGTTTAACATTTGGGATAGGCTTTTAAAATTTGGGGTTAGGGTGACATTTAAATATTTTGTTTCTTAAATAGTTTGAGATGTTTCTTAAATATTTTGAGACAAATTGAGAATAGGTGTGTCTAGAAAGATATCTCTCAACTTATTTTAAAATTATAAATTAATTTTGAGTTCACCAATTAGTATGTTACTTAAGTGGTGATGGTGTTCAAATTAAGGTTTAACATTAGTTACTAAAACTCAAACTTTATAATTGATTAAGTGGTTCTAATATCTTCTAAATCAATTATGTCCATAAATATTTTTTAAAAATGAAACTTCTATTTTTTCATAAAGAGCTTTTTTAATTATCAAGTTAAAAATGTACTTAAAAACTTAATATTACTTATTATTTTATTATTTTTTCTTAATTTATTTTTTACATCCATACTTTCTAATTTTAAAATGATTTCTATTATATTTTAAAAGCTTCCTATTTGATCAATTCAATGAATATTCAAACAAAATAGAATTTTTCCATAGTAACTTTATCATTTATCATATAATATGTACATTACATATTCCATATTTAGATGTGAGTGTGGTTTTAGCAATTGGGGTGTAGCATTCAAGATTAGGGTTTACTATTTAATATTATAACTTGGCTTAATATTTAAGATTTATGATTTAACATTTGGTATGGACATTTAAAATTTAGGGTTAGGGTGACATTTAAATATTTTGTTTCTTAAATAGTTTGAGATGTTTCTTAAATATTTTGAGACAAATTGAGAATAGGTGCATGTAGAAAGATATCTCTCAAATTGTTTTAAAATTATAAATTAATTTTGAGTTCACCAATTACTATGTTATTTAAGTGGTGATGGTATTCAAATTAAGGCTTTAAATTAGTTACTAAAACTCAAACTTTATAATTGATTAAGTGGTTCCAGTATCTTCTAAATCAAATATGTCCATAAATTTTTATTATTTTAAATGAAACTTATTTTTTTCATAAAGAACTTTTTAAAGTATCAACTAAAAATGTACTTAAAAACTCAATATTACTTTTTTTTTAAATTTTTTTTTTTTTTTTTAACATTCATACTTTCTAATTTTAAAATGATTTCTATTATATTTTAGAAGATTTCTATTATATTTTAGAAGAATGTGCACACAGTATTGGGCAAAATACCTAATGAAATGTTTAATTTTGGAATGCATTGATTAAAGAATATGTCAATAGGCACTTCCATTGGGACCATTTCAATGTTTTATCAAACGATAGAGACAAGTGCAACACCCAATAATTATACATTTGTAACAGGCCAAGGGCATCCATGAGAACATTATGAGATATGGGTTTGAGTGGCACATATTTGTGATGAATTCTTATGGTTGATTTGGGAATGGAGATACAACCTTTTTTATCCAAAGCATTCATCTCTCATGCAGACGAGCTCCCTCTGTCCAAAGATTTGCTACCTTTTCAAGAGGATCAGTTCCCTCCTTTCCTATACATTTGCAAGAAAATGCGTGTAGGGCTACACACAATCATCCCCTTTCACATGCTTGTTGCCCTCTTTTCAACTTGTTGCCTTCCTTCCACTCATTGCCCCTTCTCCTTCTCATATTATATTCTAATGATTTAAAAATGACCAATAAAATGCTTAGTAGCTTTGCATAGTTGGCATTCTCCAATATTATTGTGCGTTTTCTTTATGATAAGTGTTTTGACAACTGAAATCTTTAATATTTTGGTTGATCATTCTAGACTTAAAAACTATATGGAACGTTTTTCTTGATGTTGCTACAAACAAAGCAAAGCCAAAATTTTCTAAAACTTTTAAACAACTGTCAAATATTTTTAAAATAGCAAAATGTTTACATTGATATTTGCTCCCACTGTAGGAAAGCCTCTCAGCTTAAAAACAAATTATAATATGTTCAATTTAAACCATGCAAAAATAAGAATATTTGATGTTTCCTTGGTAACAAAAATTTATTGAAAGGATATAAATATATTTTAGAGTATGAAGTATGAAAACTTATGTTATTACATTGATACTTAAATATCCCATTTTCTCCTGCAAGAAATGAGTGGGAAGTCAAGCGGTCTCTATTCATACTCTCATGCACACACCAAACTAGTCTCCACTGTCTTTGTTTTGATTCATTCCAAATCTTTATAACTCTCTTTGGTAGTTACAAAACCTTTCAACTTTCTCACAACCATTCACATTTGGGAATTTAGGTACAACTTGTAATTTTATTTTATTTTGCAATGTTGTACTTTACATCACTTAAATACGTTCAAGGACTCATAGAATTTGGTAATCAGTTTCAACTTATAAACCATATGGACAACATTGGATTTCAATATAAAATATTGAATTACATAATTTGATGATGGTGAGGTACCCATGTACCAAATACAGAGTGGTATAATGCTCTAGTATAATTATTTAGCACACTTTCATGAAGGGACATATCTACTACCATGAATAGTCATAGATAAACACAATGTCTTTTAAATGAGGTCATGTATGTCCTTAGGATAGTTACAGGGAAGATCATAGAGTCACTTAGAGGGAATTCACTATGATTATTAGGCTACATGTTATAAAAAATATAAACATGAGGTTTAAAGGAGGCATAAGTAGCTATATGGTTACTGACTACTAGATAAGAATAAATTCTAAAAAGGACACATGAATGCAAGTATGACATTTACAAGCAAGGAAGCAACAACAAATGAAGATCATTGATAAATATGAGGGCAACAACATAATTTCAAGCATAGTGCTTGAAATAATCAACACAAGGCTTACAAGGAAATATTATAGAGCAGTAGAATGGAGTATTGTTGTTGGAACAATTGAATTACTAGAAATATGTAAATCATTATGTTAAGTATTGGTGTTACACACATGTTGATAAATGCATAAGATAGTGTTGTAATAGGAATACAAGATAGGGTATCAATTCAAGGGACAAACATATTGCAATGATGAAAAAGTGAATATCAGAGAAAATCTAACAGAATCAACAAAGACGTGCTACTATTGAGCACTAATTATTGTTTCAGAGTAATAAAAAAAGACATATATCAACAAGAAAGCAATGAGAATAGATTACTTTTATAATTAGCACATGATATTTAGACATTTTATAGAAGTCATTTTTGTTCAAGACAAGATCTAGTACATGAAATGTATTGACATCATGTGAAGAATGAGAAAAGTTTATGAGTATGTCCTTTTGCAAAGGAATAAAAAGAATAAATGTCAGACCCTTAATTCATCGACTCATTATTCAATTCAATTATATTATTAGAATAAGGTCTCATATACATTAATAGGGAAATATGTCCTATCAATAAGAGTAGCAATTACATGGAGTGGTAGGATGTATTACCAAATACCCATGTAAGAAATGGTATATTTCTTTAAAAACATGTCATTCAGAGTAGCAAAGGATAGATATGAAGGATCAAAACATAGAGCCCAAATTAGATACACAGTTTTATGACTAAGAGTTGTCGCCACAATAAAACAACTTCAAAGATACATATTTCTATTTTGCATCTTAAACAAAATATGAAATACAAGAAGCTAGGATTTTAGTTTTTCCATGGCTCTAAAAAATGGAAACTCCATGATTACGTACAGAGCCAATGCCAAGAATGGAAATGCAAAGGTTTAGAGTTGCAAGGACATATGAATCCTAATCAAAGTTACACAGAGAAAACATGTATGAAGTCGTGATGAAATAACTGCAAAGTGCTAAATAGTGGTTTGTCTTTCATGTATTTTATGCTAAAAGGAAGAATATATGGCATTGATCAAGCCTACCTATTGAAATGTGCAAGTTCTAGGAAAAAATTAGAGTGAAACCTCTCCACTGAATAATTCTTTAAAGGCATTAAAAAATTGCATTATTTTTTTCCATTCTCAAATCGAATATGGTAAGTTGCAACACAAAGACAAAATAGAAAAAATCCTAGTAAAATCAAAGTTTTCTTTCCATAAGGTTATGAACCACATACAAATATAAAAGGCCACAATTTTAGTCCACAAAAAGGAGAAAACCCTCTCTTTCTTCAAACAAAGCCATCAAATCTATATAGAATACAACTAAAGGCTACATATTTGAGTGAAATCACATAAAATCATGTGAATAGGGCAAGAATGCATAGAAAAAAAAAGAATCAAAACAAAAAAAAAGAACAATTTAATACATAGCTATCAAAATGTTGTGGCAGCAAAGAGTGGTTTTCATCTAAAGGGTACATTCATTTGCAAGAAGACGAATTGAAAAGGTTCATACAGAATGCCACAGGAATTCACCTGTAGATGGCAAGCTTCCTATCAATGCAAAGTCTCATGCTCCCATCATTGCAGATGTATTATGTTCTATTTTTTTAAGGATGAAAGAAAGTGGAAGCCATGACATGAAATAGTGACTCAAAGAGAACAAGAATGTTTAGTAGGAATAAAGATTTAGGAGGAACAACAATAGGAACAAGGAAGTCAACTAAGACAAAACAGAATTTGATAACTATCTAAACACTAGAACCATAGATGTAGTAGCCCAAGGTTTCAAGGCAAGACTATTGTGGAAAAGATGATGATGACCTCACCCACAATAAAGTCTGAAGAGGGTTTCTTAAAATGCTTGAATAACTGAGAGAGCCTCAAACCTTGGACCATTATGCTCAATAGATATAAACAAAGGTAGAGTGAGGTAAACCTTAACACAAGAATATAGATGCACAAGAAGATTTGCTATCAGAGTTGGGTTTACATCACAGAACATGCCTTAGCTATCCAGCAATATCATGCAAATAAGGATAGAATTCCAAATTGAAATACCAAAATTCTAACGACATGATACAATTTATGTTTACCTATACCATTAGGATGAAACTCTAATGATAGAGAAAAATAAGTTAAAAAATGTAAAATGTCACATCACAAGGTAGGTGGCAGGGAAAGAACATGCAAACATGCAAAATGACATGTAACAAAGTAGGTAAACAAGCATGCACAATGACATGTGCCTTGAGTGTTCTTTATTTTTTCAATCCACAAAATAAAAATACCACGGATCAATAGAAAAATAGAAATAAAAAATCAAAATTTCCTTAAATGAAATATTTTGTATAAGATCATTGCATAACATTGTTTACACAAATTCCAAAGAGTAAACTAATTTTATAATATCAACATGAAAACTATAGTCTCCTCAGGACTAATAAACATAAAAAATCCTAACAAAAAATCTTTAAAAAGTAAAATAATATAAACTATAAAATAAGAGAGCTTTATTGTGTGGGTTTAGAGTCGATGTCCACCTTATAAAGAAGATGCACACTCGCTTTATCATGTTGTTTGGCCAAAAAAAAAATTAAATTGACACTTGCGTATTTAATAATATTATTATTATTTTATTCTTAAATATTGTTTACATCAACAACAATAGTCAAAAGATCAAGCTAACTAATAAAAATAAGTAGATAATATACATTTTTATATGTGAGGATCACATGATGTTTAAGTTCTCATAAATAATAATAATGAATAGACTCTTAAATCTATAAATACAATTATGTACAAAACAACAAAAACGTAGTCTTCGAAAATGAGATAGGTAAAGATACTCCGAACAAACAACACCATAATTTATTTATTTATATGTCACTCGCTTGGATGTCAATTATTTAAAGGAATATAATTCCAATGCAATAAATAAATTCCCCCTCTTTACAAGATAATCTGACCGACCAACCATGTAAAGGTTTTTTTAATGTATTAATTAAATTTATTTTTGGATTGGTGCGTTGGAATCTTGTTGGTAGGAAATCTAGGTTTCTTAGTTTCAAATAATAATTTAAAAATTGTTAGTTTTAATAAAAAGAATAGTACTATATAATTTTGGCATTTTGTTGTTGTGGTTTACAATCTTTTATGTCTTTATTTTTGGCATTTTGTTTCCATGGTTTATAATGGTTTATAATCTTTTACGTATTTTTTATTTTTTTAAATTATAAAAAATACATAAAAGATTATTTATAATCATTTATGTATTTTTTTGGTTGTTTTCTAGTTATTTTTACTTTATTTTTGTTTTAAAAAGAATTATTGCTTTCTAATATTATAATGATAAATTATAGAGTGTAATTTTAAATATTGATGTAAAAAGAAATCACATTTACAAATAGTAATAGTTCAATTTAATGGATTTACAAAATCTAATAATACAATTTAAATTTTATTATTTCAAAAATTTGTAGCAAGAGTATCATGTTTATTTGTAAAATTTGTAACAAAGCTCTCATTGGATGGTCCAAGACATGTAAGGGCAATCTTGCATCACTGCAAAATATACATGTAATGTGCTTGAGTTTTGTGAAAAGTTATATTTTCAATAAGGGCAAAATACATACCATTGTGCACATTGGCATACCTTGGAAAGTGTTTAATGAGACATACGAGGTAAAATCACTTATTATTCATGGCCTATATTAAATGGTATTGTAGTTTTAGGAGTGGACACATGTTGGTGATGACTAAAAAGGAAAATGGAGTGATTTTCATCTTGGCATCCACTTTGGGAAGTGGAAAATAATTTTTTACATATGTCCATGAAAGTTATAAAACATAAATAAAGATTCACTCTCTTAATCACCCAATTATAGAAGGTGAAGAGTCTTTTGTTGGCCATAAAGCCTAAATGAAGTCACTTTCTTAGGCACAAGTGGGGAAGTTGAAGAGTCTTATGTTATCCATGTGTTATCTTTTTTTATGCCATGCATTGCATCTTTTAAAGGGGACATTAGAGTTCCAACTGACACCAAAATACTATAGATTAGAGCTTGGGTAAGTTGCTCCATCATCAAGAGTTGAGCGATTAATTCAAAATAGGGTTGATTATTCAAATTTGAGTTACTAATTCAAATTTGAGAAGAGTTTTCCTTTATTTCAAAGTTGAGTAGAAGCTCTAGGTTGTAGGATTTGTAAGGTACATGAGGTGAAGGTATATTAATTGATGAATAAATGTGTGAGCGTTAGTATAATAGAAAATGTGTTTGTGTTTCTCAAGGGAGTTCCCTTCATTATTATTTTTAATTAGATAAGAAAGGAAAGGACCCAATCCCGTACAAATGAGAAATAGTATAGATGAATCAACAACCAAAAATAACAAACTTAGTGGGAGCCCCCCAACACCAAAACAAATAGGGACATCAAAAAGATTATCAGACCAATCTATTTACATAGGGATTACAAATCCATAATATCCAACCAACTACAACTTTAAAATCATGTATCCAAAGTACTATCTTCAATTAACACTATACTAGTTATCATATTGACATACTTATTTAAAGTATTAACATATAAGTAGATACTAGTAGTCCAATAAGTCTTAAAAGCTTCCTCTAGAAGTAGTAAGGAACATACAACACAAATAAAATATTATTTAGAACCAAAAAGAGCCTCTATTAGGCTCAAATCTTTGTCTAGCTCCCAAAGCACCTCTAACCATATGTTTGATTTCCCTATCTACAAGTGATAACAAGTAATTCCAACATTATACCCCAAATGTTCGAGTTGTCTTTTGATCCTAGAATTTCCAGTAATGGTGCCTATAAGTACTTTGTTCATGATTTCATTTATGATCTAGTTGAGAGAATTTAATGCATTATCAATAACAAGAATTTTATCAATCATTTGTCTTTCCAAATGCTGAAGTCTCTCAATGACACCCGATAAAGGGGTTTTTCTAAGATTTTCATCTTTCTTCAAAACTTGCATACCCTATTTTTCCTCCTCATTATCATGAGAAGTTTTAATGTCTTTATTTCCATGTGCCTCATCATCCTAATTTTCAATAGTCATATCTTTGTGTTCAAACAAATTAGGGGTTATTATGCCTTGGTTCTCCTAATCATTGAAACCCCTTATTTACAATACCATTACTATCATCCCCATCAACAAAAATATATTAAGATGAGGTATCATCTTCCTTACACACAATAGTTTTCCCTTTTGAGGAAGGCTTTTCTAAGTTTGTAGTAAGTCTATATAACCTTCTACTCCAAAACCTAGAGGTTTTCTCCTCAATTTAAATGTATTTTCCCTTTCCACATTGTTTTCTTCATTATCCTCCATGATAATAATAGTGATCCCCTTGTTAGTAGGGGCTTTATTGGAAATTTTTTTTTTCTAGGACCATGAAGGTCAAGAGGGCTTTTGCATATTTGAGGGTAACCATCAATAATTCATCAAAAGGTTAGGGGAGGATTAACATAATCCATGCGGGCTTCACTTAGTACATGTAAATCATAGCACACACTCTCGTGGTATAATAGAGAATCTCCTTATTTTCAAAAAATATTACCCCAAACTTTTTTTTTCATCCTTTTAATACCCACTCAATACCCTAACACTCGTTTCCCTATATATAAACCCCTGCCCCATGTGCCAAAATACCAAGCTCCCCCTATTTAGGCAATACATTGCCCCTTTTTTTGAAGTTTTCAAACCCCATAATATGAATGCACAGAGTAATGTATTTCCCTTTCATTGAAAACCCCATGACAAATATCTTCTTTTTCTTTCTCTATACAACCAAATGATTGGCTAAAACCATAGTTAACCACCTAGGAGCCACAACAAGAGCTTATTGGGATGGGGATAGAGGAAAACTTGGTGCTCAAGTGGAACATGATTACCATGGGTGTCCATGTCTAGGGTGAATTTACACAAATCCATATTGAGGACTTGGTGGAGCAGTAGATAAACTCCACCCTCAATACTTGTTGCAAGGATGAGAACAAAAATAAGCTGATATTATTTTTCTCTCAATGTTTAATATGATTTAGTAGGGGATACACAACCATGATCTACCCTCTAATGTAAAATAGCATGTGATGTGAAGACTAACAATGGAATACAAGGGAGTGAAGTTTGACATACCTATATTGGAATCTTTTAGGTACTCATCATTCTCTAAGAACTTATCAATTAAAATCTAGTAGTTATGAGAGATTTTCTTTGCAACCCTCATCCAAAAATACTTCACCATTGTGGCCTCTACTATCATTTGTGTAAAAATATTAAACTCCAAACTACTAATCTTAACTCTACCTCTAGACCAAGAGTTGGTAGATTTTGAAGGGTAACCTTATACCAGTACATTGGCATGCAAAAAGAAGCTAAGCCAATAGCAACAAATAAGTCCCAATGTTCTACATTCTTCCTCAAATCCTCATAGTTGACTAACTGTAAGAATTTTTTAGCTCCCCCCCTGCCCACAATTGCAACTATTATTCTTTTAATCCAACTAAACTTATTCTTACAAAGTAATATTTAGGTAAAAGAGACATAATGTAGGCTCAAAAAAATAATCTCCCAAATTAATAAAGATATAAATAAGGAGGAAAGAGTAGAAGTATAATTATTAAGAAAAAATAATTAGATTATTAGGGAAACTAAATATCTTTGAAATATGAAAATATTGTGAATTAGGGTCACACAAACAAAATATATCAACAATCTTGGTTATATGATTCTCACAGGAGACTCATCTTTAGAAGTAATAATTAAAGGGTGAGAGAGGCTTGTTATAAGGATTGTCATATATTGAACTGAGGAAAAAAGAATTGTCATGTCCTCATGAATGCATGTGTCATATTCATCTTGGTTTTATTACCACCTTACATCGCCATAGGCACTATTTCTAATCCACTTGAACAAATTAATCTTCCGAGTCCACCTCCATATACATATAATGTATTTTCTTCATGCAGAAGTATCTTGCATCACAAAATAAAATGGGGCATAATTTTTATTTATTTTTAAATTGTGGAGGAGAGAGAAAGTGATGAAAATTAGAGAAATAATAATAATAATAATGGAGAAAAAAAGGGAAAATGCATTTCATTTTTCAAGGTAGCATTTTAGAAGTTAGTGGAAAGTTCCATAATTCATGCATTTCATGTTTGTTTCCAAGTTGATATGTGGCTTGAAGGTGTATTTAATGAGAGTGTTTATTTAATTAATGTATTTTATGCTAGGCTGACTTGTGGCTTGGTTTCATATAAGTAGAGGTTCTTGTGGAGTCTAGAGTCATTATTCATTTAGCGTGGGATTCAACATGGAGACAATCAACTAGAGAGGAGTAGCTAAGAAGAGCAAAGTTTGTTAGTAGAGCTAGTAGCTATGAAACTAAGAAGGTTTCTTGGTAGCTTGCAAGCACAAGTTTAGATTCTTCTTGAGGTTTTCTACTAGATTTCAAATCTAGGCTAGCTAAGGTTTGGATCTTGTGAGATCTTGTAGAGTAGTTTTTGTATTTTCTTATGTATTTGATCATAACCTAGAAGGCCTTATAGACAGGCATGTTGGATGTAAATCTTATGATTATATTATGAGAATTGGCATTATTTTGGATCTAAATCTTAGTGTTATTGTTATTCTTATGTTGTGTGAATTTTTTTGGTGGCTAGGACATATCCTCTGGGGATTCTCCTACCTTGCACTACGTCAAGTGGTATCAAAGCATAGCATAATCTTGTGGTGGATTGTTCATTATAGAGTCCTAAATATCTTTGTTGTGAGGTGGCAGATCATGGTTCTAACTTACAATTGCGTTGAGGGATTGCAGATAGATTGTGATATGAAGATATGGTTGTGAAGATGGAAGTTTGGCCTTATTAATCAAAGGTTTGATCTAGTTGGTGATTGTTAAGAGTGTAGATTTGTTGCAAAGGGTTTGCAAAGATCATGGAAGATGCCTCTAACAATATTGGACACTAAGATGATTTCAAATCTTTGTGATGTGGTGGAGACAAATATTTTAGAGATATTTTCTCAATTGGAAGCCAGTTTTGCTGATCGAGTTAAGGAAGGGATAATTGAGTTTCACAAAGATTTCTAGAGTTAGAGTCTACTGATTTGAAAGAGAGTGGTTTGGCCAATTAAGAAGATTGTGCAGAGGAGAAGACACTTTGCTATTAAGGAATAGGTAAAGGATGAATTCACTAACATCGAAAAGGATATTGTTTTCATGATCAATTAGATAGATTTGACATGAAAATTGTAGAGCATCTTACTCTGGATGATGAGATTGTCAATTGTGAGATTCACATATGGATATTTTGATTGATGTTGCATTGAATGTTGTTTGTGTGGATTCACTAGTTACTTATGTGGTTGAGGATCTACATGATATTTTGGGTGTATATGTTCCTAATCTACATGTTTGTTGACATGGCTAAGGATTTACATGTTGCTCATATTGTGGATTCGAGCTTACATTTTATTGATTTGGTCTAGGAGTAACCTTATGTTTCTGACATGGATTTCATGTTTGAGCATATTTTTATTGGTGGTTGTGATCAGTTGTAGAGATTGTTGGTCAATCATTATGTTCACTTTGTTCCTAGGAGTGAGCTTGTTGATTGGATTTCCTAGATTCATTTGATTCTAGTGTGTGAGTGGATGAATCATAATGATTTATTTTCATATTTGTTCTTCTATCTAAGATGGATTGGAAACCTTTGGTGAAGATGAAGTTGTATGCTGATATTTCTTTTAGCTTCAAAGTATGGGACATTATATATATATATATATATATATATAGAGAGAGAGAGAGAGAGAGAGAGATGAAAATTAGAGAAAATAATAATGGAGAAAAAAGGGAAAAAGTTATTTCATTTACCAAGGTGGCATTTTAGAAGTTATTGGAAATTTTCTTATTCATGTATTTAATATTTTTTGCCAAGCTAACTTAGGGCTTGAAGGTGTATTTAATGATAGTGTTTATTTAATGTCTTTTATGCTAGGCCCACTTGTGTCTTGGTTTAGTATAAGTAGAGGGTCTAATGGAGTCTAGAGTCATTATTCATTTAGCACGAGATTTAGCATGGAGGAAGTCAACTAGAGCAGAGCAGTTGAGAAGAGTTAAGTTTGTTAGTAGAGCTAGTAGTTGTAGCTTGGAAAAATAAAAAGGTTTCTTGGTGGCTTGCGATCAAAACTTTATATTCTTCTTGGGGTTTTCTACTAGATTGTGGATCTAGACTAGCTAGGGATTGGATCTTGTGAGATCTTGCAAAACGGTTGTTGTATTTACTTATGTATTTGGTAGTAACTCAGAAGGCCTTATAGTCGAGCATGTTGGATGTAAATCTTATGTTTATGTTACGAGAATTGGCATTATTTTGGATCTAAATCTCTATGCTATTTTTACTATTCTGCTATGTGGTTATTTGCCAGGGACTAGGACATCTCCTTTGGGGGTTCTCTTGCCTTGCACTACATCATTTCTAATCTATCTCATCAAGATTATCCACCTCGTCTAGATTATATTAATGAATATTTTATTTGTCTTAGTAGAATTCTTCGCAACTTCATTTGAAATCATTTTAATCATGTTTGGAAGGAAAAAGTATTTCTTCCAATGGCTTCAAATATGGATCTTAAGGCCCTCATAAGAAATCAAGTTTACGACCCAGTTTTACTCCCAGTATTTATGTTGTACTTTAAAATGTTTAAATTCCTTAAGATTTTTTTGAATTTCTTTCATCAGGGTTATGATATCCTATGAACCCATAATTTCTTCTTTTAAGATATCAACTATAAACTTTGAATCTCCTTCAAATAAAATCTTGCTAAAACCCGATTCTTTATTAAGCATTATACCCTACCAAGAAGCATGGGCTTCAAAAAAGTTGCTAGATTTTATTCTTAAGTACTTAGCAATACATTCCATGAGTCTTCTTTTAAAATCTCTTGAAGCAAGAACAAGAACAGCAGTTCTAAGGTTACCCTTGGAGCACCCATAAAAATTACATTGTATCTATCCATGATTAGGCGGTCTCCATTGTATACTTGTCATTTTTAACTTCCTTTTCTAGTTAAGTTAAGTGATGTTTTGAATAAGATCCCAAATTAATTTAAACCTAATTTCTTATAGAGTGGGCATATCTTTGAAGGTCCCAAATGAAGAAACATTAAGACTCTTTTTTGTTTGATATTTAATAGTTATAAAGACTTCTTACTTTATTTTGAAATATTTCTAAAAAGTTTGTTGTTTCCCGAAGTGACTATAAGAGGAATCTATTTCTATAGTTTTCTCATTACAACATATTTATGTTAGAATTTTGGGGAGATTAATGAAAGGGGAAAAAAATTTTGAGATATTTTTGAGGGGTTAGCACTTGGATTGATTTGTTATGTGTTTCTTTTATAACTTGGTTGGTCATTTATATATATATATATATATATATATATATATATATATATATATATAGTGGTATGCGACATACAGAATTTAAGAACATTGCAAAGGAAGATTTTTATTAGGGAGGTTTGGGTATAGTGAGTTAAGATATGAGAGCATAGATTTATATTCATATATTTATTCATATGCTACATCTATTTTCCCTCATGTTAGTGTGAAGATTTGGATGAGTTATAGTTGATTTAGTGAAGATTGGTTGTAGGCCAGTGTGTAGGAAATAGTTTATTGGTAATTTAGTTGTATCTAATAGGAAAGATGGAATGAAGGCAAGAGATTTTAGAAAATGATTGAAGACATGTTCATAATACTATATGTTGGAGATCATTATGTGAAGGTTTCTGAAATGTAATGTGTGATATGCTCACTGATAATTGACTCTTGTGAAGGAATTTATTTTAGAAGTTGTAAAGTGTATTGTAGCATATGGAGCTTAATTGTAATATCATATTAAGGTCCCATATTACTCATTATATATTGGAAAATATCTCACAAGAAGACTCAATTTTATTAGGAAAAGGTATAAAGGCAAGGTTGTTTCCTTGGTTGTAATCATTACATGATGTAGTATTGATGTAAATGTGCTCAGATGTTACAAACTTGATCATAGGAGAGAAGGAGGTGATGTTGAGATTGGCTTGTGAACTTCAAAGGAATTGTATTATAAGCAAGCTTTATTGTATTGATTAATTCACTACTTGGGATATGTTATCCTAGAGATATATTTTTATTATAGTTTTGAAGTAATTTGGATAGTCATCTCAATTGTCTTCATTGTGCTCCTAACAACGCTAGAACATTTTGATAGGGATTTAATGTCTCCTAATAGGGACTCATATGTAATAATTGTATGTAATTGGCTCCTAATAGGGTCATATCCTCTTACAAGGAACTTCTATATCAATGCATCATATTCTGGGTACCATCCCCATTAGAGTGTTTCTCCTTTGTTCAAGGGTTTCCCTAGTTAATAAATCATCATGTCATTATGTATGTTTTATCTCTTGGCATTGTTCACTTTATTGGTTATTGCAGTTGGATTTGATAATTTAAGTTTAAATTGGATTAAGCATACAACTAATTCACCTCCCCGCCCCTCCCCCTCTCTAGTTGTATTGGTGGGCTTTACTTTCTAAAAATTGGTATGAGAACATAAGGTCCTTGATCAAGAAGTTAAATGGTTTAAGGAGATACATGGAATCTACAAAGGAAAGTCTCAATTTTTATGGAGAGAACTATGATAGGTGGAAGGAAAAAATGAATATTTACTTTTTATGCATGGGAATTGATTACTAAATGATCATAAGGGATAAAAA
Source organism: Cupressus sempervirens (assembly GCA_028749045.1). Classification (NCBI taxonomy): domain Eukaryota; kingdom Viridiplantae; phylum Streptophyta; class Pinopsida; order Cupressales; family Cupressaceae; genus Cupressus; species Cupressus sempervirens. The sequence continues at coordinate 747,040,878 of CM053786.1, forward strand.
GACTATGGTGAAAGAAAAATATCTAGAGTTATTCTTTGTAGAATAGAGGGAACTATTCATGTACAACATGTATGCTAGAGAAGCATTGATCTTTGCACTTTTAGAATTAGAATTATTTGAGGAAAAAGGTCTACATCTTGCTCATGACATTTTGACAAGGTTAGAATCACATTATGAAGGGAATGAACATGCAAAGAGTTCTAGATCGTAATTGGAAAGCCATGCTTGAGAATGCAAGAAAAAGAATCAGTTAGATAATTAACACAAAGGATCATTGAGATAGTCATAGGCATTAAAGGTTGTGGAGGATCTATAACTGAGATAGAGGTATATTACATTTTTTTTAGATCTTTGACCCCTTCTTATGAGGAAAAAAATATTATCTATTGAAGAGATTATATTAGTCATATATACATTTAATATAGAAATACTAATTAGGAAATTGCAAGCATATCAATTAATATTGAAATAGAACTTACCTAGATCTGAGACTACTTTTAGAGCTAGTATAAAAAATGATAAAATAATGCTAATCAAAAGTGCAACCACTAGTGAATATTTTTCTAGAGAACAGACAAACATAAGTGATGAAGATACAAAGATCGATGAAGCTCTTTCACTGGTTGCAAAGAGGGAACCAAGAGGTAAGAAATGTTTTTCTTGTTGGAATTCTGATGAATTTGATCACTTTTCATATCAATGTCCTAAAAGAGAAAGGAAGGTAAAACCTAAAAATCCTTACAAATCAAAGATTACAAATGATCATTTCTTTGTTGATGAGGATGATGAATTTGATTTCAAATAGATAAAACTTTTAGATAGTTATGATAAATATGAAACAGTATTGTTGTTATAGAGGAATAAAGTCATGTAAAAGAAGAGAAAGAAGTTGTATCTCATTTAGAACATAAAACTTTTGATTAGATAATCAATAGTGTATGTTTGCATCACATCATAGTTAATAGAGAAAATTTTGTGGAATTCAAAAGCTATGATGGCAGAATAGTCAGAGTTGGGAACAATGCTCCATGTCCTATTGAAGGAAAAGGATCTATACCACTTAATGGTAGACCTTTTTGGCTACTAAAAATACTAGATTCACACTAGAAAAATAAAAACCACCACAACTTGGTTAAGACCCTATGAATTAGCCAAATTAAATAATACAGAGACAACAAAAGGGGTGGACCAATTAATAGGGATTCTTGTAAACCTTCTACACTTTCAGGATCTGCAAGACCTAGGGGAATTTCATAATTTGTATCATTCTCATATACACACCTCTTCCTGGAATCAAAAAACAAATAACTTCACTGTCCAACTATAATACACCAAAGTAAGACTTGAGCTAGAGATATTTTGATCTACCTTTCAGATGTGGAGGATGAAGATGGAACATGAACTGATCAATACATTAAACATGAAAGGAAAATGGAATTCATAAACAAATTTGTAGCAAGACATAGAGTATGAGAAGCACAAATTTTCCATTAGCCAAGATCAATGCTTGATTCATTGAATCTATGGAGTCAAGACTAACTATAAAATCACACAACACAATTTAATAGTTATTTTACCTAAGGATATGTTCCATTACAACCCTTCTATAGTACTTTGATTTAGGCTTCTTATAGAAATCCCTATACAAATTCAGAAGATCTATAATTTCTATCAAGCAATTTTTTTTTCCTTTGAACCAAAGCATATCAAAGAACTACATATCTCATAGAAAGACACTAGATAACACAAAACCTTGTTTAATTTAACTCAAAATCAACTAAACTCATACAAGTGAGAGATCTAAATTAAAATATTCTTTAATTAATTGATTCAAATCTATCTAGTATCATACAATATGTAGAAACTAAAGACACTAAAAAATAGAAAATAAACACAACATAGACTTCAAATTAAATTTTTCTAACAGTGAATTTACACTGCAATCTCATTTCCAACATGACCTTGTTGTTAGAACCAAGAAAATTGAAACCCTTGAAAAAGAAAGAAGAGTATAAATACAAAAAAGAAATCTCTAGATTTTCTCAAAATTTGACACTTGTCCCTATTTTGATAAATCTAGAAAAATATCCTACACAATTTGGTCACACTCATTCTAACCGCAAAATCATTTTCTCCATCACTTTCCCTTTCTAAATATATGTAGCCCTTATATATTTATATTTCATTTGCAATATATTATTTCCTTTTAAATGTGTACACTTTATGACAATTTAATATCTTCTTTTAACTGCTGCATAGACTTTAATATTTTATCTCAAATAATGCATAATATTGTTATTTAAAATTTAAATTCAACTTTATTTAAGCCCTCTTTGTTATGTGTTCCATAATTTGAAATTTTTTGTCATTTGTGTACCTTTAACCTCTAATTTAATGAAATGTCACAGCTTCTCACTCGCTCACCTATCTTCACGTGTGACATGTCAACACAACATGTCACCACAGTGGCCTAGGCACCCTGTCACATGTTGTGCTATCGCATTTTTTCATAAATCTTCATGGGACCCAAACCTCCTTGTGAATTTATGCTATTCCCAACATGTGTCAACTTTTCTTTGTAACTTTCCTTAAACCCACCTACTAGTTGGAATCTCCTCATTTGTCGCCTCGTTTAATTCACACACTACATCACTTGGCCTTATCTAGCCTACCTATGCTACACATCAATCTTTCACAATTTCAAATGGGTTTTTGGGCCCACCATTTTATTATGAGGATGTTCTCATTGCAAGTGTCTACCTTGCGTTGTCAGCTCTTTCAATTCACATGTCACATGGAAGATTACTATTGGTCACTATGGTCACCAAGTCATCACCACATCATTGCCATGGTGTTAGTTTGGTTGTACAAAATTTAGCTACACAAGCATCATATCCTTGAACAAGCCCCACAAGTATGCAACCTCTCATGTCATAAGGAGAGCACTTTATGCACTACATCTACAAGTGCTTGCACATAAAAATTAATTGATAGCACCTACCTTAGCAATGTGGGACAAATCCTTGGAGCCAACAAGAAAAAGAAAGACCTCTGTAGTTGATTTTAGTGCCTTCTAGACCTGTAGGAATGATCCTATAATATTTGAACCCTCTTTCTTAATAACATAGACCATGCTATGAAATATGGTGAATAGATTAAAAATATACAGTTTCAATTAAATGTTATCCCCACACATTTGGATAGAATGACAACCCTCTCTAGTAATAAACCCATTTAAAAAGAATTTACCCTTTCATCAATGAAATGTGGCTCCCAAAGATTGGTGCTTACAATCCAAACATGGTTTTCCCCTTATAGTAAATGCCCCTACTTTCCAAATTGGTCATCTTTGTGCTAGCATGGCATCTAACAATATCTACAATTGGGTTATATTTATAGCTATTCAAAATAAGAGCTATCCATTTACTAGTGTTACCTAGAAATATAGACATGCCTCCCTACAATAAAACTCCCACATGATGTGGTGTTTTAATTTGTATTTCAAATTTTCCTTCTTTTGAATCTATAATAGTAGTGAATATCTAGCCCTCTAATAATTTGGAAATCATCAACAACTTTTTGTAAAACTCAAGTTGTTTCTTCCAACATGCACCTCCAAATTGGCATGGCTCCCCTCATACCATTGGTCTATCATGCTCACAAATTACTATTGATTAGTCACATATATGTGTGGTGTTCTGTCCAATGGAATGACCTATTCAAACCAAATACCTATGAGAGAATATTTCTCCTCCATGATTTGGTCCTCAAAGATGCCTCTACCTATATATGAAAATATTTCAATTAGATTCCCCCTATTCCACAAATACATGACACAAGGAAATGTTATAAAATGGCTAATACAATGTATAAAAAAATCAATCCCAAGATAAAAACATTGTACCCCTTGTATTTTCCTCATAGTTATAGGTATAAGCTTTGACCAAAACATAATACTAGCCTCAAAAATTGATAAGACCATTTGATCTAACCCTTGGACTGATCATGTAGAGTCTCTAATCCAAAATATTTTACTAATGCATGAGCATCTTATGTTGCCTTGTTATCCTACTAATTTTGGTCATTTTACCTAGTAGTGGCAAGATGTAGTTAGCTCTGAGTTCCAATGGTTGTCAAGCTGCAGTTGCTATTGAGTTGTTCAATATTGGCTGAGTCATTCTATGTTGGCCGAGTCATTAGTCTTGGTTGATTGTTCCTTCATGTGTTGTTTGAACATGATGTCTGTTTATGTTTGGTTCCTTCTCTGACTGATTTTCTCTATGACTAGTTCTTAGTTTGAACCAACTTATGTATTTAATTTGGATCATGAATTTAATGTATGGATCTTATCTTTGGATGAGTGCATACTATTTTAAGATTGTCCTTCTATTATGCAAAGATCTAGAATCTTCTGAAAGCCATTTTGGCAAGCATAAATAGGGGTGTTTAGGTTTAGGTTAGACATCACTTAGAGAGTTTGGAGTGGATGATTCTAGAAGAGAAAGTTTAGTGTTGGACTAATAGAGAATGTGGATATTGTAATTGAATCTTTGTAAATCTTGTTAGTCATAACACAGAAGACCTTACAGTTGAGCATGCATGTTGATAATTGGATGAATCAATAAAGTAAATTATGTTTATTCTCTCCTTGGTTTTTTTCTCTAGGTTGTTTTCTTCTGTTGTGTTTACCCAACAAGGTGATATGATTCTTAGGTGCACCTCTATCCCTATCTTTTCAACCCTCGTTGCATCAGGTAGTACCAGAGCTTGAGATTTATCCTTGAGGAGGTTGGATTGTATGGAACCCTAAGTTGGATTTGGTTGTAGGGTGGCAGGTCTATGGATTTGACCTATAACTTGCAGAGGATTACGATCTTCCAGGAACCTAATTGTCAAAATGGTTTGAGGTAGAGGAAATGATGACACTTCTATTATGGACATGTTGAGATAAATTACAGCTAGATTATATGTTGTGGAGATATCCCAAAGGAAAGGAGCACATCTTCATGATGTGAGTGATGATGAAGCAATGACACCAAACCCTAATCCATAAATTGAAGAAGATCAAGATGAGGAAATATTGTTGAGTATTGTCTATGGAAAATTTAAAACCTATCGTGGAAGTTGTTCCTTATTATGGAAAATTAGACACTAATGTTGTGTTGGATTGGATCTCCAATATGGATAAGTCCTTTAAGTTTGAAAATACTCCTAATAATAGGAAGATGAAGATTGTAGTCACTACGTTGAAAGGCCATGCCTCAGCATGGTAGGAACATTTACAAACTAATAGACAAAGAAGAAGAAAGGAAAATACCATAACCTAGCTGAAAATGGTGAACAAAGTGAAGAATAAATTACTTCATATTGATGACCAAGTTATCTTGTTCAGAAAGATGATGCCAAATTTGAGGCAAAGGGACATGATTGTGAACGAGTACGTTGAGAAATTCTATAGATTGGACATTAGATCTGGACATGTGGATGATGAGGTTGAGAAAGTTGTGAGGTATCTGAATGGATTGAGATTTGGAATTCAAGATGAAATAAGTTTTGTGAAATTGGAAAGTATGGAAGAAGCATATCAATAGGCCTTGAAAGCTGGGGAGATGTTGAGAAAGAATAATGAACAAAGATAAAGAGGTAGATGTGGTAGATTCAATAGAGGAAGACATAGATCTTATGGTGAAGGTGGTAGATCTAACAATTTTGTGCAAGACAAGTAAAAACCTGAATGGAATAATGAGGATAAAGGAAAGATTGATTGAAAAGGTGGTAGTTCTTACCAAGGAAGTACTATATCTTATCGAGGAAGAGGTAATTCTTATTCTAGATGTGGCTTTTATGGTAATTATTTTAGATGTAGCAAGGAAGGGCATAAATCATTTGAGTGTAGGTATTCTAGTGAAAATGAATGAAGTAATATAAATGTTGTAATTCAAGGATATTGTAAGGGGTCACCTTGTGGGCCTGAGGTTGGAGAAAGTCTAATGATAAGGAGAAATTTGTGTAATAATATCATTGATGAGGAACCTGTTTATAGGAGAAGTCTTTTTAATGTCAGATGTAAGATGGAAGGAGAATATCACAAAGTTATCATTAACTATGGAAGTTAAATGAATTTGGCATCAAAGGATCTGGTTACAATATTGCAATTGTAGAGGTTGAAACACCTTAAACCTTATCATGTTTAATGGGTCAAATATGAGTGTAAACTATTGGTACGTGAGCAATGTGTTGTGAAATTCAAGATTGCAAACTATTTTGATGAAGTTCTGTGTGGTATTATGCCCATGGATTCTTGCCATATTTTTTGGGTAGACCTTCACAATGTGATATACATGTTGTGCATTATGGTAGATTAAATCAATATACACTTTGGATGAATGGAGAAAATAAAGTATTATTTCCTTCAATTGAAGATCCTGATGAAGTAAATTGTACTACTATTAGAGTTTGCATGGTTAATAGAAAACAATTTGAGAAAGAGGTGAAAAGGAAACAAGTTTTTTTTTCTATAATTCCTAGAGGGCTGAGTTGTGGTAGTAATGACTAAGAAATGGAATATATTAATGATTAAGCGATAAATAGAGGTCGAGAAACAAAAGATGGTAGAGGTTGATTGACAATAGAAAAAGATAGTGTAAGTCAAGTGCTAGTAGAAATAGAAAACTTGTTGAATGAGTACAAAGATATTTTTGCAAAGGATATACCTGATGGTTTACCACTAGTAAGAAGTATAAGTCATTGTATGGATCTAATTATTGGAGCTAGTTTATTGAATAAAGCACCATATAGATTGACACTTTCTCATAATCAAGAACTTAATAGACAAGTGCATGAGTTATTGCATAAAGGTTTGATGAGAGAAAGATTTAGCCCATGTGTTGCAACTAATGTAATAGAACCAAAGAAAAATGGAGAATGGAGAATGTGTACTAATTCCAAAGTTATTAACAAGATCACCATTAAATATAGGTTTCCTATGTCGAGGATGGATGACATAATGGATTGTTTGAGTGGAGAAAAGTATTTTATCAAGATTTATTTGAAGAGTGGTTATCATCATATTAGAAATAGAGAAGGTGATGAATGGAGGACTACTTTCAAGATAAAAGATGGTTTGCATGAGTGGTCAGTAATGCCTTTTGGTTTGACTAATGAACCAAGTACTTTCATGAGGTTGTAGAATGAAGTTCTAAAGGGAATTTTGGGTTAGTTTGTGATTGTTTATTTGGATGATATTGTGATGTTTAGAAAGATCATGGAAGAACATCTTCAGCATGTTAGGAAAGTATTTTAGAGATTGAAAGAGGAGAAGTTGTTGATTAATTTGAAAAAGTGTTCCTTTATGAAAGAGGAGATTGTATATTTGGGATTTGTGATTTTAGATTATGGTTTGAAAATAGATCCTAAGTAGGTTAAAGAAATTATGGAATGGCCTACACCTAATAATATGGGTGAGGTAAGATCATTTCATGGTTTGGCTAGTTGATAAAAAAAATTTATAAAGAATTTTAGTTCTAATTGTAATGCTATGACTGAGACTATGAGAGGAGATAAAAAGAATTTCAAGTGGACGCATGGAGTTGGTAATAGTTTTGAGACTTCAAAACAAAAGGTTGCTAAGTTACTTGTATTGGATTTTCCTAATTTCAATCTGAGACTATGAGAGGAGATAAAAAGGATTTCAAGTGGACACATGGAGCTACTTTGAAACAGAAGGTTTCTAAGTTAGTTATATTGGCTTTTTCTAAATTTTTATGCTAAAAATAAATATTTTGTATGATCAAGAGTTTTATGCTATTGTTCAATCCTTGAAGAAGTGGAGAAATTATTTGATTCCTAAGGAGTTTGTATTTTATATTAATCATAAAGCTTTACAGTATTTGGGAATTCAACATAAGTTGAATCAAAGACATATGAAGTGGGTTGAGTATTTCTAGAGTTTCACATTTGTGATCAAGCATAAAATTGGAATTACTAATTGAGTTGCAAATACATTGACCAGAAGATGTTCTTTTTTGACTAATATGAAGGTTGAATTTCTTGGTTTTGATGACATGAAGGAGTTGTATGATAGTGATCTTGAATTTCCTAAGACATGGAGAGAGTATAGAGCACCAAATCTATTGAATCAACTATGTAAGTATGATGATTATTTCATTCAAGAAGGTATGTTGTTCAGATGAATTCGATTATGTATACCAAGAATTTCTATGAGAGTTAATTTGATTAAGGGAAAGCATTATGGTGGATTGGCTAGACATTTTGTAATTGATAAGATATTGAGTTTTCTTAAGGAAAAATATTATTGGCTATGGATGTATAAGGATGTTCAAAAGTTTTTCTGGAGTTCTAGAATTTGTCAAGTTGCAAAATTAGTAAATCAAAATACTAGATTGTATAGACCTATTTCTATTCTCGAGTAACCTTGGAGTGACATCAATATGGATTTTGTTATTGAACCACCTAAGACAATAAGAGGATGTGATTCCATATTTTTTTGTTGTGGATAGATTTCCTAAGATGGAACATTTCATACCATGTAAGAAGACATTAGATGATGTGCATGTTGCTAAGATTTTCTTCAAAGGTATTGTTAGATTGCATAGATATGAAGAAGTATTATTTCTAATAGAGACGGTAATTTTGTTGGTTATTTTTGGAGGAAATTGTGGAAGAAGATGGATACTAAGTTAAAGTTTTGTTCTACATTCAATCCATGGACATATGGACAAACAAAGGTTGTGAATAGAAGCTTGGGTAGTTTGTTAAGATGTTTAGTTGGAGACAAGCTGAGTACTTGGGAAATAGTATTGGCACAAGTTGAGTTTGCATATAATAATTCATTGAATAGGAGTACAGGGAAAACACATGTTGAGATTGTTACTAGAATACAACCTAGAGGTATATCAGATGTGAGGGATGTTGCTGGTGAAGAGAAGAGAAGTGTTGAAGAGGAATTATTTGCTAATTTTATGAAGTCTTTGTATGAGGAAGTGAAGTTGAAGTTGGAACAAAGTAATCAAAAATATTAGGAGAATACATATAAGTTTAGGAGACATTATTTTTTTGAAGTTAGTGATGAAGTGATGGTTCATTTGAAGAAAGGAAGATTTCTTGTTGGAACATATAGTAAGCGGAAAATGAAGAAGTTTGGTTCTTGTAGAGTTTTGAGGAAGTTTTAAAATGGTAATGCTTATGAAGTCGAGTTACCTAATGACATGGATATATCTCTTATATTCCATATTTCTGATCTACATAAGTACATGAGTTAGATGATGAAGTTAATGTACTAAATGATTATCCTAAAAAGTAAATTGAATAAGTTGAATAGATATTGGATTAGAGAATTCGTAAAAGTGTAAGAGGAAAAGATTACTATGAATATTTGGTGAAGTGGAAGAACATACTAGTTGAAGATGCTACATGGATTTCCCAAACAGAGTTGGATTTATCTCAGGTTGTGATACTTGCATGATCCCAGAGAATCATTTCTTTCAAACTCAACTATCTGATGCATGAGCATCATGGGATGCCTTATTATCATGCCCATTTTTAAAATTTTGTCTCTTAGTACCAAGTTGTAGTTAGTGTCAAGTTCCAGTGGTTGTCGAGTTGCACTTGTTGCCAAGTTGTTCAGTGTTGGTTGAGTTGTCAATGTTGGCCAAGTGTCCCTTCATGTACTGAGTGAACATGATGTTTTTTTATGTGTGGTTCCTTCTTTGATCAAGTTTTTCTTTGATTGGTTCTTAGTTTGAGCTAACTTATGTACTTAATCTAGATCATGAATTAATGTATGGATCTTGACTTGGGATGTGTGAAGACCATTTTAAGGTCAACCTTCTATTATGTAAAGATATCAAATATTTTATAAGCCATTTTGGAAAGCATATAATAAGGGTATTTAGGTTTAGGTTAGGCATCACTTAAAGATTTTGGAGTGGATGATTCTGGAAGAGTGTGTTAGAGTTGGACTAATAGAGATCTTGGATCTTGAAGTTGAATCTTTGAAAATCTTGTTGATTGTAACCTAGAAGGCATTATAGCTAGGTATATATGTTGATAATTGGATGAATCAATAAAGTAATTGGTGTTTTTTCTCTCCTTGTTGTTATTCTTTGTATTGTTTTCTTTTGTTGTGTTTACTTAGTAAGGTGATTGGATTGTTAGGTGCACCTTTGGCTCTAGATTTTCAACCCTCCTTGCATCATTTACCCTGCCAAACAACACTTCTTGATTGTTCCCAAGGTGAGAAAAAAATCACCTTCAAAGTTACTTCTTTCATATATGTTCTGCAAACAACTTATTAGAAAATAAGAAAGTGCATTTCATTTAGGTCTAGTAAAAATACCAGATGGATTCATGGGAAGCTTAGAACTGGTACACATATACTTTAAGATACAACCAATATGGATACATAATTAGTTTTATCTGAGTATCAGTAGGTTTTTAGTTACAAGACTCTAAAGATGGGTACTTGTAGGGGTGTGAACTAGATATGCAAGATAAGGTTAAAAGTTGCTCTTGGATTTGGCTTTGAAAACATATCAAACAATCACCAGAAAATCTAAAACTTGGGGCATTAGTTCAATAACTTATAGGAATTATGGGGATGCAATTTTATTGTTATAAAAATCAATAGGTTTATTTTTTCATACCCTCAAAGTAGGTTACTTTCTATTTCTACATTTGACCACTTTACAATTCTGGATAAATTCACTTTAGAAAAGGCTCAGGAAAATGGTCAAATGAATTGATTGGGGCCTATAATCAGGCATGGGGGATATTACTGATGTTTATGTAGTATGGAAAAAATAATTTTATCATAAAACTCACAAGATCAAAATTCATAGTATCACAAAGTAGGACACTTGGAAATTGTTGTAATTGACAACTAGACAGTTTTAGGTTCTTATAAATGGAATTGACTTGGGAAACTTATCAAATGCATTTTTCAAGGCTTCAAATTACACATGGTGGATAGATTTCATGATTAAAATGAAATTACATGACCATTTGTTCAAAATATTCAACGAGTCATAAAGTACAAAGCCTCAAAGAAGGCTCCTGACTACAAACTTTATGACATTCCAAGAAAATTTGAACAAGTTGTGTTTTGAATTGACCTTGAAAAGTGACAAAATGACTTACTAGGATATGAAAATTGACCCATATGATATTTTTCAATTCTAAAACACATAAAAATTACAAGTTTGCACTTAGTGATCACGAATCCTAAACTACAAGACCTCAAACTTGACTACTAGACAATTTTGAATAAGTGCAAAATACAAAATTGAATTTGACACCATTGAAAGGAGATGAAAAAGCCATATTAAAATAGAATATGGGGGCCCAAATTTGAAAATTAAGTTATCTAATCTGCAATAAAAAAATCCCCATCTTATTACCTCATGAAAAGTAGCAAGACTCAAGATATAAACTTGCAAATTTGGCTTCATCAACAAGTTTAAGACTTAGACAAGTTTGCAAATCTAAACCTAAAGACAAATGACACCTTACACAACTCTTCCAATTTGTAAATTGGGGATAGAGGATGACCTAATGGGATGAAAGAAAGGTGTTAAACATAAATTCATTATGACCAAGCCCATGACACGCCTAAAGCATAAATGCAAAAAGAGAAAGACAAGGAACTTTATAAAAAAATTAATAGGGTACTCCAAACTGAAAATGAGTCCTAAAAAAAAAAATACTGAGCATGTCTATGTTGTTGATGGATTGAAACACAACCTTTTGAGCATTGGAAAACTTTTGGAAAAGGGATATCTTTTGCAATTCACTGAGAAGTATGGTAAATTGATTGGAATAGGCATAAGAACCAGAAGTAATGTATTTTAATTAAATGCTACTGCAATAAGTTGCATGGTTGCTTAAAGTGATGAAAGTTAGTTGTGGCACATGAGATTTTATCATATCACTTTTGATAGATTTGTAAAGATTAGTAACAGTAATGCAGTAAGAGACTTACCCAAAATTATGAAACCTTTGAACATGATTTGCAAGGAATGTGCAATGGCTAAATAGAAGAAGAGTTCATTTCCAATAAAGGTATTCACTAAATTAGAGAAATTTGAGATTGTTCCCATAGATCTATGTGGTCCTATAAGAACTAGAGAATTCTGTGGTGAAATGTATTTCATTATTTTCATTGATGACTTAATAAGAATGATGTGGGTAGAATTTCTTAGAGAAATATGAGGCATTTGAAAAATTTAATATTTTCAAGGCTAAAGTTGAGAATGAATTAGAATTAAGAATTAGATGTTTAAGACTAGATAATGAAGGAGAATTTATATCTCTTTTAATGTGGAGCCTAATCAAACTTGGAGATTTTTTTTTCCTCACTTCATTCAACATGATTTTCCCCTAGTTTTCTCTATGGTTTTGGGGGTAGTGCCCCCATGCTATGGGTCAAGGGGAAATGCTCCTTATAGGGTGCTGGGGTATTTCCCTATGGGAGGTCAAGGGGAAGCATCCTCTGTGGGGTCTTTGGGTCAGCAATGGGGTAGTGCTCCTGAAGCAAAAGATGAATTTACATTTTGTAAAAAGGCATTAGGAGTTAATTCATTCTATTGGACAAAATACTATAGGCCTAATTTTGGAAGTGAAAAAAGTTTGTATAAAATAGCTTATGGTTAGGGATTTTATCATGTATGATGAGATAGTATCTTCTTGCAATGGTATTGATTTGTAAGGGATTAGAGATTGTAATCATTGGATAATAAGAATATTGGACTTGCTGTTCCTTGGATGTAGCCCAAGAATTTGGTGAGTCATGTTAAATATTTGTGTCTTGTGCCCTCTTTTGTGTGCTTTATTATTTTTTGATATTGGTTATATTTTCATGTAATTTTTATTTACATCTCTAATCCTAACAAGTGGTATCAAAGAAAGGTTGTTTTTAGTTATCCTCTACATGAAAGTCTGATGGTTAAGTGTGAGCACTGGAATATGAGGGTAAGTTGAAGGTTGAGAAGTTTATGTTAGAGTAAAGCGTCAATTTAGTTTCTTTTATTAAATTACCTTTACTCTCTTCTTAAGATTTTACTTTATGCCATTTAATAATTAATTAGTAATTAGTAATTATCATTTACCTCTTAGGGTTTCTCTTTTAGGTTTTTGATCTTCTTCTATAAGGATTGTTCTTTTGTAAATATCTCTTACTCCTTTTCATTCTGATAATACAGTTTGCATATTTCCAGACCAAATGGTGCAGGAGCATCCTGGGTTGCATTGATATCCTACATGTTTCTTTTCTTAGTTGTTTCTAAGCTCCTTGTTTCTGTCAAGATCTTACTCTTTTTCAAGTTCTATGTTGCTATTGAGTTCTCTGTATGTATCAAGTTCTCTATGGTTGTCAAGTTCACAGTTGATTTCAAGTTCATAGTTGATGTCGAGTTCTCTATGATTTTTGAGTTCATGTTGGTGTCAAGTGCTAGTATTGCCTGGCTCATGTATGTGTCAAGTGTTGTCAAGTGCCAATATTTGTTCTTGTTTGGTTGAGTTGTTTGTGTCTAGTTCTCATTTAGGTTGACCTTGCATATTTAATTTCGTGATTTTTATTTAATATTTTTTGATATCTGACTTGTGGCTTGGTTATGGATTTAATGTAAGGGTTTATTTAGTTGGTAATTATAACATGCCAACTTTTGGTCATGCAAGTATTTAAAGAGGTTTTGTGTAGAGTCTGTTAGAAAGGCCGGAGTTGTCATTGCACCAAAAGATCAACATATCAATGCTCGATACAACCAATAGTCTTATAGAACCCTAGGAAGTGATTAAGAAATGCCACAAATCCTACAATGAATGTCGGTCACTGCCAACAATCCCCCTCTCATTGTCACTCACTATGGCTTGTGGGATTTAGATCTATGACCAAGCTCTGATACCAATTGTTAGAAAGGTCAGAGTTGTCATTGCACCAAAAGATTGACCTATCAATTCCTAATACAACCAATAGTCTTATAGAACCATAGGAAGCAGTTAAGCCATGTTGCAAATCCTACTAATGAAGGGCACTCCACTTAATACCATAAACACATAACAAAAACAAAGAAACAATAGCAAATGTGAGAACAAAATATGGACTTCTTATTTTTATCATAAATGTGGAATTATAGAATTTACAAGTATAATATGCTAACCCACATGGGCACCTTCATTATAGTAATCTACAAGACTAAGCTGCGAACTACCACCCTGAGTTGTTCTAGACAAAGTTTGGGCCTTTCTTAAATAGGTAGATTTATGCTGCCTAGGAAGGTTCTAACATTGAAACATAATACCTAGGACCGACATACCCTAACAATACATATAGAGTCGGCTAAATACATCTTTGACATTTATTTTAGGAGTTTGGGGTAGCCCAAGTCTGGAAGGTCATAACTCTCAAATTTTTGCTCTAATTGGCTATTATAACCACTTCTTTGAAATGCCAACTTATGATCTACATGCTTGGAATGATGGAAGCACCCTTCCATTGAGTTCTCACACCTCATCCGAGGCATCTAAGGCCTTCAAAACTGAGTTCAAAGATTTTTCTCCAAAATTTTCCACTAAAAATCTATAATAACTTCTTTGGTACTTAAGCTGGAGCAATGATATTTTTATCGTAGGCTTACAATTAAAAATGAACCTTCATGTAGAAAATGAGAACATTTGAGCTCGTATGAAAAAATACTAAAAATAGAAAGTTTCTAGAAATGGCAACCCCCTATCTACTAGTCCTTAATAAAATAGAAAACGTTGAAATTTTTAAAAAAAAACAAAATTGGTTGATGCAAGATTTCTCTTACACCCAAGATGTTCTAGCATCACCTATGAGGGATGTTGGCCTACTACTAATAGAATGTTGTGATTTTTGAGATAAGGAAGAGTAGAAGCAAAGTGAGAATGTGAAGATCATCATTGAAGATTGAAGTTTGAATTGTAATATTGGCCATAACCCAGAAGACCTTATAGCTGGACATGTATGTTGATGATTTGATGAATCAATAAAGTGTTTTGGTTGTTCTATCTCATTTGGTTGTTGTTCTTTGTGTTATGTTTCTGTTGTGTTTACTCTTGTAGGTGACTTTGGTAGCTGGGTGTGCCTTTGGCTCTAGTTATCCAAGTTCCTCCCTATGTTAGGTGGTATCAAAGCTTGAGGTTTTTCCTTGTGGAAGATTGGATCATGTAGAACACTAAGTTAGTTTGGTTGTGGGGTAGCATATCTAAGGATTTGACCTACAACTTACAGAGGGTTACAATCTTGTAGGAATTTGATTGTAAAGATGGTTGAGGTAGAGGAAATACTGACAATTTCATATTAGATACATGTAGAAAAATTGTAGCCAAATTAGATGTTGTAGAGATAACCTAGGGCAAAGGAGCACATCTTGATGATGTGAGTAATGATGAAGTAGTAGCATCAAACCCTAATCTAGAACCTAAAGAAGATCAAGATGAGGTAAGATTGTTGAGAGGATTATCTAGGGAAAATTCAAAACCTATTGTAGAAGTTGTTCCTTATGATGGGAAATTGGACACCGATGTTGTATTGGATTGGATCTCTGATATAGTGATGTTCTTTGAGTATGAAAACACACTTGATAATAGGAAGGTGAAATTTGCAGTTACTAGGTTAAAGGATCATGTCTCATTCTGGTGGGAGCATTTTCAAACTAATAGACAAAGGAGAGGAAAGGAGAAGATCCTAACTTGGATAAAAATGGTGAACAAGGTAAAGAACAAGTTCCTTCTTGTTGATTACCAAGTTAGCTTGTTGAGAAAGATGCAAAATTTGAGACAAAGAGACATGACTATAAAGGAGTATACTAAGGAATTCTATAGATTGGACATCAGATCTGGACATGTGGATGATGATGTTTATAGAATTACAAGGTACATAAATGGATTGAGATCTAGGATTCAAGATGAAATAAGTTTATTGAAATTGGAAAGTGTGGAGGAAGCATATCAATATGTCTTAAAAGCTATAGAGATCTTAACAAGAAGCATGAACAGAGACAAATAGTTAGAGGTGGTAGATTCTAGAGAGGCAGAGGTAGATCCTATAGAGAAGGGTGGAAAATCTAAAAATCCTATGAGAGATATGGGTAAATCTAAATAGAAGAATGATGACAAAGGCAAGACCGAGTGGAAAGGTGGTGATTCTTACCAAGGAGGTACTAGTTCTTACTGAGTAAGCAATAATTCTTATTCTAGGTGTGGTTTCAATGGTAATTATTTTAGATGTAATAAAGAAGGGCATATATCCTTTGAGTATAGAAACTCTAAAAGTGGGCAAGGTCAGAAAAATGTTGTGGTTCAAGGAGACACTTAGGGTTCACCTAGTGGACCTAACACAAGAGAATACATGATGAGAAGAACCTTATGTAATAAGGGAAGTGATGAGAAACCTATCCTCAGGAGAATTTTTTTCAAGACCCGATGTAAGATGGCTAGAAAATGGTATCAAGGATGAGCATAAGATATTGGTAAGTGAGAAATGTATTGTGAAGTTCAAGATTGGATATTATTTTGATGAAGTTTTGTGTGATATTATGCTTATAGATTGTTGTCATATTTTTTTGGGTAGACCTTAACAATATGATAGATATGTTTTACATGATGGAAGATTGAATCAAAATATCCTTTGGGTGAATGGGAGAAAGAAAATATTGTTGCCTTTGATTGAAAGTCAAGATGAGGATAATTGTACTACTATGAACATTTGCATGGTTAATGGGAAGAAATTTGAAAAAGAAGTGAAGAAGAGTCTAATCTATATTTCTAAAATTCCTAGGAAGCCAAGTTGTACCAGTAGTAGCTAAGTGACAAAAAATAGTGGTGACAAGTAACAACTAGTGATGGTTGAGAAATAGAAACTGGTAGAAGTTGAGTACCATTAGAAATTAAAAACTTGTTGAATGAGTATTTGTTGCAAAAGATATTCCTAATGGTTTACCACTAGTAAAAAGTATAATTCATTGTATGGATCATATTCCTAGAGATAGTTTTCCAAATAAAGCACCATATAGATTGACACATATAGCGAACAAAGAACTTAATAGACAAGTGCATGAATTGTTGTAAAAAGGTTTGATCGGAGAAATTTGAGTCCATGTTTTGTGCCTACTATATTAGCACCTAAGAAGAATGGAGAATGGAGAATGTGTACTTATTTAGGAGCTATTAACATGATCACAATGAAATATAGGTTTCCTATGTTGAGTGTGGATGACATAATGGTTTTTTTGAGTGGAGAAAATTATTTTACCAAGATTGATTTGAAGAGTGGTTATCATTAGATTGGAATTAGAGAAAGTGATGAATTGAAGACTGCTTTCAAGACAAAATATGGCGTGTATGAATGGTTGGTAATGTCTTTTGGTTTGACTAATGCACCTAGTACTTTCATAAAGTTGATGAATGAAGTTCTCAAAATATTTTTGGGTAGGTTTGTGATTGTTTATTTGGATGATATTATGATATTCAATAAGACTAAGGAAGAACATCTTGAGCATCTTAGACAAGTAATGTAGAAATCAAAAGAGGAGAATTTGATGATTAACTTGAAAAAGTGTTCTTTTATGCAAGAGGAGATTGTGTATTTGGGATTTCATCTAATGGTTTGAGGATGGATCCTAAGAAAGTTAAAGTAATTTTGGAATGGCCTATACCTAAGAATGTGGGTGAGGTAAGATCATTTCATGGTTTGGCTAGTTTTTACAAGAAGTTTATAAAGAATTCCAGTTCTATTTGTTATGCTATGACTAAGACAATGAGAGGAGATAAAAAGGATTTCAAGTGGACACATGGAGTTGATAACATTTTTTAGACTTTGAATCAAAAAGTTATTGAGCTACCTATATTGGATTTGCCTAATTTCAAAAAAGCATTTCAAGTTGAATGTGATACAAGTTAATAACATTTTTTAGACTTTGAATCAAAAAGTTATTGAGCTACCTATATTGGATTTGCCTAATTTCAAAAAAGCATTTCAAGTTGAATGTGATACAAGTGGTAGTACAATAGGAGTTGTATTGAGTCAAGAAGACAAACCTATTGCTTTCTTTAGTGAGAAATTGAATGAGGCTAGAAGAAAGTATTCTGTATATGATCAAGAGTTTTATGCAGTTTTTCAAACCTTTAAGAAGTGGAGACATTATTTGATTCCTAAGGATTTTATATTGTATACAGATCATAAAGCTTTAAAGTACTTGGGAATTCAACATAAATTGAATCAAAGGCATATGAAGTGGGTTAAGTACTTGTAGAGTTTCACATTTGTGATTAATCATAAAAGTGGAGTCACTAACTAAGTTGATGATGTATTGAGAAGAAGATGTTCTTTGTTGACCAAGATGAAGGTTGAAGTTCTTGGTTTTGATGAGATGAAAGAGTTGTATGATATTGACATTGGTTTTCTTAGGCATGGGGAGAGTGTAGAGAACCAAATATATTAGATCACATCAATAAGTATGATGAGTATTTCATTCAAGAAAGTATGTTGTTCAAATGAATTTAGTTGTGTATACCTAGAAGTGATGTGAGAGTTAATTTGATTAAAGAAAAGCATAGTGGTGGATTGGCTGGTCATTTTGGAATTGATAAGACATTGAGTTTTTTGAAGGATAAATATGGTTGGCCACAAATGTATAAGGATGTTCAAAAATTTGTAAAGAGTTGTGGAGTTTCTCAAGTTGCAAAAGGAGTAAGTCAGAATAGTAGTTTGTATATACCTATTTTTGTTCCTAAGAAACCTTGGAGTGACATCAGTGTGGATTTTGTTCTTCGATTACCTAAGATAGCAAAGGTGTATGATTCCATTTTTTTTTATTGTGAATAGATTTTCTAAGATGGCTCATTTCATACCATGTAAGAAGACATCATATGTCAAGCATATTACTGAGATTTTCTTTAAACATATTTTTAGATTGCATGGATTACAAAGAAGTATTATTTCTAACAGAGATAGTAAGTTTTCTAGTTACTTTTGAAAGACTTTGTGGAAAAAGATGGGTACAAAGTTGAAGTTTAGTTCTACATTTCATCCATAGACAAATGGACAAATAGAGGTTGTGCATAGAAGCTTGGGCAATTTGCTGAGATGTTTAGTTGGAAATAAATCACATAATTGGGATTTGGTGTTTACACAAGCTAAGTTTGCATATAATAATTGTGTGAATAGGAGTATAGGGAAAAAACCTTTGAGATTGTTACTAGAATGTAGCATAGAGGAATATCTAGATTGTTGGATGTTGCTAGTAAAGAAAAGAGAAATGTTGCACAGGTAGAATTTGTTGATTTTATGGATTTTTGCATAAGGAAGTGAAGTTAAGATTGGACAAAATTAATTAGAAGTATAAGGAGAATGATGATAAGTCTAGAAGACATCATGAATTTGAATTTGGTGATGAGGTGATGGTTCATTTGAAGAAAGGTAGATTTCTTAATGGAAAATACAGTAAGCTAGAGATGAAGAAGTTTGGACCTTGTAAGATCTTGATAAATTTTGATAGTGGTAATGCTTATGAAGTTGTGTTACATGATGACATGGATATATTTCCTATATTCAATGTTGCTGATTTATATAAGTACCATGAGTCAAATGATGAAGTTTTTGTATCAGATGAGTATCCTAGGAAGTAGACTAAAGAGGTTGAATAGGTATTGAATCAGAGAGTTCGTAAAATCACAAGAGGAAAGGATTACTATGAATATTTGGTGAAGTGGAAGAACAAATCAGTTGAAGATGCTACATAGAATTCTCAATCTGAGTTGGATTCAACTCAAGTTGTGACACTTGCATGATTTAGGAGAATCATATCTTTCAACTCTAGTTGTCTGATGGAGGAGCATCTTGGGTTGCATTGCTATGTTGCATATTTCTTTTCTTAGTTTTTGTCAAGCTCCTTGTTTTTTCTAAGCTCTTATTCTTTGTCGAGTTCTCTATTACTGTCGAGTTCTCTATATGTATTGAGTTCTCCATGGTTGTCGAGTTCATAGTTGATGTCAAGTTCATAGTTGATGTTGAGTTCTTTGTGGTTGTCAAGTTCATGTTGATGCCAAGTGCTAGTATTTTTGAACTCATGTATGTGTCGAGCATTGCTAAGTGCCAATATTTATTCTAGTCCTTCTTTGGTTGAGTTGTCTATGTTTGGTTCTAGTTTGGGCCGATCTTAAATATTTAATTTTTTGATTTGTATTTAATATTTTTTGAGAGACAAATTGTGGCTTGGTTATGTATTTAATGTAAGGCTTTATCTAGTTAGTAATTGTAAAAGGTCGACTTGTGGTTGTGCAAGTATTTAAAGACATCTTGGGCAAATTCTTAGGCATGATTTGTGAGATAAGAAAGAGTAGAAGTAGAGTGAGAATGTGAAGATCATTATTGAAGATTGAAGTTTGAATTGTAATAATGGCCATAACCCAAAAGACCTTACAACTAGGCATGTATGTTGATGATTTGATGAATGAATAAAGTGTTTTGGCTCTTCTATCTCTTTTGGTTGTTGTTCTTTCTAGTGTATTTCTGCTATGTTTACTCTTGTAGGTGACTTTGGTAGCTAGGTGTGCCTTTGGTCCTAGTTATCCAATTTCCTCCATATGTTAATAAAGATGGCATCAAGGACACTTACAAAAAAAAACATCAAAATCACAATCAAATCACAATGTCGTTGCAAATTATTATGGCAATTTGACCCCAAATGTTTTTGAAATATAAAGCGACCAAAACAAGGGGGTCAACCCTTAAAAACAAAATGCTGGCAACCAGCACACTACCAACAAGATCAAGCAAGAGGCATCACTATAACAGAGAACTACACTAACAACCAAGAAACTACCAACTAGTAGAGAATTAACCAAACTAAATTTACAACTATAGTACTAAACATACTATGATTGTTCAAAACATAAATTGTTGGCATAGCAAACCAACCCATCCTAGAAATAGCACACTACCATTTACATCTATCAGAGTAACATCTATTCTACTGTTGAAGACTATAGTACTAATCATACTATTAAAGTTTAGAATATGAAACTATTGGCATAAACAAGCCAACCCAAGTTTGAGTAACAGTTATAAACCAACAAACTAGATAGCAGCAAAAAACAAAAAAAGAAGTAGGGTCATAAAACCCTTAAAGGCTACCATATTATTTTTCATCCTTTTCCTTTCCTTTCCTAGCCAGAACCACCCTAGCCCAATCCTAAGCTAGAAACTTATAGAGGAGCTTGTTATCCTCCATGTCTAGCCCCGTTTCATCCTTCTCCTATGCCAGCAATTGGAGGGTGGTAGCAACAACATGGGTAGCCTTCAATGAAAATTTAGAGGAGTAGAACCCCTCCTCTAAGAATTTGACCTTTTTTTCTAGCTATGCATTCTTCTCATTATGTTCCTCCTCTTTCTCCTTGTTTTCTTTTTCATCATTTTTATATACCTCTTTAATCTTTGTAAATGGCTAGTTCTCATCCTACAAAACCCGAGGGTTAGTAAAAACATTGATTTTTTCCTTTACCAGAGAGGAGATGGTCATAAGGGAAGTATCCACTTTGCTACTGTCCTTATAGAAGGTAATAGGTTGTAGGTTAAAGCTCATTGACACATGTGTGGTCTTAGTGGTATTGACATTACCAACAGACACCTAGGTATTACCAGCAGACACCTGGGTATTATCAATAGAGTTTTCAATTTTTTCTTTCTCCTCATTCCCTTTTTCTGTCTTGGAGTCAAAAAATTTCTCCTCCTCTAGCTCTCTTTCATTATTTTCTAAATTCTCCTCCTCTGCTTCGTCAACCTTAAATCTATTAGCCTTTTGTTTAGACCTTGCCTAATTTTTGCAAGCCTTCCTGACCTTCTCCTACCCTTTCTACCTCCTTCCTCTTTTGAATCCTCAATTTCCACCTCCAGTATTTTTTCAATTTTGATTTTCTTACTACCCTTTTGTTCAATAAATAGTTATGGGTTTTTCTTTTTCTTATTTTCTCTACTAGGGGAAGGGTGTAGAGTGTGGATTCTGGTATTAGTACTAGTACTTGATGGGGAATTCTAGTGGTGGTACTGATTGTCAACCACAATAGGGGTAGAGGGAAAGATGGAATTGGTAGAGTCTAAAAATTATGCCCTAGTGGATGATCATAAAATTATTACCCTTACTTCTCTTCTCCCTAACATCACTAATCATATCCTCAAGGGAATGTAATAGAAAGAACGAAATAGAAATGAAGCCTCTATTTCTAAAATGGTTTAGGAGGGGGAAGTGATAATAATAATAAACTCCAAACCTACCTTTCAGTGTGAGGTACTTCATTATCACTGGATAGACATCTTCGCATGAAGTCGGTAGCTTATCCCTTCAGAAGCCTCCTCTATAGTGAATAGGTTCTTCATCCTCTGCAAAAAAACTATTCATGATGGCCTCATCTTACATTTTCATAACCTTCTTCCATTTCTTCCCCTTCATGGAAAACCTAGTAGCCATCGAAATAACATCCTCATTAACTTGGAATGTGATACCATTTATGGTAACCCTACGGTCATTCCACCCATTCACAAACTAAAGAGAAAAATTTTCATCATACCTCGCCATTGCCTACATATAAGGAAGAAAGCCCCCTTCTTTTAATAGGAACTAGGTTACCATCCTATCTTTAAAATTTTCTATCTTTGTTGGCTCTAGTTGATTCAAATCTCCACCCATTTCTTCCTCGGTAATTCCTAATCCACCAACTTCAATAGTTTTCATTTGAACCTTCTTTCCATCAATCTTTTTGTCATAGTAATGATGTAAATAACCTCTATATGATCTTTAAACTTCCTACAAGCAAGTTTTTGGGGTGCTTTGAAATATAATTCATTTTCATTATGGGATTCATGCATACTTAGTGTCATTACTCTACCATCCCTGAAATCTCTGATAGCATCCATAATTATATCTTTCTTACTTTTAAAAAGGAAAAAAAATTAATTTTGCATTATGTTACCATAATGGTGAAGTAACTCATATCTCAAATTGTATCTATTTATTATCCAGTTTGTACAACGGTGTCTCATCATCTTTCCCTTATACTTTTTATTAAATTTAGCGAATTTCACCTTCCTACATACAATACTACCAAAATTGGTATTAATCTTTATTTGTCTAGCCATGCTTAATTTTTGTTCCCCCCATTTCCTTGTAGATTAGGATCTTAATTTCCTCCTTTAGGATATCCATGCTTCTCCAACATGTCATTTCCTTTCATTCAAACCCCATGGTAGCTACATCATCCACCACCATATTACCTTCCTTGTATATATGTTGTAACTAGACTTTTTCCATCCCATTTATGATATGTCTAATATTTGTGGTGATATTTTGGATATTCCAACTGGACTGAGAAGCTCCCTTTTACATATCAATTATTAATTTGGAGTCACCTTCTATAGTTATTTCCTTTATTTTTATTTCACTGATCAATTGTAGACCCCAAAGTAGAGCCATCATTTCAACCAAATTATTACTTCCTCCACCAACATTCCTAGAGTAGACTAGTAGTACATCACCATTTCCATTCCTCAACACTCCACCCATTGCCCCTATTCCCTTTCTTGTAGCACTATCAAAGTTTAGCTTAAGCTGTGTTATTGTTAGTGGTTTTCATCTTGTCTGTTGCCTCTTTATTACCTTAGAGTTATCAAATTGGTTAAAATTCCATTGAATACCCCACTTTTCTACTATTTGGCATTCCTTCCTACTTGGTTCTTCCTTTGGTGTCTTACTTATGGCAATCCTTATATTTTCTTTCAGTAGTTTCTCCATAGTTCCCATAACTACCTCCTTAGGTCTTTTTTCTTCCTAAAAGATTATATTGTTTCTTTCTTTCCATATGTGCTAGCAAATATATGGTGGGGCAATTCTTCATAAGAATACCTACTTGGGATGATAAAAGGGACAGTCCCAGTTTTCCATGAATTGACTTAAGTTCTCCTTCAACACCCAACATAGTCCAAATTTCCCTCACGCCAGTGACCATATCTTTAGGGTATATGGAAATTCAAGGAAAAGGTGAGAGATATTCTCCTCTTTTTCTTTGCATAGATAACATCTATTTGTGATAAAAAAAAAAAGCCCCTTTTTTTAGATTGTCTAGTGATAGTATTTTACCATGTTGAATAATCCACCAGAAGAAATTGATTTTGGGTAGAAGATTACTAATCCAAACTTTACGTCATATTGTGGGACAAAAGTCCTTTCTGAAGAGATTTTTGTAAGCCATTTTGATATTAAAATTGCCAGTAGGAGTTAAATCCCATACCACTTTATCCTCTTAAACTAGAATTGGGAGTCTTTGAACTTCAATCAACTCTTCCAGTTCTTTAAGAAGTTGAATATCCTCTTGGGAACATGTATCCTTTTGTAATTTCTTCCACTTCCTTCCAAGGTCAATATAACCCCCCACTCTTAGCCCCATCTCTATCTTCAATTTCTCCATTAGTCTTCTAAATTTACTATAAACTAGTAGTTTCCCCCCATCCAATTATCCTCCTAGAACCTGATGTTCTACCCATTTCCCATAATCCATCATACCCCTTCCCTCAGCATACCTCTACTTTTGACAATATTCATCCATATTTTGAATCCTCCTAGGAGGGCATTGTTAAAAAGATTATGAGTGAATAGGGAATTAGATAGGTATTTGGATTTCATGATATTACTCCAATCCATATTGTTTTCTCCCAATCTCCATCCAATTTTAGCAAGGAGGGCTTTATTCAGATCTCTAAGTCTTCTCACTCCCAAACCCCCCTTACTTTGGTTTGCAAACATCCTCCAAGTTGATTATATTTAATTTGTTCTTTTCCTTTGTACCTAACCAAAGAAGATTCCTCTGTATTCTCTCAATTTTGTCTGCCGTGTTTTGATATATTTTAAAAAGGGATAGAAAGTAGATTGGAATGCCTTGGAGAGCTGCAAAGAGTAGCTATAGTTTACCAGCATTACAAAGGATTTTCCCTTTCCATCGTTCCAACTTCTTTTGGATTCTTTCAATAATAGTATTCTAGAAATCATTAGTCACCTCCTTAGTAGTTAACGGTAGGCCAAGATAAGTATCTAGGAGGTTGGCCGACTAATAGCCTAAAATGTTCCTAATCTTTCTCTGCATCAGAGCATCAGTGTTAAAAAATAAAGTTTACATTTAAAGTAGTTTATTTGCTGACCTGAGTTGTCTTCATAGTTTCTAAGGATACTCTTCCATGCCTAAACTTCCATAATAGAGGACTCTCTAAAGAGAAAGGTGTCATCAACAAATTGTTGTAACACTTTAGTTTCAGCAGTAGTAGCAGGTTTAATTCCTTTAACACATCCTATATTTACTAGTTTGGAAAATTATCTCCCCAGCACCTCTACCACCATAATAAAAAGGTAGAGGGATAGCGGGTCTCCTTTCCTTAATCCTCTCTCTACTTCAAAATTACCCCAAGTAGAGCCATTCAGTAGGACCGCATATTGGACAGTGCCCACCATCATCCTAATAAGGTTTATGAATTTATCATTAAACCCCACTCTTTCAAGCACATCATAAAGGAAGTCCCACTTTACCTTATCATACACCTTAGAGATATCCAAGTTAAAAGCCATACCAGGTCATTTATTTTTCTACATAGAATGTATCATCTCATGAGTAGTTATTGCAGTATCCAAAATTTGTCTTCCTAGTACAAACCCCTTTTGTAGTGCTCCTATGATGTTCTCAAGGAAGGGCTTAATCTTATTGACCAAAAATTTTGCAAGAATTTTATAAAGTATATTACAAAGGCTTATAGGTTTGAAGTCCAAGAGACTCATGGGTGTCAGAGTCTTGACCAAAGCAATAAAAATCTTATTTATCCTTTTTAGCATCTTTCCTATTCTAAAGAAATCCCTAGTAGCCCAAATTAGCTCATTTTTAATGACCTCCCAAAAATGCTCAAAAAATGTTGGGGGGAAACCACCAAGTCCTGGGGCCTTGTAAGATTTCATAGAAAGCATAGCTCTTTTCACTTCCTCCTCTATGATGTTTCCTAGAATGCTATTATTTTCCACTTCTCCAAGCACTTGTGGGATCGTATTTATCAAACTTCTTATAATCTAATTTCTTATTCTATTATCATTTTTATAAGCCTTGCTAAAGTAATCCACCACATGTCTTCCCATCTCCTCCTGATCCTTATATTCTCTTTCCCCTTCTCCTTTCAACTAGTTGATTGTGTTTCTTCTTTTATGATTCGAACCTGACCTGTGGAAAAAGGTGGTATTCTTGTCTCCCTCAGTTAATCATTGAAACCTCAATCTTTGGTTCCAAAATATTTCCTCCCTCAAAATGATGTCCTTCCATTTTTTTATATACTATTCTTCTTCTTGAGTAGCTTCTTCCAAATTATTTCCCTCAACAATCTCCCCTTGTAGCTTCTTAAGTTTTTCCTCCACTTCTCTTTTGACTTTGAACAAATCTCCAAAGGAGCACTTAGCCCAGCGCTTAACATTGCTCCTTATATTATCTAACTTTTGAGTTAGTCTGTACATAGCAGTACCATCTATCCTTATATCCACCATTCTTGGATTCAATATTTGAATTCTAGGTGGGATTGCCACATTAACTCATACCTGAAAGGTTTTGGACCTCCTTTTATACCATTACCCCAATGAAAGATTAAAGGGGAATGGTCTAAAGTTGTTCTTGTGAGGTTCTCCAAGAGGGAATTACTCGACTGATTCCAATTCCCCATCACCATCAGTCTATCTAGTCTTACTTGAATGAGATCAAATCCTTTTCTATTATTAGTCCATGTGAATGGGTCCCTTCTCAAGTAAACATCAAGTAAATCTATTTTTACCATAAAATCATGAAGATCTTGCAAGCTTTTAGGGTAGTCTCTATTTCCACCTAACTTTTTTGAATGATAGAGGGGGGTATTAAAATCTCCCATACACATTAATTGTTCTCTCATAGTTTCTATTATCCTTTCCAACTTTCCATAAGTTTCTTTTCTCGCTATCTTGTTATTAGAAGCATAGATATTGATAAGCCCCCATCTTTGATTACTAGTTTGGAACTCAATTATTGCAAAAAATTTGTCCCTCCATATCTCAAACCCCATCATAGAACATGGGTTCCACATGGTTGAGATACCCCCTGAGGCTCCATAAGCATCCATATGCATGAAGGTGGCCCTAGGCCAAACATGACTCACTAATCTATCAAAATTAGCACTAGACATTTTTGTTTCTTGGATTAACAAACAACCAACCTTTTCCTGAAATATACATTGTTTTAAAGCATACTATTTTTCGGGGTTATTTAGCCCCCTTAAGTTCCAAGAAAGAAATTTCATTTGTTACCTCTTGTTACAGTCTCCAGTGTTAGTTCTTTACCACTAGCCACATCCCTTGATGCTTATTTTATCTTGGTTGCTCTGCTAGTTGGTCTTCCATATGTACCACATGTTCCTACATCTAGTTCCCTCCCCCCCTTTTCTTTCTTTTTTGGACTTCTCATTCCTCATTATCACCCACTTGTGGGTAGGTGGGGTTTAGTTCCTTTTAAGCTTTATCCAAACTTTCCATCACTTTTGCTACTATCTCTCTTGGAGAGGCCTTCCTTATTCTCAAAGGGGTGTACAACCTTTCCTTGGTAGCACAATCTACAACTATATGTTCCTGTAAGCTCTTACCTCTCAAACTTGCCAGAGTACTAGGAAGGGAGTGTTGTGCCACTATTTCACCTTCCTCCATCATTTCTCCTTCCTTAAGTCCCCCCAATGGTGATCTTTTTAATTCCTCTATTTCCCTTCTAAATGGATACTCTTCCATTTTCTTCTTTTCATCTAAAGCTTCCCCCACTTTGGGTTCACTTTCCCCCCTAGACCCTTTGATAGGGGTACCTGTATCATGTTAACTTCTAGATTTTGATTGACATAAACCACCACCTCTAGTCTTGGAGCTTCCAAGGGTTCCCCAATTGCTTCTTTTACAATTCTTGGGGATCCTTCATTTTGTTTCAACTTCTACAGTTGGGCTTTACAGTCAACTACAATATGCCCAAATTGTCCACACTTTTGATAGAAAAGTCCCATGTTCTCATATTCTATGGGTTGGTATCTCTCTTCCCATTTATTTTTTTGAGTGATCATATTTAGGAGAGCTCTATTTAATGCCAAATTCACACAGAACTTGGCATACACCAGCCTATATTTTGCATTGTCACCATGTTCATAGTAACAAAGTAGATAGAGGAATTCCCTATCCACATTAGAATCTTCTCATCCCAAAATTGTAGAGGTAAACCAAGCAACCTTACCCATACAGGAGCTAGCTTTTTGAGCTCTACACTAGCATCGAAGCCTAGGTGCCACCTTGTTAAAGCAAGACAATGCTTGTCGTAATACCATGTTCTTGAAAGTATTAGATTGATATCCTCCTCTATCATAAATTTAAAACAAAAAAGGCTGCTTGGCATCACAGAGATACCAACACTACCCTTAATCTTCCATTTTTGATTGACCCACTTGTAGACCATCTCTATCATGGGTCTGAAGGAAACAAATCTACCCACAACACATAGTTTGAGGCCAGAGGTAACGTTGTCCACCAAAGTATCTGGGAGAGAGAACATAGGCCCATTTGCACCATGAGCAATCTTCAGATCCTCCATAGAATCTCCAGCCACATGGGTACCCATAGGTGCATTCTTCCAACCTCCAAGGGTCCCATTGGTCAATTATTTTCCACCTTCCACTGGGTCACCAGTAGGTTCTCTATTTCCCAAGGGAGTAGGGCCCGAGAAAATCTTCCTCTCCACCTCTGCAGCCCCATAGCAGTTTGTCATGACTTCCAAATCTCTATTTAAGGTTCATACCATCTACAAATCTAGGCATGGTGGAGGGTCTGAAGGCTTAGGGCCTGCCATAAGTGAATTCAAATTTTGAAAAGGAGTGACAACGAGCGGTAGTGGTAGAGTTGCAGAGTAACTTTCTTGTGTATAGTTTGACCCCAAATGTTGTAGTGATGGCTAAGGATACTTTTAAGTACCTTAGAGGTATGCTTGGGGTAATGACCTAACCTATTTTAGAGTAATTGATGACAATATTGCATCAATATAGTGTAATCAAAGAACTATTTATTCTAGATTGGATGCTTTATGTTGCTCCTATGGGGGAGAAATATTTGTTTTGGGAAGAATTATTCAAGAACTTTTATGCAATGCTTTAGTAAAAAAATTTACATTGGAGTTTGGCATTTACGTATTAGTTTTATATGTAAATAATAAGTGCACTTTATATTCTTAGATTGGCATATTGACACCCTTGTTATTGATATCTATGAGGATAAGAGTACATGAAAATCTCATTTATGGATGGTATAATGAATGGGGGAGAGTAACACCTATGGGGAGAGTATTCAAAAGAAGATTGATGTCAATGGGGAGTACTCAGATAGTTACTTTTTCTTGGTATTTTAAAGAGTTAGTTGGGTTGATATGTTTTCATCATATGTTGTCATTACTACCAAATGTTGTAATCACCCAAAAATGGTCCTCTAGACTATGAGCCCACTTCCTAGAAATTATATATAATTTATATATCACTTATCTTTGATCAAATCATCACTTTACTATATATTTTATTATAGCCTATGGTTTGGCCACCATATCCTAAGTTCCTATTTAATTAAAAGAGTTTGTTCCCTTTTAATTAAACAAAATACCCAGAGTTCCTTTATTCCTAAGTGTGCATGTGAAAAGTCATTTTCCTATTTTGAAAATAAGAATAAAATAATTTTGTCTATAGATGTGAGGGAACACTTTTCAAGGTGGTTGGAATCTCTTTTTTCCTCCACACATATTTTTCCTGTTAAACACCATCATTGATATTGCTTAGTTTAGATTCTTGTGCACAAAGTCAAAATGAGACTCATTCTCCACCCTTGATTTTTCCTCTTGTTATCTACCATCCATTGGCTCTCTCATCACTCTTGAATACCTTATATATGCTTGTACATTGTTTTTGTGTTGTCATTCTACTTACTCACTCTTGATAATTTTTGCACTCACTATTTTCTTTACTTGCATTCTTAGCTTAGTTTTCCTTTTATGCATAGCTTATCTCACATAGTTTGACTAGGGATTTTGTAACTCTTTTTTATATTAGGTATTGCATCTCATTTTTATTTACTTGCATCTTTCATTGCATACTTGATTATTGGGTATTGGAACTCTTGCCTCTACTCCTTTGAATCTATCATTCTATGGTGCAACTTGTAAGGGTTGCCTAACTAGGTTTATTTAAGAGCTACCACACTATTATTGCACTCTTGCATGTCACAATAGAGAGCTATAGTTCACCTATTGATATTCTCTTCATCATGGGTATTCTTGAGAATAATGATCTATAGAAGTGTGTCCATATTTTACACACATTTTTTTTCTACCCACCATGGGGCTCAACTCTTTTTTTTAGCTCCATTTTTCTATTTTTTGCTGAATTTTGTATTTGCAAGCTTGGATTTTTGGTTTTTCAAACATCAGTATCGCACAACATTTTTTGTACTATAGTACAAAACTTTCGTCTACTGCAATATGATACTCTTCCAATTTATCCTATCATACTAATTCTATGCACTTTGTCCCACTCCCTTTTGTAGAATACCATATCATTTTGGTACCAACTGTCACATTGGACTAAAATATTGTCTCATTTCACTATGTTATATTTTGAATCTCTATCAACTAGTAAAGTATCATACAATATATTCTGCTTGCATAATCCAATTCTATGATCATTTTCATTTTTAAGCTTTCATTGTTTAGATTTATGGTTTTCTAATAGCTTCAAACAATGGTCTTGTAGGGTTAATTTGAATCTTTCATGCTTATTTGATGCGCTAACCTTGTGATTTTCTACAAACTCACTTGCTTGCATTAATGCTAAAGGAGAAATTGCAAAAAGGGCTACTAACACTTGTTTTTAGGGCTTCCCAGGAACCCAAACAAAAATATTTTTTCATTTCTTCATTTCATTTCATTGTCCTTGCATATTCTAGTTGTTATTTTATTTCATAGGCACATAAAATCCACAAGTAAGGTTCCTTTTTTGATAGGATAGCATGCTCTTTTCCCTTGAGGAAAATAAAAAATATTGACTCATTAATGGATCAATAAAGTGGGTGACATATTTCACTCTTTAGTGGTCTTAATTAACATCATTGACATGTTTGGGGGAAGCATTGGGGAATGGGAGAGTCTTCTCTTCACCTTCTTAATGAATCAAAAATCTTGACCTTCTTGGTGTGGATTCATATTGTTCAATCTCCTAGAAAGATTTACTCCTTTAGAGGGCATGCTATTTGGTGGAAAGATACCAATAGGAATGACCCAAGTGGGAACAAGAAAAACCCAATTATTTGACCCACTATAATCACAAAGCCCTTGACAAAGGTGAAAGCCTTGGGAGACATAACACTTGACTTAACTTGGTGAGATTACTTGTGGGATTGTGACCATGAGGAAATAATTAAGTGGGTATTCTTAAGGTACTCTTGTGGTTATAAGGCCTTTGTCCCATATTGGGTGCAAGAGGGGTGTTATGAACATAATCCTTACTAAGAGCCATAGGTTAGAAGCTACCCTATTTTGTTGCTCAATATCTTGGTGCAAGGATCGATCATAGTGGACTGATTAAATCACCTCAAGATTTAAACTCACCATATGTTTTCCTTTAGATGTGAGTAGCCCATCCATGAAAATGCCAATATCTATTGTAGGCAACCACTTTGTGTGATACAAATTGTAAGGAAACATGCAATAAAGAATATAACCATTTCCACATAACCCATAATAGATCTAAAATAGATATGCAATTGAAATTCACATGTAAGAGAATAGACAACATACCCACAAAAATGTGACACAAGATATACGCTAGAAAACCCTCATTGAGGGAAAAACCTAGCCTCCAAATATAACCATCACCATGTATTATTCAACAAAAATACCAATGTAATACAACCATGGAAGCCTTCAAAGCCATAGCCACAATTGAGAAATCCATGTGAACAAGCATGAATCTACACATCTCATGCCATGCTTCCAAGCTTCACAAATGCTCCCTTTGCTAACCTATTAATCCTTGTCCCGCTTGACTCTTGTCTTTTTTCCTCTCCTTGTCACACCAACAACTACCCTTGTGGCTATTTATATAGTAGCAAGTCCCACAAAACCACCAAGTGGTATTACATAAACCATGTGCTACCTAACCCATTAACCCCACATTTAATATTAAAAATTTAATTCTTTTCCCCAATATTAAATCAACTCATCAAGAATATCCCATAGGAATCTTTACATGTTACACATCCATTTAGGTGCAACATTACATAATAAAATAAAATAATACAATATAACAATATTAAGCAATGTGTGCAACACACATTATCTCAACAATCTCCCACTTGTTGTATACATTGCATAGAGTCAATCCGTAGGCACATAAATGAACAAGGAAAATATCCCTCCTAACACATCCACTATCATGGATCAAAGTACATGAAGTGCTCCATCTTGGTACCTGCAACAAAATCAAAGTATCCAACATCTCAAACATGAATGATCTCACCTCCTATTATGCCACTACCACTGGACATACATAGAAGTCATCCAAAGAGAAAGCCACCCAATTTGTCACATTACAGAATCATAAAATCATGTACCAACTAAAAATGTCAAGCTCAAAAACCTAATACAAACATAATCACATTATCTATAGTTGTCAAAATATATCCATAACTGAAATAGCACCCACAACAAGTGCTAAACCCATCCAACTATCCATATCTCCAAAGCTATACCAAGTGAATCACACATCATCAACATATCCAATCTGTAACCTACAATCACAAGCCTCAAGTGCAATATCTGCCACATATATACCAAGAAGCTCCCACTACAGAAGATAATTTCAAATCTATAACCAATCCACTCACAACATCTCAAAGAAATGAATCCATGTAGTATCAAGGATATCCACAATACTTAAACCAATAACCTACAAGAACAACTCTCATAACCAATATCCAATAGTCTCCCAAGTTCTCCACAACCAACAGAGGAAAGAGATAAAGAAATAACCATGTCATCTCTTACATGGCATACATGAGCACAAACCAGTGATCACAATCTCTAACCAATCTCAAATCCAATGTAAGAAAAACTAAAAATCTAGGAAGATAACCAAGACCAAAGAGAAACCATGCAAATCATAACCTATATCATGTCCTTCTACACACACCTCTAGATGTAAACTGTGCAAGTATGATCTGCTCCATAAAACCCCGACAAGAAGCCACAACAACACCCAAACATACCATATAAGTAATAATGGATGTAAGCCTATCACAAGAAGATCAAACTCATAAACCATTCCTAATCCAAGGAATATGCCCAATATAAAACCATCTCCCAAACTCAACTAGCATAACAACATATGCACATGGAGATAACCAAACCATCTATCAAATGAACCCTCTAGAACTAACTCATGTACCATACCTCAAGATCCATATCCATGAAAGACAAGCATAAATATAATGCGCTTGAGAAAAATTATGGGCTATACCTCTCAAGTAGAAAACCACCAAGTAGACCAAGAATGGGGAATGAAAATGCTCATCAAGATATCCAAGTCTCCAACCAAGACTCATCTAAGAACAATCTCCTCTCGAGTCCATATCATGTGAATGCCCCTCATACTTCCTATTGAAACCAAACAACTATACCAACAAATAATTTTCTAGTATAAGAGAAATCAACATCACCATCATCTCTAAGTATCCATGAGCACCTAAAACCAATCAATCCATGCCAACTCCAAATGCAACATAAAAATATCATGAAGTATCCATCTTATGATCAATGTACTCAATAGCAAGAAACTAAACCAAGATCAATGTCAAAGTTCCAACCATGGCTTCAAGAACGTAAACATGAAAGCATGATCTAACCATCTCAACCAAAGAGATAACATGCTCCATATGAACATACTATAACATGTCACAACTCTAAATGTGTATCAAGATTATATCATGATATAATAATGAAACCATCCTAACTCCAAGGATACTATTCCAAATGAAAGCATAAACCACACCTTTACCAAGAACCCTGTGAGTCCTCAAGATGCAACCATCTCCACACACCATGAAGAAAACCATCTCCACATACCATGAAGAACCATCTCCACAAACCATGAAGATAACCAAGAACTCCATGAGTTCTCAAAATCTAACCATCTTCACATACCATGAAGATAAAAAGTGCACCATGCGAGTGTCAAAGACACTTTTGCAGTAACAAGATCTAAGACAAACCTCCAACATCTGTAGACACTCAATAAATATATCAATACCAACAAGTCCCACTCAACCATGGTACCAAGTCACCCATGGCATCATCAAATCCATCTCCTACATGAATATCCTCCAGGTCTACACTTACACAACCAAAATATCAATACTAGGTGAAACCAAGATCTCTAAACCCAAGAAGATACAAACCAAACTAGGAACTAATCCTGCACTATCACCTCATCACTATCACAAGCTCTCACTACACCATGTATCCAATCTATCCATGACATCATGATGAAAAACCATCCTTTAACCATGAGAATCAACCGAGACATCAAACCATCAAAGAACTCAAAGTGCACATCATGAGCTCCTCAAAAGAAACCAAATAACCATGATTCTCAACCAAGAAGATATACCACCATAACCAAATCAAGAATTCAAACCAATGAACATCAAGAATGTACCTGTATATCCAATCATGTCATGCCAAAATCCATGGCACCATGATCATATCCATGAACTGAGCAACTGACTCCTAATATGTCCAACTTGTTAGCATAAAATAGTCAACAATAATCCTCCACCATGAGTGTACCTAGTAACAACATCTCATCCCTTCTACATGAATTTTTTTTTAGAAAATCATGTGATTTAGGGCATAGGCAACCCAAATCCAAACCACCTATCTGAATATGCATCAATAATAAAAAATCAATGGGCAAAGACAACCCATAATCAAGCCATAAATACAACTTGTAAGTATAGACTACTTACAAAGTTGCACAACTTGTAGATCCAATAAGTCATCATACATATCCAAATCATATACTAATAACCATATTATCATGAGACCAAACTGAAATATGAACTAAGTATGCAATGACATCAAATCTTAATTCTCCAAAATATATACAATGTTATAAACTCACAATGTTGCCATAGTCAATATATACCATAAACTATTTAGATCAATATATCACCAAATAAATCGTGTCAAACCTGCACCAAATCTGAACCAATGTGTAGAACTCTCCAAGAGCTTTCTATTGACTGCTCGAAGTTAAAAAATTTGACTCCATATGCCCAAGTTATGTCCTAATTTGTGCTTAAAATAAATAACTTTTGACTTTTAGGCTCTTAAAACTTTAAAAAAAATCAAAATCACAAAACCAAACCTACACAAAGTTGTAGTGCTCTGCATTAGCTTTCCAACACCTATAAGAAGTCTAAAATTTGATATCTTGAGAGAAAGTTATGATTGTTTTACTAAGACAATCTTTTTACCATTTTCACTGCGATTTTTTTTTTTTGTGATGAAAATTCCAACGGGATTAGATTTGATGGCCATCATAGGCTAGAATTAAAAAACTCTTTCATTTCCTCTAAACATGGCCAAACTAGGGCTTATTATATATCAAAATTTATGGAAATGTCAACCCAGATCCAATGGTGAGGTTTGTTTTTGCCTAGCAAGTCATTTCTGCAAGCTACCCCCTAAAATCCTCATTTAAATGAAACATCCAAAAAATTCATTTGACCAATAATTTCACATGCCCTAAATCTACCAATATTCTATCATAACAACAAACCAAAAACTCTCAGATCTGTATTAAATCACTCATATATCTTGCCCTTTCTTTTATCTTGTCATGCATTCCCATGGATTCAATCTAGGGTTACAACAAGAAAATCATAGCTCTAATACCACTTGTAAGGAAACATGCAATAAAAAATATAATTATTTCCACATAACCCATAATAGATCTAATAAATATATGCAATTGAAATCCACATGCAAGAGAATAGACAACATACCCGCAAAAATGTAATAGAAGATATACCTTGGGAAACCCTCATTGAGGGAAAAAGCCAGCCTCCAAAAGCATCCATCACCATGTATTATTCAGCAAAAATAACATTACAATACAACCATAGTAGCCTTCAAAGCCATACCCACAATTGAGCAATCCATGTGAACAAGCATCCCATGCCATGCTTCCAAACTTCACAAATGGTCGCTTGGCTAACCTATCAAGCCTTGTCCCACTCGAATCTTGCCTTTTGTCCTCTCCTTGTCACACCAAAAATTACCCTTGTGGTTGTTTATGTAGTAGCAAGTCCCACAAAACCACCAAGTGGTATTACATAAACTTTGTGCTACTTAACCCATTGACCCCACATTTGATATTGGAAATCTAATTATTTTCCCCAATATTAAATAATTACATGAAATATTATCAAAATGTTACAATACAACTCATTGAGAATATCCCATGGGAATCTTTACATGTTGCATGTCCATTTTGGTGCAATATTATGTAATTAAATAAAATAATATAATAGAACAATACTATGCAATGTGTGCAACACCCATTATCTCAACAAAAATGAGTATCAAGTTGTGGGCCAAGTTATTGTGTATTGAGTCATGACCTTAGGTAGATCTTGTTTCATGTGTTTTTGAATATGTGAGACTCATGGAAATATTATTGAACATGCATAATCAGTAGTCTCACAGGAATTTTATTTTCAAGACCTCACGTCATTTTTTTTGGCAAGGTTGCTTTGTCCCTTGTCCAATTTCTTGAAAAACATATATTTTCAGCTTAATTTCTTATCAAAAATATTGTTTTACTATCAAAATTGAAATTGAGCATTGTTGTCATAGTCACTCAACTGTATTTGGTCAAAAAATTAGTCAACTTAGGTCATTTGAGCATAAAAAGGTTTTAAATAGTCTTTTACTAGAAAATTATTGTAAAGTTGTAGTGAGAAATATCATATGTTAAACCTAGTGTGTGCAAAGTATCATACTACCTTATATAGTATGTTGTATTGATATCTTGACCTCTATCATACTGCCATAGTCAAAGTGTTGTTCTTATTGAAACTATCATTCTGTCTCCTAGAAAGTATCATACAAAACTTTCTATTATCCTACTATCATCTAGTTTACTATATTGTGTCACCCAAATTTTCACTTAGTTTTCTTAGCTTCAAACTCATGCTTGTCTAATTTAAGGTGTGTACACTTGTTCATATTGGTTCTCTAGTCTAAAATATGCATGCTTGGGACTGCTTAGGATAAAAAATTCCATCTTAGCTCCTTGGTTACATAATTTATTTGGAGAGTTATTTGCATGTCATCTCACTCATCTATCTACTTGGCTATCTAGCTACTCACTTATCTCTTGACTCAAATCATTGGTGTCATAAACTACTTGGGAACTTTTCTTGACAAGTTACTTTGATAAATCCACTACTCTATCTCTCTCTTTGGCAAGTGAACATTTTTCTTTTCTAAGTTTGGACTCCAAGCAGTCTTGTTTTTTCCTATTAAATATGAATATTATCTCTTAGATTCCAATTACAACTAGGTTTAAAACTAAGAAAGGAAGTCATCCTTTCTTTATCTTTGAAGAAATACCTCACCCAACTAGGCATACACATTATTAACATTTTGATACTAAACCTATATTTAATGAAGTAGAAGAGGATAAATCAATCACTTGATATGATCCACTTAGTCACTTTAGTACTTCTTTGTAAATCCCACTTGAAACCCCTAGATCTAAACATGGGTTTTCTTTCACCATGTCTAGGGAGGAAAGAAACATGTACTTAGATAACCTTTTTATTGATAGATTGGGGCAACTAGAAATAAGGAAGAAGGCTTACCTAGATGAATAATCAAGACTTATGGAAGCCAGGGCCAATGCTAATGTCTTTGGGGAGAATAATACTAATAAATTTAGGGAAAATGTCAATGCTAATATACTTGGAGACCATAATTCCAATGTTAATGTCTTTAGAGTTGAAAATGTCAACCTCTTTGTGAACAATGGAAATAGTACTTCTCCTAGGACTTCAAGATCTCATCTTGACAATTTTATGTCTCCACCTATATCTTCTCATCATGGACTTCATTTACATAGGTCTAAACATGGAAGTGAAGTGGAAAAAGATGTTAGGGATGAAGACCTCATGAAATTTTAGAAAGATGACTATTTTCAAAAAATTATGCTCAAGACATTAGAACAAAATGGAGAACAATACCGTATGCACTTAGATTCTAGGGGATTAAAACTGCGACTTAAATTTGATGTACAAAGGCTGATTCAAAATAAAGAACCTACTCCTCTTGATATTTCTATGAAGAAGATAGAATATTTGGAAAATGAACTGCCTAACTTGAAGAAATAAAATGAAAAACCTAAGTCCTCCTTGGCTTTAGATTCTATGTATGCACTCCCTTTTGACAAGAGTCTCTACATGATTCATTTCCCATGAGATGTTAAGATCCCTAAATATAAAAAATATGATGGTAATGAGGATCCACATGATCACATAAGGAAATTCTATGCTCTAAGTATGGGCTTCTAGAAAGATGACACTTATTTCATGACTCTTCCCAAGGAGTTCAAATGCACAAGCTATAGAATGGTTTAAAAATATCACACCCCCAATCAATTATTTTGAAGAGCTTGTCCAAAGGCTTATACAACATAATTAATATATAATTCAACATCTTATCACTATGCTTGACTTGTGCAACATTAAAAGAAATTGGGTAAGCCTTTTATCACCTACTTGTAAAGATGGAGAAAGTTGTATTCTAGGTATCCTCAACAATTTCCCAAAAAAAAAAAAAAATTTGATATATTTTTTAGTGATCTCATACCCAAATTACACTTAGAACTTAGGAATAATGTATTCCTCACATTCAATGACATGATTGATGTTAGAATTATTTAGAATAACGAGGGGGGGGGGGGGGGGGGGGGGGGGGGTTGTGAATTAGTTATCCAAGGTCCATATGTACAAAAAAACTTTTCACAACTTATTGAACCCATATCTATAAAACATATTCATGACATTCAATGACATGATTGATGTTGGAATTCTTTAGAATAACTAAGAGGGGGGTGGTGAATTAGTTATCCAAGGTCCAAATGTACAAATAAAACTTTTCACAGCTTAGTGAACCCATATCCATAAAACATAATCATGCATGTATCCATTAGATCATACAATCACTTAAACTTTGTAGATTACTATCAAATTGACTTTGCAAAAATATAAGCATGAAACATAACATATTCAATAACACATTTGACGCAATGATTTTACATGGAAACATAATTCGGGAAAAACCACCAATAACATGCTACTAATTCTCACTCTTTTCAAGTGATACTCTATGAAAGGCCAACCTTGTTAAAGGTTACAGTGCACACTATTAAATGTGGCATGGTTAGAGGATTTCAATCACCCTATTAGGAGTGAGCCTTGTTAGAGAACTTTAGATCATTTACTTGGAATGTCACCCGGTTAAAGGATTTATAAATGACTATTAGGTCAACCTTAATCCAAAGGATTTACCCTAGACTAGTACAATGATTAGAAAGTAACAGTAAGGTTTGATCTAGTAACAACTTACAACTCCCTTGCAAATTATAGATCTTTGTTTTAGTCTTCCATTCTAATTGGCTTTCATACACTTTACCTCTAATAGATTGTTCACCCTCCAAGCATTCATACTCTTAAGCCTTCTTTCTTTTCTTGCCAATAACAGTCTCTTCTATTCGATCTTTAAATGAAGCAATACCTTAGACCTCTTTTCTAACTTAGGTTCTTGAACATTGACCAACCTTGCTTCTAACTAGCCATCTCTATAAATATAAAATTAAAATCTTGTCATTCATCCTCTATCATCCATTTTAGGGTTAGGTGGGATTAGGTAGGATTCAATGAATCTACCCATCTTTTCATTTTAGTCCCTTCTAGAAACTTCTTCTTCAATCCTCTTTGAATTTGTCTCAAAATAGTTTACCATGAATTCTATGCCACCAACTCATCATATTTATCTTCCACATGCTTCACAAAATTCAAGAAAATAAAATAGTGAGCTCAAATTTGTCAAATCTACTATTTAACATGAATACTAGCACTCAGCATCAATATGTTGTCACTCGGCTTCCATACTATTATCTTGATAACTTGGAAAACACTAAATTTTAATGGTGCTCAACATCAAATAAACTTTACTTGGCTTACACTACATCAATTGGCATACATTAAACTTTGACTTTTCTTAGCTCCAACTAATTTTTTGCTCAACTTGCACTAACTTTGCTTGACACCTACTATCCACTTGGTCAAGCTTGCTCTTCTTACTTTTTCTTCTAGACTTAATCAGTGTATCCAAATTTTTTAACCTTAAGTAGATAATTAATGCACTATATTATCACTATCTTAACTGATCTCTATACTCCTTTTTACATACCATAACTCAACCTTTTCTCTAGGTGACTTTGTTATTTGATCAAAACCTCCTCATCAATCAAACAAATGATAGCACTTAAATCAACTAAACAATTGTCTTACTAGCAAGTAGTAGGTTTGACATCAGTGACAAAAACATGATTGAAACACATTCTCATACTTGTATCAATCTATTTTCAACAATTGAGAGTATTTTTCACAAAGAGGATGTTGTTCTCAAGAAGGGAGAGATAACTTTGAACAAAGACAATTCTAATGAGAATGGAAATGAAAAAGACAAAAAAAAACTTGGAACAATAAATAATACATTTTCAATGATGGGTTGGTTGATGTACCTAAGAATAAAGAACCTATCTTCAACTTGGAGTCCAAACATAGAAAAGTAAAGTGTTCACTTGCCAAAGAGAGATGGTAATGGAGTTATCAAAGTAACTTGTCAAGAGAAGTTCCTAAGTAATATATGAGACCAGTGACTTCAGTCATGACCAAACAACAAAAGGTTTCCAAGATAAATAACTCCAAAAATTCTAAGCTCACAAAATTCAAATCCTAAACATAATTTCACTCCCTTAGATGATTTTTATGATGTCATCCTCAAGACTTTTTTTGCCAACAAGATCATCACACTGCTTGACAATTAAAGGCCCTATGATCCTTTCATTAAGCCTCCATGGTGGAAAGAAGATCATTATTGAAATTACTATAGGAGTAAGAGTCGCAATAATGAAAATCATATCAAATTCAAAGATATCATCCAAGACCATATTAAGAGTGAAAAGGTTGGTTTGGATGGACTTGTCAAGAACTTTGATTACAAGGCTTTCAAGGAGCCTCTCCTAAATATGAGCAAGGGGAAAAATCAAATGCTAACAAGAAAAATGGTGATGTTAAGATCAACTACACCTATACAAACACTAACAATATTATTCATATGCTTGAACCTATTAATGAAATTAATAATTCATATGGTGAAACATAAGTATGATAAGCCTAACTATGACCTAATGATAAGAGACCTAAGGTTTTTTTGAGAGGTGTTGGTTCCTCACAACAAAAAATTCTAGTAAATAGAAACCCATGGTCATGCTTAGAAGTGTAAAATTGCCTTCACATTGCAAAAGGCTTAACAATGTCACTAGGAGTCAATCTAAGGTTATCCTTAGAGGTGTGAATACTTTCAAACAATCTCATCCTAAGAAAGTGAGGTTTTCATCTTCTAAGAAAAAATCTACTCCTTCCAAGTCTACTTATGATCTTGTGGATCAATTACAATTTACTCCTACGCAAATATCTATTTTTGAGTTGCTATAGTTATCCCCTTTGTATAAGGAGATCTTAGAAAAATAATTTTGTATAGCTAGTATCCCCACTAACACTAATAAGTTCCAAGATATGGTTAACCATATATCCACTCTATACTACCTATCATTTTTTGAAGAAGACAAAAAATCACTTAGCCATCCACATAACCTTGCACTACACATTAAGGTCTAAATTAATCAAACCCCAGTTAGATGTATGATGATAGATAATGGTAATGGGTTCAATATTTTTTCTTTTTGTATCATCCAATAATTTGATCTTTCGAAATATTCCATTAACCCTAGCAGAAATATTACAATAAATGCATTTGATGAGGTTGAGAGATATAAAAAAGGTTTACTGGTGTTACCTATCTACATTTGTCTAGTTAAGAAAGATGTCTTCCAAGTCCTTGACATACATCTTGCATACAAATTTTTTATAGGAAGACTATATATCCATGATATGTAGGCATTCCCCTCTATATTATATCAATGCATTAAGATCCCTTTCAATTGTATGGAAATATCTATCCTTGGTGAAAATTCTATATCTATCAATACACTCATTGTTGTTGAATCTTTGGTACCTAACAATAGAGTTGCCAATGAGGCTAGAAATACACTTGCTTGCTGTAAGAGAAAAATAAAAATGATGAATATTGGAACATGAGAATATACTTTTGACTCTATTTATTTAGTTACAATTTCCCCTCACTCCTATGGGAAGCAATCTTAAAATATAAGACCTTCATCTTCTACCATTATGGCCTTTGGCACTTTTTTCTTGTCCTTACTCCTCCTAGAAGATGAGAAAGAGGACCAAGCTATTAGAGATTGGATCTATATAGATAAATAGATGTCTAATGACATCACACTTACTACTCCTATTTCTCCTAAAAAATATGGAAAAGGCTATGAGTTCTTTAGGAATATGGGATATCGAGGAGACAGTCCCTTGACTGATAACAAACATGCTCCTTTTAAACCTATGATTCATACTAATAGATGAAGAAGAAAGAATACCATTGGCCTAGGTTATACTATTGATGATGGCTTACCTATCTATGATCAAGAACTCCCTACTACAAGTGATTAAAAAGATGAAATTCAACCTATTACAACTACAACTCTAGAAGATGAGGTATTTTTTCCTCTACTTTCTTTCTTTGGGAAGAGACTGAACAACCTAATGATCATAGTCTTAAAGTCTCTACCTCTAGACAATTTGATGAGTTGGATGTGAAAGACCCTAATAGAAATAGAATCAAGAGAAATATTACTTGCCTCATAGAACATTATCATAGTACTAATTTTGACTGGTATCAATGGGATTTTGTATCAATTTAATCTCATGAATTGGGGGTAGATGTTATACATTCTTATGCTAACCAAACTGACATAGTTGATGAGTCAACCATAGGGTTTTGATGAGTTGAACTCACTTAGTGGACCATGTTGACCTCACTAGGGATCAACTTGATTTGAGTGTCTTTAAAGATTTCCTTGTAGATTCTAACTTTCTTTCCACTAGAGATGACCCCCTTCACATAAAAAACTTGGAATCCTCCACCTCACTACCACTCATGTACCCTAATTGCATTAATTTTTCCTTGAAAAATTAGAGACCTAAGCTACCTTCCTTTCAAAATGACTGTGAGATTGCTTCCTATCTCAACATCACTGAGCTCGTAGTCTCTTCCACAAGTAAACCAACTACCAACATGACAAAATTAGATATCAAAAAATAAAAATAAAACAAGTTCTTTGATGGAGAAAATAATGTTATGGTGGTGTTAGATCCAAAATTAGTAAAATAAAGATGTATCCAAGGGTGGAAACCTCTTTAAGATGCCTAAGGATGTGGTACTTAGTAGTTTTCCTACTTATTTCTAGGAAATATCATCAATGCTAATTTATCCTACACAACCTATCAATCTTGGAATAAAAGAGGCTCCTAGAGTCATACATCTAACTAACTCCTTGTTAGCTAAAGAGGAGGAGCAATTTACTCAATTCCTCCAAGATAAAAAGGTAAACTTTTCTTTGACTTATGTAGATATTTCCAGCCTTGACACTAAACTTAATATGCATCATCTATCTATAGCTCATGGTGTCAAGCTTTTGAAACAAAAACTAAGAAAGATCCATCCACATGTCACCCTCTTAGTGAAAGCTAAACTAGGGAAGCTCCTAAATGCTAAGTTGGATTTCCAATATTGTACCTATATCTAAGCATGATAAATCTATTTGATTTTGCACTAATTTTTGAGACCTAAAAAAATATTTCCTAAAGGATGATTTTTCACTTCCTAACATTGACATGATAGTGGACATGATTGTGGGCTATGGGATGTACTCTTTAATGGATAGGTTCTCAGGTTATAACCAAATCAATTAGCTCCAAAAGATCAAGAGAAAATTGATTTCATGTGTGCATGGGGAACTTTCTCTTGGAATATCATTTTTTTGGGATGAAGAATGTCAGTTCTACATATCAGAGAGCTATGACTACTATCATCCATGACATGATGCATAAGAATATGGAAGATTGTGTATTTGACACTT
Source organism: Cupressus sempervirens (assembly GCA_028749045.1). Classification (NCBI taxonomy): domain Eukaryota; kingdom Viridiplantae; phylum Streptophyta; class Pinopsida; order Cupressales; family Cupressaceae; genus Cupressus; species Cupressus sempervirens. The sequence goes on from CM053786.1 coordinate 747,085,417, forward strand.
TGGCTAAATCTAAAGAAAGGAATAGATGACTTGACCTTGATTTTAGACTGCATGGAAATTTTTTTAAATTAGGCTAAATCCTAATAAATGTACCTTCAGTGTCACTTCTGGTAAATTGTTGGGTTATATCATATCTACTAAGGGAATTGAGGTTGATCCTAAAAAGGTCCAAGAAATCATGGAAATGTCACCTCCTCACAAAATTAGTCAACTAAGGAGTCTTTAAGGATTCATTTAGTCTATAAGGAGGTTTATTTCTCAACTAGCTAACATATCATGGTCTTTTAACAAGAAATTTCATAAGGGATCCACATGTATTTGGAATGCAAAATGTGAGAAGAACCTTAGTCAAAAAATAAATACTTGCCTAATCCTCCTATACTGGTGTATCCTATCTCAGAGAAATTGTTGACTTCGAAAATTTTAGTTGTGGCCACTTCCTTGGGGGTACTATAGCACAAGAAGATGAAAATGGAAAGGAAAGAGCTATTTAGTACATTAGCACACCTCTGGTCACTTATGAGGTTAACTATAACAATATCGAGAAGGCTTTCCTTATTTTTGTATTTTCTTCTTAAAAACTCTGACACTACATGCTTTCTCATAGTACAATTTGGTTTCCAAGATTGACTCTCTCAAGTACGTCTTAAGTAAATCTTCTCTTACTGGCCGACTTGCTAAATCAATGATGATTCTTTCAAAATTTGACATTTGGTATGTTGAATATAAGGTTATTAAAGGACAAACTATTATCAATCAACTTTCTCATTTTCCACTTCAAGAAAATATTCCAATGTAAATTTAATTTCTAGATTCATCTATCATGTATGTCACTTAGCAAACTTGGAAGATGTTCTTCTATGGATCTCACAGTCAAAATGGTGTCAATGTTGGTATTTTATTTGTTACTCCTCATGGTTACACTATTCCTAAATCCTACGAGTTGTTGTTTCCTTGTACCAACAACATAGAAGAGTATGAGGCTCTTACAAATGGGATTAAGTTGGCCATTGAATGGAGGATTATAGAGCTACACATCTTTGGATACTTCCAACTTGTTATTAATAAAATCAATAATGATTACCAAACTAAGGATGACAAGTTGATTCCATACAAGAAATGAATTGGTGTTTTGAGGAACTACTTTACTTTCGTAACATTCCATCAAATTCCTAAAGAGGATAATAAGGTTGTTGATGGTATGGCTAATTTAGCATCCATTCTACAACTACAAGAACATGAGTCTAGGTTTAACTTCCTAGTAGAAGAGCTATGTCACCCTTCCTATTATTCTCTTAATGACTGAGTCATTTGCACTATTTCTGGTCATGACTCTTCTTGCTACATAACTATTTACTCCTAATTGTGTGAACATATCATACTTGACAACTTAATCTGCAATGAGAAAAGACAACTTATTCACAATGCCTCGCACTACACTCTTGCCTCTAGTGACCTGTTTAGAAAGGATCTACATGGAATGCTTCTTAGGTTCTTAGAAAAGGATGATTTTGAATGTGTGTTAGCTAAATTCCATGATACAACTTGAGGATCTCATTCTAATGCTCCTAAGATAGCTTAAAATTTCTTATGACTAGTTATTATTAGTTGACTATGCAAGTTGATGTTGTGCATTATGCTAAGTCCTATAAGAAATGCCAGCTCCATGACAACTTGATTCATGGTTCTAGATGTGATTTGATTCCCTTTACCACACATTGGCCTTTTCAGTAGTGGACCATTGACTTAGTTGGCAAGACCCATCCTAGCTCTTCTAGTGGACATAAATTCATTATCATGGCTACTGAATACTTCACAAAGTGGGTTGATGTCGACATAATAGTCAAGTTTGTTATTAGTGGCATACACTTATTTAGAATATAAGTATCTACCAAGCTTACTATATTGTTAATGGTCCTAATCAATTATTTTAGTTATTATCGAGTTCTATAGTTGCCATTGAGTCCTTTGGACAAATTTTAGTTGAAGTCGAGCAATTACTACAATGATAAAGATCAATAGTGTAAACCAAGCATCTTAGTGTATGTCGAGTTTACTAGTGTAAACTGAGTTGTGCAATACTTACCAAGTTTGTAATTGATGTGATGCAAATCTAGTGTTAATTGAGCTACTCAATGTTAACAAAATGATTTAGTTTATACCAAGATCGTAGTGAGTGCATTGACTGAGTTATGCAGTGTGGATCAAGTGATTCAGTTTATATGTCAAGTTTCATAATATTCACCAAGTCACTAGTGCAGATTGAGTTTAAGACTACTTGAAAGTGATCAGTATGGATTGAGATTCTATGTCTACCAAGTGCATGACAATGTTGACATTAATAGTGGATGCCGAGTATCAAAACCTCACCGAGTCAGTCTTTAGAACCTAAGTTTCTACATTTGAGCTGACTTTGTAATATTTTTGAAAACGTGTATTTTGGTTGACTTTGTAATTATGTAATTGGATTGATATATATGTAATGTATTGTATCACATCTAAATAATCAAGGAGAAGTAATGTAATCATTAGAGAAGAGCAGAAGAGGAAATTACAAAGGCTACAATAGTATAAGGAGTAGCAAAGATATACCTATCATAGCAAGGTGATTTATACACTCAGGGGAATCTCATTCAACAAACCAAGTTATAGATCAAAGATCAAATATTGCTTCTTCCTAATAGGTGGATCAATTAAATCCTTTAACAAAGTAGACTCAACAGTCTTTTGTAAATCTCTTTACCAAGTGCATACTTCATTTCATGCTTGTAAATCCTTTTGCAAGGTGGACCTAGCACTCCTTATTGTTCCTAATAGGGCAGATCATCAAAAGTGGTCAATGTAAGCCTTAACCAGCCAACTTTATATTGTAGTACTAAAGCTTGTGGGTATCATCTCCACCCTAGTTGTACTTTCTATTTGGAAGGTTCTGAGGTCCTTGTGTGTTAAAGTGTTATGTATGTTTTCATGTTTTTAGTTTCTCATGCATGCAGTTAGATTAGAATTCACATAAAAGATTAATTGCTAATTGGGATAAAAAATTTAATAGTTACTAATTCACCCCTCCCCTCTTAGTAACTTTGCCTATCATAATATTTCCAACAATTGGTATTAGAGCCTTTTGGTTCTTAGAGAAAATCTTAACATCTTGAGCAAAGATCAAAAACCATGGAGATGTTCATACTTGACAAAGCTAATGACAATGAGAAGCTAGATTTGGAAATGGCTATTGCGCAACTCAAGAAAGCAAAGGAGAAACTATCTCAATCCCTAAAAATAAGAAAAGATGTTGCAATTCAAATAAATGATCACCTCTACACTGAAGAAAGAATTGAATACCTTCATTCAGCAAGCAGGCTAGATGAATCCAATGAAGCAATCAAAGAACTCTTAGAAAAGAATGATTCACTGCAAGAAGAAGTAAGAAAATTGAGAAGAGAGCAAGAAATTTAGTCAGTAAGGCTATGTGAAGTTATGGAAGAGGAAAAAAAATAAAAGAAGAGATAGAAGGAAAGAACAATGAAATTCAACACCTATCCTTTCAACAAGCATACTTCATTGATCAACTCACAAATGCAAATGAAGAAATCATGAACCTAAGATCAAAGAATGAAAAATTATAGAATGATCTAAACATTGAAAGGAAAACCAATGAAAGGATGATGAAATCCCAAGCAAACATGAATCAGTTGAATGAGCAAAGTCTTTATAGACAAAAAGAAAAAGTAGGAATTATATATAAAGAAAAAGGTCAATCATCCAAACAAGGAGCTCAAAAGAATCAAAGACCTACTTGCAATCAATGTGGTAAGATAGGTCATACATCAAACAAATGTTGGAGCAATAGGAAAGAAAAATTCAATGGAAAGTACTACATCTACAATCAACATGGTCATAAGGCTAATGAATGCAAAGAGAAATCTAAATTTGAAGGCATATGTCACAAATGTAACAATCATGGGCACAAGTCATCAGAATGCAAAACCAAGATACTAAATTCAGTAGAACAAATTATAAAAGCTATATTTGGTTGGGACTATAACGCTTGGTGCAGATGTCATTACTGTGGAGAATTTGGACACATTGGAATGAATTGTGTAAAGCATCATATGAGAAAAAAGGATACTACCAGAAGATATTTCATTTGTACAAAACATGGTCATCTTGCCAAGAACTGTATGAATATTCAAAGAATTTAAGATGAAAAGAAGGAAAAAGATGATAACGTCAGAAAACAAATGAGACAACAATGGGTTCCAAAGTCTACCAAGAATGCAAGTTCGAGCAATGATGATCAAGTCACTCAAAAATTGGGTGACTCAACCTTTTCCACTTGATCTCTCAAAGGAGAAATAAAATTATGATACAAAAGGAAACATCAAATATCAATTCTAGTTAGCAGGGTAAAAGATCCAAATCAGCATTCAAGATGCAAAAGGGATCACTGAGTAAAAGATGAAAGTTATCACCAAGTAAGGTCAGGTTACTGTCTTACCAAGCAAGGTCAAGTTGTAGACTCTACTAGGCAAGGTTAGGAGTAACTAAAGTGCATGTGGTTACTGAGTCACGAAGACTTCATCGAGTGTTCAATAAAAAGGAAGTGGATGAAAATCTATCAATTTGGTCTAACATTCATACCAAGCATTTATGGCAAAATTTGATAAAAATAATGAAATTGAAGTCATTTTTATTGTGAATTTTCAAGAGCTATTTGTGTAGAGTGATCTTCAAAAGCATTCAAGTGATTTGAGTGAATTGTTACCAAAAGTTTTCAAATTCTCTCAAACCCTACCAAGAAAAGATGGCAACTACTAGTAGCAAAGTGAAAAAGGTTCAGATATGTTGGTTTGTGGTGTAGAATGGAAAGCACCAAATTTCAAGCTAACACCTACTATCATAGAAACCCTAGATCTGAGTGGAGCACAATCTCAAATCCCTCCTAAGGTACTATTGACTAATGATATCCATTTTTATTTCAAATGTGTTATACAAGGTATAGGAACTCTAGAAATGGATGAATGTTTAAAGCAGTTATGCATTGATGGTGTGTTGAAACTTGGGCATCAACATCTCGAGGAAAAAGTTTTAACACATATTCCTCACATGCCAAAAGGTTTTGAAGTGAAATGGATAAGGTTTGTCCTTATTCATGTACATAACAGTCAGTTGTGGTTGGAGCAACCAATTTTGATCACAAAGAAGATGATCCATAGGATCATCGGTCTCTCAATGTTGGCAAAAGCTAAAATGTCTAAAACCCTAGGTCGGGTTGAACTAGAAAAGAAAACCCTTTATGAATAGGATGGAAGGGGAATGAAAATAAGTAGTGTAATTGATATGGAATTGAAGTTTAGCATTCACATCATTGCACACAAGATCTACAATTTGAGTAGATTGAACAGTGTGTCTTGCAAGGTAGTTGATTTGGCTTACAAGGTAGTCAAGAATAACCTATCTCTTGACCTTTCCGAGTTACTATTGAATCAGTTCAACAAAACATGGAGAGCATCAAGACATCAAAGAAAAATCCATGTAAGTTTGGCTCACTTTTGACATGTTTATTCTTCTATGTTCAGAAATTCTTTCCATCCAAAGGTACTGTTGTTTGGAGGAAAGATGTGTCAGTACTCTATCAAATTAATGAATACATTACTGAAATGGGAGAAAATTATACTATTATCATGGATAATTATTTTGATTCATTTAAGGAGAAAATGAATAACAAATACCAGATTCCAAGAAAACTAGTTGCAAATTATAAAGATAATGTTTGTCTTATGGTAGATAGTGACAAAGTATACATTCAAGCAGTTAGGCCTAGAATTGTGTGGGTAAAACCTCTTGGATATGAGGTTAATATTGATGAAACAAAAGATATTATTGAGGAATTGATAACTAAGCCATTTGATCCCAAGGCAACCTATTTTGGTACATATGATGAGGCTAAGGCTAGGATAGAACTGGAAATCAAGCTCCCTTAGGCGGTTAACAAAGGCAAAAGGAGAATTTCCAAGTTGAAAAGCAACACTCCTCTCTTGTTAACCAAGGGCAAAGGTGAAGATGAAGAAGTAGAGGATGAAGAAAAGTTAGAGAAAGAAGAGCCACTAAAGAAGAAGGGTAAGGTAATCATGACCAAACCTGCCAAGCCATCCACTGCAATATTTACAAGAAGGGATTCAAGGAAGAAATCAGACAAGGAAGGAGGAGACATAATTTCTAGAAAACCTCCACCCACCTTCAAATACAAATTGAAAGAATTGGAATTAGGGGCCAGCATAAAAAATTTCAAAGCACTAAAATATGAAATCAAAACTGAAGAAGAATAGAAGAAAATTGAAGAATTGGCTATATCCAAGATGAGCAAGTGGAAATACTCAGCCGATCAACTTGCACTTCAAATTCCTAGTGCTTTAATGGATAAGATTAAGCCAAGATGAGAATTTTATAAACAAACCAAAAAAGATATATACAAGAAAACCCTGAGGCAACTTATGTCGAGCTTAATTGACAAGGAGGTGAAAGAATCTTTAAAGAAAAATGAAGAAAATTTAACTTTAAGATTCAACACTTGTCTTATTTTTTTTAATGAAATAGAGCATGTTGTGAAGAACGATACAATACATAAAAGAATGTCTATCTTCTTCACAAATGGAACAATTTTTTCGTAAGTGTAAGTGATAAAAATGATGATGATTATAAGGAAGAGAAAGATGATGAAGAGGTAACTAATTTTGATAACATAGATGATGAAGAGGAATAAGGGCAAGAGGCTACCAAGGAAGATACACAACATGTTGAGGAAACCAAACAAGTTAAGATTGTTGTAGTGGTTATAGCCTCACTTCCTCATTCTCCAAGAAAGACATTGACAACATCAAGCATAAAGACAACCTCAGTAGGATTGACTGTGACCAACACTATAAGCAAAAGAATCTAATCAATCTCTGCACCAACCCAACTCAATACTCCACTGATAATAGTGCCTAGAACTTCATCTACTGAGCTATAAGTTCTATCCTCTACATTAATTTTGTCTACAATAGGTATTCCTACCACTAGTATATCAATGAGTGCAGTATCCATTTTTGCAATAAGTCCTACTATTTCAACTATTGCTTCCATTCCTAGTACATAAAGAATAAGTGCAAGGATAGTTGAGACCAAGCCTCAACAAAGCACAAAGTTTTTGGGTAAAGGAAAAAAGGGAGGAGGATATAGATCTTGATGAAGAGATTGTCATTCCAAAATGGGACATCTCAAATCTAACTCCAGATCAGATGCAAACCTTTGGTGAACTTCTTCAAAAGAAAGCCAAGCAACAAAGGCTAAGAGAAGAAAGGAACAAAGAGTTTAAGATCATTGAGGATGCCGAGAACATTCTAGCAGAGGCCCTAAGTATAGAGGTTGATACGTCTCAAGCAATTTTGTATTAGTTCGTAAAAGCAGTCCAGAAATACAATGAAGATTTAGATGGACAAGAGAAGTTATTATAGAAAGCCAAGAAAAAGTTCAAGAATAAAGTGTAAGAGCTCATTGCTCAACAAATTGTCATTCATTAAGTAGAGTTATCTACTAGTTTGGGCTCTCTAGAAACTTCTTGTATTAATGTATCATTACTTTTTGGTAAGTTATGTGACACACCAATTTTCACAAAAGAAATAAAAGACAAATTGTCTAAAATTGATGAGGATCTTAAGGCAAGTGCACAACAGTTGCATCTTGACCCAAGTTCAAGCTCTTCTCATTTCAATAAGATTAGACTTCTGACAGATATGTAGGCAAAATTTCTTAGAGAAGAAGCAAGAATCAGATCCACATTGATAGATATTTAGAATATGATTCTTCCCAACATGGATGCACTACAAAATCATATTGCACATTCTAAAATGCTCATCCATGATAATAACTTCTCCATTGTAGACCATATGATTGAATTGTCAACAAAAGTGCAGGTTGCATTGCACACATGCAAGTTCTTGCAAGAGAATTGGGACAAGACTTTGGCGGTTATCCTTAGGGTACATTCAGACTTCTTGTCTCATTTTGGCATTATTGTGTAAATATATAGTATAAATATTTGGCATTAATGTCAAAAAGGGGGAGAAGATGTAAAAAGGTTGTAAAGAAAATGGGGGAGAAAGATGTAAAAAGATAGGGGGAGAAGATTTTAAGAAGAGTGTAAAGAAAATATATATTGTATATGGAGAGAATATGTATTTAGATGTACATATTGGATATATAGTATACTGTATATTATAGTATGGAGGAGCATTACCATGTACAAAAATATATCTCTTACAAAACCAATTTTGAAAAATCTCAAAAATAGTATACTCTATTGAGTTGAAATCACAAGGTGATGGATAAAGGTATTCAAGAACTTTTTGAATTCAGTTTTGACTAATAAGTGTTTTTTTCACTAATGCCAAAGGGGGAGATTGTTGACATAATAGTCAAGTTTTTTGTTAGTGACATACACTTATTCATAATATAAGTATCTACCAAGCTTATTCTACAATTAACAGTGTTAATCAAGCATTTTAGTTGTTACCAAGTTCTATAGTTGCTACCAAGTCCTTTGGACAAATTTTAGTAGAAGCTGAGCAGTTGCTACTATGATAAAGATCAGCAGTGTAAACTGAGCATCTCAGTATATGACAAGTTTACCAGTGCAAACTAAGTTGTGTAGTTCTTACCAATTTCATAGTTGACTTGATGTGAATCTAGTGTTAACCAAGCTACTCAGTGTTAACTAAGAGATTTAGTTTATACCAAGCTTGTAGTGAGTGCATTGGCCGAGCTATGTAGTGTGAATCAAGTGACTTAATTTATATGTCGAGTTCCATAATATTCATCGAGTCACCAGTGCAAATCAAGTTCAAGACTACTTGGAAGTGATCAATATGGACTGAGCTTCTATATCTATCAAGTGGATGACAATGTTGAGCATTGGCAGATGATGTCAAGTATTAGAACCTCATCAAGTCAATCTTTAGAACCTAGTTTCTACATTTGAGCCAACTTTGTAATATTTGTGAAAACTTGTATTGTGGCTGACTTTGTAATTATGTAATTGGATTATATATATGTAATGTATTGTATCACATCCAAATAATCAAGAAGAAGTAATGTAATCATTAGAGAAGAGCAAAAGAGAAAATTACAAAGGCTACAATAGTATAAGGAGCAGCAAAGATATACCTATCACAGCAAGGTGATTTATACACTTAGAGGAATCTCATTTAGCAAACCAAGTTGTAGATCAAAGATCGGCTACTGCTTCATCCTAATAGGTGGATCAATCAAATCTTTTAACAAGGTAGACTTAACAGTCTTGTGTAAATCTCTTTACCAAGTGCATACTTCATTGTATGTTTGTAAATGTTTTTGCAAGGTAGACCTAGTAGTCCCTATTGCTCCTAATAGGGAAGATTATCAGAAGTGATCAATGTAAGCCTTAACCAGCCAACTTTATACTGCAATACTAAATCTTGTGAGTATCATCCCCACCCCAATTTTATTTTCTATTTGAAAGGTTTCTTGGTAACCAAATCTTGTGTGTTAAAGTGTTATGTATGCTTTCATGTTTTCAATTTCTTATTCATGCAGTTAGATCAGAATTCACATAAAGGTTTAATTGCTAATTGGGATAAAAGTTTTAATAGTTACTAATTCACCCCTCCTCTCTCAGTAACTTAGCCTATCATAATATTTCCAATAGTTGAAGCCATTTTTCTTTCTACTGCTATTGGAGAACACATGTCTCTATTTATAAGGAATCACATAGTCTATTTATATGTGTTCCATCATCTATAGACACTAATAATGGGGAATACTTTTAGAATAAAGATCTCAAACAACTATACAAGAAATTTAAGATCAAGCAACACTAGTCTTCAATATACTATCCTGAAATGGTCAAGATAAAGCCTCTTATTAAACACTTCTAAATATATTGCATAGGATTTTTACAATATCATGAAGGGACTAACACCTATAAATTAATATTGCACTATGGTCTTATAGGACTAGCATACACATGCCTGCCAGGGCCAAACTTTTTTCTTTCATATATGGATTTGGGGTTGTTTTACCACTAGAGGTTGATATTCCTTCCTTGTGGGTCTCTTTGAAAGGACTAATTACTGATAAAGACTATAGATCAATTATAATCCAAGACTTGAGCTTCTAGACAAATATTACAAGGCTTATTTTGATCACATGAGAGAATATCAAAAAAGGATGTCTACTAGCTATAACAAGAGGTCCATCCTAGGGAGTTCTAGGTTGGTGACTTAGTCCATAGAGAGAATCTAAAAAATCAATAGAATAAAGAATGAAAAGGAAAATTTGAACCTAAATAGCTAGGTCCTTACATTGCTGCTGCTACTTTTGGATCTAGTCTGTATCAACTTTCTAAATCTAAGGTAGAACAACTCCCCAAACCTATCAATATATTGTATCTCAATAAGTTCTATTCTAGATAATCTTGTTTCTTGGAGCTTTGTACATACTTTATGACACTAAAAAGTTCCTTAAAATTGTAAACTATCTTGAAGATATTATCATCTTCGTGAAAACCTAGAAATAGGCACTTTGATGTATCACCAAAAAAATCAAATATCTCAAAAATACAAAAACAAATCACAACAAGTCCTAAAAAAATCCTACCAAGTGGTGAAAATCTAAAAGTAGGCATTGCTTGAGACCCTTTCACTTATGTCTATCAGCATCTCACTTTGTGCTATGAATTAATCTATCTCATATCTCTTTTTTCCTTGTCTAGTTTGGAATTTATCCTTGTCCTTGTATAGGGGGCACTAATTGTATAGCTTACCAGGTCTCTTAGATTCATCAATGTTTCTCTGGAAACTCTCTAAAAATGTTTTTCAACAATCACCTTGATATAAAGTATTTCTCAACACTTATGAGATACCTTACCTTGATTCAACACTTTTTCTTTGGTCTAGGATGTTCCAATATTTCCACATACAACCATGACTCCTAGAAAGACAACAACATGACTTTTTACACAACACTTACACTAAAATGACTAAGACGTGCTTGACATATTTTATTTTTATGGTGTCTATCCTTATCCCTTTTTTGAGTGTTCCCTCCTTCATCTCTCAATTATTTCATTGAACTACAAGACTAGGGGCGTGGGGCATGTTTTCCTTGATTTCTATCTTTTGGTGTACTTTGCATATTTTAGGTGTCGTAGGAATTTTTATTTGACCTAATTAACACTCAGGAACTTTAAAGATACGTCTTTTTCTATTCATTGTGTTTGATACTATAAGACCATGCTAATGGCCATCTCAACATTTTGTGTCTTGATGCAAGCATAATCTTTCTATACTCAACCTAGGGAATTTAACTACATTGTCATCTAGACCTTTATGTCTTTAATGCATTATTTGAGCTCCCACACTTCTATTTGATATAGATCATATTCATATCCTCATAGCTTAGACCAGTGTTGATTGTATGCTCTTCTGATGTCCCTTATAATAATTCTTGATAATAAAAAATAGGATGCACTAATATAACCCTTGCAATTGCACTTTGCATACTAGTTTGCATTTTGGGATTTCATTCTAGCCTAGCTTGTAATTGAGTGTTGAGAGTGTCTTCTTTTATATTTCATGAACATGTTGGCCCATTATGTCTATCATCTTCTTGATCATGTCTTCATCTTCCTTTTGATCTTGCCATCTCATTTCTCTATTCTTCTTTTCCTATCATCACAAGGGTTTAATCTCACCATCATATCTAATATATCCAAGTGCTAAAGTTTCAAATCATGAGTCCATATTCTAACATAGAGATAGACATATAGGAGAGTTATCAATACATCTAAGAGCACATAACATCTCAACATGAGCATCCAAAGAAAATGAGTAGGAATGTGAGCATATCATATCAATATTTTATGGATACATAAACACAAGTGTTGCAAGTAAAGATACAAGATACAACAATGCTAAACATGAATCCAATATCTCATATATATGGTGGAATATCAAGTACAAATACAATGTGAGTAAAAAATCTAGATCAATGTCTCAAGTACATCAAAACTATAAAGCCCTAACTACACTCTATGATTGATATCCTCCCTTTTATGTAGGCAATGGAGGTGGAAAAGCTTGGGTTATGTCTACTGGCTATGTTTTGCCCTCTAATTTGTCTGCCCTCACTCAATAGTGAGTCACATGCTTCTCTAGAGACACTACCACTATGTATGCACCAAAATAATAAGTTTCTCTATCCATTTACCTCTCTGCATCCTATCATGTTCTCACTAGGTCCTCTTATAGCACCCTCTCTCTAACTTATGCCTTAGCTTGAACATCTATCAGTTGTTGATATCTTACTATGAAGATGGTTTTGACTTGCTAGAGCTCTACCTCTAATTCCTTGATCATCTAATCTCTCCCATCATGCCCTCTTTCTAGAAAAGGTTTCTCCTTCCTTTGGCCCCTATCTCTCTCCTTGCCTAGTCGAGGTCTCAAAACTAATCTCTCCTCCACCTCTAGCTTTTCATTCACATCTTCCCTAGTGGTCACTCTCCTCTAAGATAGGATGGCAGACCATCTACTAGAAGGAGCCCAACTCATGTACCCACTAGGCTTGTCTCCTCTCCAACCATCTCATCCATCATCCCCATAATTATTATCCCTTCTATCCACCATCACTACATCTAGGGAAGTAAACCTTAGGAAGGTGTGTGCCTTCATCTGCCTCATGTAGTCAATCAATGCCCTTGCATCTATCACTATAGGTAGGGTATCTTATGCTATCTACTACAACTATTAGGTCTCTTGCAAGCATGCTCCATAGCTAAATATCAATAGACATCCTTGATCCTCCTCATCCCAATACCTAGACTAAGTGTCTCCTACCAAATTATCACCATACTCTATTGATGGAGAACATCTCCACTACCCCTAGATGCTTGTCTAGGAATGGCCTACTATACAACATATATCTCATCTCATCTCTCACCTCATCCCAATCCTTACACTTGGCATATGGTCTCTAATAAAATGATGCCAAGTTACCCAAAAATTGTCAATAGTAGGATGTATGTTTGTTGTTTGGCTATGTCACAAACCTTAGATATTTATAAATGAAGGGTAACCCCCTCTATCTCAACTACACTCTAGATCACACCACATTGATGTGATCCCATGCCCACTCCTAGGCAAGTATAGCTCCACACACCCAAGTCTTCACCCTCATGTAAACTATTATTGAAAATATATAAGAGTAACTAAGAGGGAAGGGGTGAATCAGTTACCACAAAAAGAAATCCCAGTTCCCTTAGATGTCAATACAAATCAAAATTGGACAATAGTGGCATGTTATGATGGCTAAGTTGTTGAGTTGTTATCCTTTCCATCAAGGTTCAAAACTAATGGGGATGAGGTCCCCCATTTGTGGCCTCACTAGTTCATAGCTCTAGGTCAAAGTGTTTACCCCTCTGTAAAAAAAAATACAAATCAAAACTAAACTCTATTGTAACTCAGTAAACACACAGGAAAAATGTTGTAACTCAGTAAACATTGAAATAACTTAGCAAATTCTTGACATGAATATCTTAAGATATTATTTGTGAATGATCTTACTTTAACTTACAACTAAGTAAGCACCTTATTAAAAGATTTCATATAGCTTGTTAGGACTACTCTGTTAAGAGATTTTGACTGAAATCACCTATTAAATGTCTCAACTTTGATCTTGTGGTTAGTACTTTCTTGCCTGATAACAAATCACCTCAAAACAATTATCTTCTCAATCCTTCTTGATCAAATGTTCCTTTGTTATATCTTCTTCTTTACTCTATTCTACTCTAATTGATTCTGCAATGCAATCTCACTTCTAAAACACCATGAATGCTTTGTTTGTGGATGCAAACTATCCTCTTCGCTCCTTCGAAATTCATATAAATTTTAGGGTTTTTCCTCCTTAAGAAGACTTTGGAGACTTAGGGTTTGGTATGAATCTATGGCTAAGATTTATCCATTTTTCCTCTTAATCCTTCCTATTTTCTAATTGGTTGCATGTAATTGCATAGGAAATCCATCTTGAGATTTTTCCTTATCTCCAAAATATCATAATTCATCCTTAAGTCAGCCCAAAAATGGTTTACATAGTTAGTTGTGCCTTTACAAAAAAATATGTCAATACTATTTCACTTGACATCTAAAATCTCTGATGCTTGGCATGCACTAATATTGATACTATGACTTGACATCTATAGTGCTCAATATAGACTATTTACTCAACACCTAAATCAGTTGGCATAGTCTGTCTACTTGGAACTTGAGTGACTCGGCACATGAGTGTCTCAATGCTCACTATGACTTGACATGTTCTAATATGTACATGTTGTGCTCGACATGTACTATTTTTTTGGCATGAACTAAGTAAATAACTTAAATGTGTTGACACTCATTTGTCAAAACCAATCTAAGATCAAAAATATCCCCCTTTAACATGAGTGTCAAAAACACTTGAGTATGCATTTAAAATCCTTGTCTTTATGAGTATAAGATATCTTAACTCAGCTTATATACAAAACTTCAAAATATCAAAATTTTGTGATAACTTGTATACCTCAAAATTTGATAACTCCCACTGAGTTGATATGTTTGTTCTATATCCAAAATTTGGTACTCTTGCTTACGTCAATATTGTTTATGCTTTCTCTTCCTTAGCTTTTTCTTTCTTTACTTTTTCTTTTGTCTATTTTTGTTTACCACTTTTTGTTTACCCTCCTGCATTTCTCATTCTCCTTATATTATTCTTATTCTTCAAATATTTCTCACCCTTTATCTTATTTTTCCTTTTATCTTATTCTACCCCTTTTTGACACTTATGTCAATGGGTTATACACTTATAGTGCGTTTGTCCAGAAAAGAGTTACAAACATCCAATATTATCTTGATAGTTGCCTCTCAGTTCTCACATGCTACATCCAATGACTTGATTTAGATTGCTAACTCAGTAGCAAGGTGAACTAGACCATCTAGTGTAGAAAGATTTGGGTCTTTCTTCATCAAGGTTTTAGCATAGCACAGTTCCTTGTGCAAAAGTTCCATATGGGGGGTGAGAGTTTCCTGAATGCTAGTCAATTTGGCTCTTATGTTAGCTTCATCTATTGTCAATACAGCTAGGTGACTCTGGGTTTTAAGCGATGTCTTGAAATGCTTCTTACTTTGAGTTGGATTCATAGGTAGTTTGGCACTTGATGTACTTATCTAACTTTCCAAGCTCAAGATGTGACTTCTGGTCTCTTGGGTGAAGAGTGAAGTATTGCACAATTTAGTGTATAATGATCTCAATTACCTTCTTCACATCCTCAACCTTGGTTGCTAATGCAACTTGTGTTAGTTCTATATCACCTAATTTCTTTTCATTGAATTTGTTTTGAGAAACTTCTTTTTTGACCATTCAAGTAATTTGGCATTTGTATCTAGGTCTTCATTACTAGCCTTATCCACTATGCCTATCAGTTGTTCTACTAGTGACTTGGTCTCATCAAGAGTTAGTAGACTAAATGCATCTAAAAAGATGTCTTTGATATCTTGTAGTGCCTACTTCTTCCTGTGCTCCCTTCTAAGCATTTCCTTGCTAGGGCTTGCTGTAGTTTGCCCATTTCTTCTATGGTTATTGTATCATAGTCATACTTGGGCAAAATGATTTCTTCTTCAAGACTCACATCTCCATATTGTATGACTTCTTCTTCCTTTGATGAACTTGGGCTCGACGCTGAGATTTGCAATGGAGTTGCATCTATGCTCAGCTTCTAAAGAGTTTGTGTGGAAGGAGTACCAGATGTTGGTAAGTTTACCAGGGCTTGGATGATTGTTTGCTCCTTCACTCTAGATGTCTACTTGGTCTCTTCAGGCTTTCCCTATTATGTCACAATAACTTGACTTGCACCTTGATCTTGTGTTGTAGGTGCAGATAAGTCCATCTGACCTATTTCTTGTTGTTTGATAGTAGCAACTTGTGTTTCCACTATGTTCTTTTCTACTATATCAACCTTGGAAATTGTATCTTCTAGTATTTGGACCAAAGATTGTACATTAGTGACTAGAGGGATAATAGAAGGTGGTTCTTGTGGATTCACCTTTTCCCTTGCAATATTAGTCACTAATTTTTTAGCTCATCTATATTGACCAAAATAGGATTATCACAAAGTTTTTCCTACAATGTAGATTGATCTAATATCTTCCTCAAATCATTCTCTATAAGTGGATTGATGTTATGAGCTAATACATCAAAAACATCCTTGACAGTCTTTATTTTAGTAGTTTCACTTGTGTCATGTTGAGGACTGGCACTCAACAATTGTGTGTCTTGCACACTCTATTCTTCTTGTTGTTGCTCTGGCTTAGTTGTTTCCTTTTCATTTATGTTCATTTTAGTTCCTCCCTCAATAGTGTTATCTTTTTCATCATCATCTTCATCATCCTTCACTTCAATGGTTTTAGATTCTCATTCCTTTACTGTAGTCAACCCATAAGTGAGTTTTCATATCTATGTAGACTTTTTAACAACATCCTCAATATTATTTTGCTAAATTCTAAAGGCTCTATATTTAGGTGTGAACCTAACTACATATTTCTTTATAGCCTTATTAATTTGTGCCTTAGTTAGATCAAATATTGCTTGATCTAGTATAGTCTCCCTAATTTATCTTTCTAGATTTAGACAATAGTGCCACTTTTGCTCAACTATGTCATATAGACTCTTTGGCATTGAGTTGTAAATTTCTATTAGGGTAATTTTGAATTTTTCCATCATGTCATATATGGTTTCTTCTACTTGATTTTTCTCTACTTTACCCAAATTTTCAAAATCAATATGTCTAAATCTTGATAGGTCTAAGCTATTCTTAACATTTTCACAAAAAATTTCAAGGTTTGAAAGAGGATTATGAATCACCACCTTAAATTGGTTGATGTCATGATATTCTATTTTCTCTTCATTAGGCTTGTCTTGTGCAACATATTTTCTTCTTGGACTTTTTGGCACTTGACCTCCTTGTTCTCCTTGTTTGGTCTTTTCTTTATCCTTTTGAGTTGTTACATGTGTACTAGCCCTTGTAGTAGGTGCAGTGGGCTTGGGCTAACTCGGCTTAGCTATCCTTTTAGCTTTGGTTAGTGGTTGGACCTTAGCTTTCCTCTTCTTTGGCTCGATAGGAGTAGGTGCTTCCTTAGGTTCTTCTCCCTTGGCACCTTTAGTTTCCTCCTCTTCCTAATCTTCCCCCATGCCTTGTGTTAATGCAAGATGTGCTTGTTCTTGGGTTTTTTCTTCCTCTTCTTCCTCTTCTTCTTCTTCTCCTTCCTCAGCAGTCTCTCCAAATCTTGCTTTCAACTTTTTCACTATCTTCTCCTTTTCTTTATGGCAGAGGTAGTCTTCAATTCCACGATAATTTTGGATTTTACCATTTCATAATTGCCAAATATTTTTGCACTTTTATCTACCTATTCTGATAGTAAAGCAGTAATGGTTGCAGAGGCTTCATCCACATTAATTTCATAACCAAGTGGCCTCAACCATCTCACCCTTGGTGTAGCAGCTTGTACAAAAGTGTAGTCAACATCCACAAGAAAACATACATTATCATAGTGTTTCTCTATTAATGACACTAGTATTCTAAACCTTTTCTTTAATGACTACTTGAAATCTTCAAAGTAGCTAGTCATCACAGATTCAAAGTTCTCACCTAATTGCTCAATGTATTTACCAATTTGCACAACTACTGACCTATTGGTTTTCCATGCATCTATTCCAAATATTGGAAAGGTAATTTGCACCTAAAATAATATGCATATTAATATGGAACCAAATTTACATTGTGCACTCATGGTTTTCCTTATTACTCCAAGGTTCTCCATTAATTGTTGCAATTATAGCTCTACTAGATCATATGTATGATATTTCTTAACAATCTTGTATCCAACATCCACAACTATATAGGATACACTATTTAATCTACTAGATTGATAGAACTTGTGTGATATAATTCTTACAACAAAGTCTATTAGAGGATTAGTGATTGTGTCAATTGTCATGTCTCTCTTGTTCCAGATAGCTTCAGTATTTTTCTCAATCACCTCCTTTGAGTGACTTCTCAGTGTCTTAGGCTGATCTAGGGTTGGGTAACCAATAACCCTATGAATTATTCTCTTAGTAATTTTGATAGGTCCATTGTCCAGCCATAGTGAACCATCATGAACTTGGCTAAGCACTATCTTAATCCATTATGTCTTGAATACATTCAAAAAATCTAGGGCTTGTGTCAATCCCTTTCTTTCAATGATTCTGAATTCTTCTTTCAAAACACCATTATAACAAAGTATGCCACATGTTTCCCTAATCTCCATATCACCAATGCTTCATATCTTATAGTTGTAGCATTTTTCTTACATCTTGAACCATTATCACATTTGGTGGAATCATCGATAATGCACCAGATAGATCTTTCTTATAAGCAATATTAGGAATAGCTTTGAAAATGGGTTGTTTGACTTCATTACTTACTAGCTGAGCATTTAAAACTTCTTTTCCTTCTACATTATTTGAACTTGATGCCATAATGAGAAACTAGCATTTATGAAATTTAAACTACGTAGCTCAGCTCTTGATAAATACCTTATGAAATTTGACGATATGATGTAGGATTGCTGCTCAAATCTTCTGCAACTATTTTGGATGGATTTCTAGATCACCTTTTTCTCTACTCAATCTACATCAAATTTAAAATGATGTGAAATGAGCTAAAAATTGATCAAATACCCTTTGAAAACCCTACAATTAATTTTGAGTGCTTATGTGGTTGTAAGCTCAGCATAAACTAGTTTCTGACTTAGTCAGCAACCATTAACATTTCCATCACTCGGCAACCAGTATGAGTTGGGCATCAACTAGCTAGACTATTAGCTCAGAATCTTCTAGCATTCCACTTGGCATACATAGGAAACTTTTCATGCTTGGCAGTAACATGAAAAACTTAAAGATTTATTTTGAATTCCTATCAACATCTTGCATCTTTATTCATTCTAATATAGTCCTTTCAGTACTAGAACCTTTTGGAACTAATGTATGATGTAACCTTTTAAGTATCAATCCCACATACCTCTTGATTGCCTAGTTTGATGAGGTGTGATCACCTGACCCATTGGGTGAAGTGATCCCTTCTCCATTTGGTGTGTTGCAATCATCCTTTTTCTTCCATATCTTATTCATCTCATCTCTGATGTGTTCAACATTTGCCTTGCCTTTGCCTTTATCAAATTCACAACTTGGTGCCTTTGACCTTGTTGAACAATATTTACTGATGTGACCAATATTTAAACAACTAAAACATGTGATTTGGCTTAACCACCTTTGGTAATTACCTTCGAAGTGTGTCCTAATACAATTCTCAAGAATATGTCCATACTCTTGACAATAGTGATAGTTATACCTGTATCATAATCCTAGTTATAGGAGTTTCCATTGTTCCTTACCTTTGTTTACTGGTTTGACAACCACATGAGTTTAAATCTGCATCCAAAAGCTTTGTGTCCATACTTCTAATAGTTGTAGCAATATCCTTCAAATCTCTATGTGTACATGGCCTTGGTTCCACATTCATGTGCTTGATGACCTTTCTTGTTGCACTTGTGGTAGTGAACCATATTCTTAGGCTTGATATTTTGAATTGTAGTCTTGCTCCTACACACATTAGTAGTATGTCCCTTCTTACCACAATTATGACAAATAGGTTTGGAGTTATTACCTTTGTTTTTTCTTTCTTCTTTACTTTTGGATGATTCTCCTTCTTCGATGCTTGTGTATCCTAATCCAGATGTGTCATTATTGGATCTAGGGGATCTCAATAATTTCTCAAAGTATTTGATGGCTTCATTTGGCTTATTGAAACTTTTAGCATATTCATTTTCTCTCTTTATATCACTTTGCAATTGTTCATTTTGCAATTTCAATGTAGTTATCTCAATTTCCTTGACATTTAGTTCATAGTTGGTATTCACCATTTGACTTAGAGTATCCAATTGCATGTTGGAAATCTTAGTTAACTCTATTGACTTCTCTTTCAGTCTATTGCTCAGAATTATTTTGTCTTCTTTAATCATAGCTTTGTCTTCCATAGCTTTCTTCTTTTGTTTAGTTACCTCACATAGTAGTATGGTTTGTGTTTCTTGCTCTAACTTGAGATTTCTGATTTCCTCAACTTGGACTCTATTCTTTTCCATTAGATCTACAATTGCTGCATCAAATTCATTGGAGTCACCATTGTCCAATAGATTGGTAGTGTCAATCTCTTTGTATTGGTTGTGATTTTCTATAATAGCAATTTCTTTCCTTCTCTTGCTTCATCCAATTGATGTAGAATGAGTTGTATCTCAATCCCTTGATTCTCAATAATCTTTCCCAATTTATAGACTTCCATTTCAAGATCTTTCCTCAAAGCTACAAACCTTCTCATTCAAGAACAAGGCTCTGATACCAATTCTTGGAATTACAAATAGGAAAGGTAAACTTCTGGGGAGGGTGAATCAGTAGTTTAAACTTGTACCCATAAAAATTTCACCACACATCTATTTCATGTATTCAATGAGTAAACTAAAATAACATGTAAAACATGTACATCTAAGATATGTAAACATATAAGAAATCACACATATATGACACCAAATATGATTACCCAAAAACCCTCTAATGAGAAGGTAAAATTGGGGTAGGGATGATGCCCAAAAATCTTCACGACTAAAGTAATAAAGTGTATCCAATGAAGGTTACAATGTTTTAACCATAAAACATGATCTACCCTATGAAAGATCTTCCCTGTTAAAGGCTTACAAAGATTGTTAGGTCTCACCTTGTTAGAGGATTTCAAAACCCTATTAGCAGTGTGCCTAGTTAAAGGACTTTAACTTATAACTAGGTAAGCACCCTGTTAAAGGATTTCATACAACCTATTAGGACTAGTCTGTTAAGAGATTTTGACTAAAATCACCTATTAGAATGTCTCAACTTTGATCTTGTGATTAGCACTTGCTTGCCTAATAATAGATCACCTCAAAGCAATTATCTTCTTGATCATTCTTGATCAAATGTTCCTTTGTTTTATTTTCTTCTTTACTATGTTATGCTCTAATTGATTCTGCAATGTAATCTCATTTCTAAATCACCATGAATGCTCTATTTGTGCATGCAAACTATCCTCTTCACTCCTTCAACATTCATAGAAAGTTTAAGGTTTGTCCTCCTTAAGAAAACTTTAGTGACTTAGGGTTCAGTATAAATCTACGGTTGAGATTCATCCATTTTTCCACTTAATCCTTCCCATTTTTTGATTGGCTACATGTAATTGTATATGGAATCCATCTTGAGATTTGTCCTTATCTCCAAAATATTGTAATTCATCCTTAAGTCAGCTCAAAAATGGTTTGCATAGTTGTTTGTGCCTTTACAAGCAAATATGTCAATACTATTGCACTCGGCATCTAAAGTCGCTGATGCTTGACATGCACTAATCTTTATACTATGACTCAACATCTATAGCACTTGGTATAGACTATTTACTTGACACTTGAATCACTTGACATAGTCTGTCTACTCGGTACTTGAGTGACTGGGCACATGAGTATCTCGAAACTCACTATGACTCGGCATGTTCTGATATATACATGTTGTACTTGGCATGAACTATTTGTTTGGCATGAACTAAGTAAATAACCTAAGTGTGTTAACACTCATTTGTCAAAACCAATCTGAGATCAACACTTAGGTCTTGCATCTTATTTATCTTTACTTGCATCTTGCATTGCATACTTGATTCTTGGATATTGGCAATCTTGCCTCTACTCCTTTGAATCTCTCATTCTATGGTGAACCTTGAAAGGGTTTCCTAACTATGCTCATTTGAGAGCCACCACACTATTATTGCACTCTTGTAGATCATAGATAGAGAGCTATAGGAAGCCTCTTTAGATTCTCTTTATTATGGGTATTTTTCAAAATAATGGTCTATAAAAGTGTGTCCACATCTTATACATGCAATTATTAGCATGTTGGGGAGATTATTGAGGGTGGGGGGCACAAATTTTTGAGTGGTTGGAACTTGGATTGATTTCTTGTGTGTTGCATTCATGACTTAGTTTGTCATTGATGTCTATATATATATATATATATATTGGTATGTGATAAATAGATTTTCTAAAAATTATAGAGGCATATTTGATCATGGAAGTTTGGGTATAGAGATTTAAGATATGTGGGCTTATATTCATATTCATGGATGTTTTCAAATACTAGATTTATATTCTCTCATGATAGTATGAACATTTGGATAAGCTACAATTGATTTTGTAAAGATTGGTTGCATATTAGTCTACATGAAATAGTTTACTGATAAATCAATTATATCTAATAAGTGAGATGGAGTGAAGGTAAGAAGGATTATATTATGGTTTAATATGTGTTCATTATTCTATTTTTGTGATAACAAAAGTTGAAGATCATTATGTGAAGGTCGCTCAATTTAATGTGTGATATGCTCACTAATAGTTGACACTTGTAAAGGAATTTATTTTAGAAGATGTAAAGTTTATTGTAGCTTGTGGAGCTTAATTGTAATATCATATTAAGGTCCTATATTACTCATTGTATATTAGGAATCCATCACATGCCATCTCAATTAGTTATTAGGACAAGGTATAAAGGAAATGTTGCTTCCTTGGTGGTAATCATTTGAAAAGAAGGAAAGAGATGGAAATCCAGCAAAATCACACACACTACTAGGAAGAAAGTGTTGAGGACTTATGTGATGAAGGAAGATCCAATGAATATGATGTGGCAATAGAAGATCTATTGGAAAAGAGAAACACTCTAAATGAAGAAGTAAGAGCACTAAAGAGATAACATGAAATGCAATCAATTAAAAAATGAAATTAGGTTTGAAAAGGAAATCATTGAAAGAATGAATAGATTTGGAGAGACCATGAGAAAACTTGATAAATAGTTAAAAGTACAAAGAAGACCTCATGATACTATTGGAATAGGCTATACCAAGTTCTTATCATCTCCCAAGCAAGGTGATTCATCAAAGCATGGAGAAAAAAGGAATGGGAAATCAAGAAACAAGAAGCCTGCATGCTATCACGAAGGAAAAGGAGGTCATGTTTGCTAGAGAAAAATTGGTAAGTCCAATCCTAAACCTAATAATGTTTATTGCTTTAATTGCAAAAAGTATGGACACTAATCATATGAGTGTGAATCAAAGATTAATAAGACACCAGCTACATCTAGATTTGAAGGTTACCTATTGCAAATCTAATGCAAAACACATTTGGACACCTATGAGTCAAGGAAATGCAACTAAGAAAGGTAATGCAATAAATTGGGATTACAACACTTGGTTCACTTGTTAGTTATGTGGAAATCATGGACATACTACAACAAATTATGAAAGGACACATCTTAGAGGCAGATCAAGAAACTAAAAGAACTTTGGTCCAGTATGCTTTCACTTTCAAAAGATCAATCACCTAAGTAGAGATCGTAGCAATCGAGCACCAATACCCAATAATGAAATGAACAAAGGAAAAATAGAAGTTAATATCAAAGAAGTAAGAAGCCAAATAAATCAAACATGGAAGAAGAAATATGAAGGAAGCAATAGTTCAAACAAAGCATTTATGATCACCCAATCCAATGGATCATGTAATTCCAACTTCACCAATTAAATAAAAGTAGTAAGTATGGAACTATATTTCAAATTGTCAAATTATATATTAGTTCCTAATATTTTAAGTGTCAAATTCCAAATCAGCATAAGATTAGATGCATAAGGACATATTTGTAGTACCAACCAAGTGAATGTGTTTGGATAGTGAGTTGCAAAGTCAATAATGACCAAGTGTGAGTGTTGAAGTTTGAAAGCTAGTAAGCAGATGAGTAAATTGTTAAGTGACCAATTCATGGTTTTGGTCAAGTTCATATTGAAAGATTTTTGATGTGTTCCTATCAAGTTTCATAGTATTAGTTGAGACAACTTGTATTGCACCCACTATAAGTATGAAACATTAATGAGGCTCTAAAATCACATTTTTGACCTATATAAAAAATTTCAACATTCATTTTGATCACTATGCATTCAAGATTTCAAGAGTGAATTGAGCCTTAGCAATTTATGTGTATGTTTGAGAAATTCTAAGATCTTAGTGTGTGTCATGGGCATTGCAAGTAGATTTGTGAGATTTGTATTGGGGCTGAGTGAAGTAGATCTTTTGTGATCAAACCCTAAATCAATATTATGGGATCCAACTTGTCAATTGCAAAGAAGAACATAGAATTGAAGGCATCAAAGGTTAGTAGTTTTGAATTGGTTATAAATGAAGTATGCAAGCCATCAAAATTCAAGGTGTATCTTGAGCCTGTAAAAAAGAGAGATTGTTCTAGATCCGTATCCTCCATCCCATTGAGAGTTATTTTGATTCACAATACGTGATCATGATATATGTGCAAGATTGGAGAGGTTGGAGATTTTGAGTTAAGAAGTGCGTATAAGAAGTTTTATGTAGATGGAAGGTTAAAGGATAAACACAAGAATATTGCCAAGAAAGGGCTTATGCATGCCTTGAACTTTCTAAGGGTTTTAAAGATTGATTGGATAAAGGTTGTGCTAAGTTGTGTTAATAATTTGAAGTTGTGGTTGGAAGGAGAACCAATTGAGATCACAAGGAAGATCATTCACTGAGTCACTAGCTATCATGTTATGGATAAGGTTAAAATAATTTAATGCTAGAGAAAAGATTTTATTGAGGCTAACATATTGGCAATATGGAACAAACACAGAGTGAAAATTTCAACCATTACAAATGCAAAGATTGAATTTGCAGTTAGGGTTATTGCACACAAGCTTTATCAACCTAGCCGACTGGACAATGTTCTATGTGTGGCTGTGTATGTTGTGTGGAAGATTGTGAAGAAAGACCATAGTTATGACCATGTAGACCTACAACTAAGGAAATTAGTCGAGAACCTGGAGAGCATTGGGAAGGAAAAGAATAGTATGTGTGAATTTGGTTTTCTACTTGTTTTTTTTTTTTTTTTTTTATGTTCAATACTATTTTCCCACCATAGGAAATGTTACTTGGAACAAAAATAAACTAGTCACACAATACATAAATGAGTTTATCACTCAATTAGGAGCCAATTTTGAAAAGGTCATGGATGGATACTTTGAGGAGTTTAAGTAGAAGATGAAGAATAGGACAAGGATTCTCAAATCCCTAGTGGACAAATATTATGATGACATATGTTTCCTAGTTGATACAGATAGAACATATGTATAGGTAGTTATACCTAGAATTGCATGGTTAAGATCATTAGTCTATGAAATTAACATAGATGAGGATACTGCAAAAATTATTGTATTATTGGATGAACTCATTGACAAAGATGCCAAGCCATTTGAAAGATATGAGATTGCAAAAGTAAAGATCACAATGGAGATAAATGTTCAAAAGATTAATACAAAGAGGAAAGGGATGATATAAATCCTAAAGATAACTTTTGGTGAAGGAGCAAAACAATATCAACCATTGAAAATTACCAAGGGTAAAGGTGAAGACTTGTCTAGTAATGAAGATGAAGGCAATGAAGAAGAAGAAGTTGAAGGAAAAGGAAAAGAAATAGTGTATGTTGAGCCTTAGGAAAGAAAAAGCACAAAAAAGGTCACAAAGCTTGTCCCTACAGTACAAATAGTCAGTAGGAAAAGGATAAGGGCATCTACTGTAGTAGTTGTCAATCTTAAGAAAGGAGTTGCAAAAGTTACCAAGCCTTCTCAAGGGAAGAAGCTAACAAAAATGAAGAATACTATAGAAGAGGTCGACCCTAGAAAACCTATAAAGAGGTAGAGGAAAAGGGCCATAATATCGAAAGATGGTGATGATGAAGATGATGAAGAAAATATTGAGTCAAATGACACCAATTAATTCAAAATTTCAGTACACAAGCCACCCCAGACTATTGATGAATTTTGTGAAAATATCAAGGGAAGTGTAGGTATGGCTAGATTCAAGTTTATTAAGTATGATAAATTGGACACACCAAATAAGGTTAATGATGAAGAAGTAGTAATGGATATGATGGAAAATTTTTAATATACACCATTAGAATTAAGTAACATCATAATAAATTATATGGGGAGATTGATGAAAGATGGAAGTATGCATTGAAGATAGAGAGATAAATCAAAGAAGGCATACTTGTTCATGTTATGCTTGAGATAAGAAGGAAACAAGTATCTAAATCTATGAGTAAGTACAATAAAAAACTTATTCTTAAGAGAAGGACATCTCAAGTTTTTTGAAAAGTAAAATAGAAAATGTAGTAGAAGAAAGAAAAGTCATATGGAAGAAAATCTATGGACTGATGGTTGATGATGAGAAGAAGGATGAAGATGAGAAAGTTGAGCTTGAAAAGGTAGAGTTGGATAGTACAAAGGATCTATATGATGATCCAATAGACACAATAAACATGATTAATCAAAGTGAAGGACAAACTAAAACACTTGTAATTTAAGATGAGCTTGATGTTAGCCCAGCAAAATATATGAAACATGAATAAAATGTCATAGGTGAACCAAAAAATAAGAGTATGTTGACTAAGCCAGGATAAAAGGAGGAAGCTCCACCATCCAAGTTGCCATATGAGATCTTGTTGAATCCAAATCCTATGATAGAACAAGTCAAATATTATCCAAAGATCCATACACAGATGAGCACACAATAGGTAGATTCAACACATGTCATCCCTACTATTTCACTTAGTCTAGATGTTAGTCAAGGTGATGTAAATGTTAGTCAAGTCGAGAAATAGAGTTTGTTGGCTAATGAAGGTAAACCAATGCAAGAACCGAAGGATGGTGCCAAAGAGGGAAATGATGATGTAAATATAGATGGTGAGAATAATGAAAAATTAGGGTAGTCTACTACTGGTGAAAGAGCAATAGCCTTGGGACCTCTAAGTGAGGGAGAAAAGGAGGCTCAACAGTAGAGCTCAACTAGTGAGCTCAAAATTGGTGATGATAAAGAAAAGGAGGATGAGTATATACAACAAGGGAACAAGGATGAGGAGAAAAATTCACATGTTGAGCCTCAACAAGCCAAGGAGACACAAAGGTTGAATCTAGAAGTTCCCACACAAGAACAACAAACAATATTGAGTTCTAGCACTCCGGATTCTAAAGGAAAGAGATTGAAGAAAAAGATGAAAGTCTCCACAAACCATGAAGGGAAAAATAATTACTCTTCATGAAGAGATTGTGATTCCTAATTGGAACACATCTATATTAAGTGTTGAGAAAATGAGGACACTTTATGACTTGCTGGATAGAAAGGAAAAGCAAGAAGAGTTGAGGAGAGAGCATCAACCAAGACATGTACTATATGATATCAAATATATCTTTCTTGAGACTATTGATGTAGATAACTTAGATGAAAAGGCCCCAATCATAGAATAGTTGATCAAGATAGTTGAGAAGCTTAATGACCCTGACATAGATAGACAAGAAAAATTCATGTAGTGGTTAGAAAGCAAGTTTGAGAATAGAGTGTTGGAGAAAGTGGCAATTGAAATTGCTCTTAAGAAGGTTGAACTCTCCACTCTTGTTTCTTGCTTTGGAAAAATTAGTGAATAATGAAAATATATTATTTTCCAAAATATGTGATGTTTCTACATTCACAAAATAAATCAAGGAGAAAGTGGACAAAATTGATGCCAATCTATAGAAAAGTGGTAAAGATTTGAATTTGGATCCCAGTTCTAGTTCAATGTATTTTTCTAAGATCAATTTTATGTAGGGAAGCAATCAAAATTATTGCATGATGAATACAACATCAAATCAAAGTTCATGTCTATTCAAGAATTTGTATTACCTCATTTGGAGGTGATGCAAAGGCATTTACTGGTTGCCAAGGACCTTATTCAGAGTCAACAATTGTTTATATTTGACAATATGGTAGATCTCATAGCCAAATTGGAGATAGTGAGACAAGTTCTTGAGACACTCAAGAGAAATTGGGACAAAAAAAAGAGTATTGCATTGAGATTACACCACCCATTTTTGAATGAATTTTGTATAATCCTAGGTCAACAATTGAATGTCACTGCTCAGCATAAGTGACAAAAATAAGGGGGAAATGTTTATATGATCAAGTACAAAGATCTTGAAAGGAGGGAATGGAAATGCTATGTATATTATGACTGAAACACAAGGGGCAAAAAAGTGATAAGAAGATGAAGTTTATTGATTTTATTGATCTAATGCTAAACAAAAAAAATTGGAAAATATTTTGAAAATGACTAAGCTATAGGTATGGAGTACACCCTAATGGAAAGAGAATGTTTTGAAGCTTTTTGTATGTCACATTTTGATCATGATAAGTGTTTTTTCCACTAATTCCAAAGGGGGAGATTGTTGACCCTAAAGGAAACCTTAGTTTTTTCTATTAGTGAAAATCACTTAGTCATTCTCAAGGTAGAGTTGGTTGGTCAACATTGTGACCGAGTCACATTGAACATCAAGAAACAAAGTGAAGAAGTGCACAAGTTCAATATGTGTTGAGAAAGGTATAGTCACAAAGAAGATAGTGGTTTCCAAGCTATTCAGGAGGAAACACATGGTATAAATTGAGTGCTATATTAGTCAATTATTTTAGAGTGAAAATAGCTTAAGTCAAGCAACGTTTATGCTGAGGATCAGCAGGAAGAACCAAGCATGATCAAGCATCAGAGGCTATATATGCTGAGTTATGTAGCTTGATTATATGAGTTTGGAATGCCACACAATATTATGTAAACCATTTTTTTGAGCATGAAATGTGTTTCTACAATTGAGGTGAAGATTAAGGAGGTAATTACGCATGTAATACTATATCACTAATCTCTATATAGGAGAAAAAACCACTCAGAAAATTATAAAGTTTAAGCAGAAAAAAATGATAAATGAGGATCCTTGAATATTATCTAAAAGTTTCTTAAGATGGCTATAAAATATTATTTTCAAGATAGAGAGTTGTTGCGAGAAAGTTGCAATTTGAAAAGTTGCATGTATGCGAAGCTAAAGGAGAATCAATGAGTTCTGAAATGTTAAGGCGACCAAGCAGTATCATAAGGAGATATTGCAAATGAGTCACAATGAGGTGATTGGATATTGGAAAGAGAAGATATGTTATCAGTAAAGTAGTGCAAACCAAAGGATCAAGGTATTGTTACATAATAATCAATGTATTAGTTGAATCTCTTAACAGAGTGGTCATAACATGCCTATTGTAAATCTCTTAACAAACTGCTCACTTCATTGTGAAGTTCAAATTCTTTTGTAAAGACAGACTTACAAATATTAAAAGGAAGTTCAAATTATTTTGTAAAGGTAGACTTACAAATATTATAATATTTTAACAAATGAAACTCCTCATAGGGTAAATCATCATAAGTGATCAAGATTATAGCCCTAATAGGAACTTTGTTACTAGAGTAGTGAAGATTTTGTAGGTTTCATCCCCATTGTAGTTTTACCTTCACCTTGGAAGGTTTCTACGTTACTAAAACTCGCATCAAGTTTTGATTACTTGTTTATGTGTTTCGATGATGCTAGTAGATGTTAGATATGGTATTACATTTTGTTACATGATGTTTCATGCTTAAGGTTAATGAGGTGTATGGTAAATTATGTTAAGTATGGTTTATGTTTGAAGTGGTAAAATTTTTGGAGATCCTAATTCACCCCTCCCCCCTCTCTCATAAACAAGGCATGTAAATTATTTGGAATACTCCTCCAAACAAGTATATTTCAAAAAATGTGAAATCCATGCAACATATGCACAAAATAAATTTTAATGATAGATCAGTAAGACTTCAAAAACTTTTAAGAAACTATGATTGATTGGTGTAAAGTCATTTCTTGTAAATTTTTCTAGGATCTTCAATACCTAAAGTAAAATAGGCACTCTAGAACATGACATGGAAACACATCAAAGTAAAATGGAATATGAATTATTTTTCTAGATATTATGGTTTGAAATTCCTTAGTAGACATGTCTACAATTCGTGGAAACATATGCAAAAAAGTGAATTATTTGATATAGAATACTTCAAATAAATTTTTTCTCATGAAATGCCATGGTTGTAGGATAATCATAATATGGATTATTTGAGAAAATATACACCACAGTTTCTCCTCTAACATTCATCTCCTCAAGACTGAAAAAATCATGATTATTGCATTGTCATAGTATCAAATATAGAATATAAATAAATATTTGTAGAAATAATTTATTAAAATAAGAAATAAGAGCATGCTTTTGTTAAATAAGAGAATAAAAACTAGTAAATAGGACATTATTTTATCAAAAGCCTTTAACAATTTCACAATCATTTCCCTCCTAGGCAAAGAAAATAATAGACATGGTTCTTTAAGTATCTAGAAATCATTGTCATGGGATAGATATTACTTTGTCACAAAAAAAAAATAGTGATCAATATAATTCTATATGAGATAGAAAAACATGAATGTAAGTGTTGAGGAAGGGTTAAACACATAGATTTTGTCTCCTTGTAAGTACCATCGAGATCATCCATCTTACAAGAACCATGTACACGTAAAGCCCCAACATAAGAATAAAACATAATCCTTAGCTAGTAGGCAATTACAAGGACAAAAACCATTTGAGAGAATTTGATGGTCTTTGTTAACTACTGTACACTAGGAGGTAAAGTTTTTC
This sequence comes from Cupressus sempervirens, assembly GCA_028749045.1. Taxonomy (NCBI): domain Eukaryota; kingdom Viridiplantae; phylum Streptophyta; class Pinopsida; order Cupressales; family Cupressaceae; genus Cupressus; species Cupressus sempervirens. The sequence continues at coordinate 747,116,235 of CM053786.1, forward strand.
ATGTTAATCATTGATATTTCAAGTACACAATTTTAAATTTGACTAGCAGTGCACTGTTTCACACTGCATGTACAATATAATACATAGCCTCTATTAATTTCATCATTTGGTTTATGAAGCTACTCTATACTGGTTTTGTGTTACATTATTATGGTTAATGGCCCAAAATACTCTATAACCAAATTAAGGCCTAATATATTTCCTTTTAAGCATCAATATCCATCATCATAGATCTTGAGGGTGTATTCACCCACCATTATATTAGCCTTACAAGTTAATGTAATGCTTTTGTATATTGTTGATAAAATAAAAAATCAGTTTGACCTTGTCACACTTTTTTTTCTTATATTTTCATGTTATTTTACCCATCGTTTCTCATCATAGACTTTCGTACATAGAAAACATGCCATATAACTCTTTGAGATAACACTCTAAATGCAGAGGTATGTTTTTCTGAAGATGCACTAAGTTTTTGGAAAACACAAATGTATCAATATTGAAGAGGAATGGTCTTTGAATATCATGTTGAAGTTAGTGGTTGAAACTCATAGCTCCCATAAATCACCTACACAAAAAATATGCATGTTACAAAGAGAGGTCAAATCAATTAATTTGATCAACAACTTGAGAACTGTGTTGACACGTTAATTTTTTTGAATGGATTATTACAATAAAAGATGAATACTTATGCAAAGAAAATAACTCTAGGTCATCAAACATTAGGTGCATCATTACATGTTGTGAGTTACCAATTCAAAATCTACTAAAGGAAAAATATTTCCTGATTGTATTTGAAATGAATAAAGTTAAATTAACCTAACTATTAATTAATTCTTATTTTACTTTATCGTTTGATCTTACAAAGAGGATATTTGAGGTGTATTTTTAGGCACAATTTTTTATTTAGGTTCATTATTCATCCAAATTTTGGGGTGGGTTCTATATGCACCATTATATTTGTGTCTTCTAGAGGATACTAATTTTTTAATTAGTTAAGAAGGGAAAGGGCCATGATCCTTTACAAAATGAGTGTAGTGCCTGCCCCTAAGTCGCATTTCTGTTATCATTGCCAAACTCTTTTAGGCCAATTTATGTTTGATGATTAGTATTATTATTTTAGAGATTATCAGATATTGTTTTATACTCAATTTATTATATGATGAGATTACTTGGTACTCTATATTTCATGCATGTATGATGATTATTCAATATTTTCAGTTATCGATGATGATTAGTTAGATGGTTTATTATCACACGTGCTTTCTTATGGATACTTACCCCATACTGCATGTGTATGGTGTGCGTGTTTGTTTTCTTTATGTATGGTGTTTCTGATGTGGTTAAGGAAGGGAGTCGTAGTCACCTGCTAGTCGGGATCTACACGATGCACCACTTCCTGCCATTATCTGTTTAGCTTAGAATATTGTGTCTGTACATGCGTGAATTTTATGCAGGTTGCAGGTACCGGGTATCGACTTCCCTGAATTGCCAGGATGAGTGTACCCTATCGCATTATCTCAATGGTAAGAGAGGGGAGATAAACTCTTAAGTCCAAATCCTAAACCCTTTAGCCAATTGTCCTAATTGATAATTAGGACAAGTATCTGAGTTAAGTACTCTCCGAATGCATCAAATGATGTTATTTCGTGATTATAACCCTTTTTGTTTGATTTAGTATGTGTTCTTCTATGATGGGTTTTCATATGTTGCTTTATGAGTCCTTGATGTATTTTCTATTAATTAAGATTAATTAAAAGGATTAATTAATGATTTAATTTAATAGAAATTTATTATGATTATTTAATATTTAATTATATTTAATTAATTGAGAAATTAATTGAATAAAAAGTATTAAATTTGAAAATAAAAGTTTTAAGTATAATTTTAGAATGTGATAATATTTATTTAATTTAATAATAATATATATTTAGAGTTCATTTTTAAATAAATGCTAAATATTATTATTAATTGAATTAATAAATATTTTATCAATTAAAATTTCTTAAATAAATTAAAAGTGGAAAAGATATTAAATTATTAAAGGTTTCTAGATCGCATGATCTAAGCATGAGTTTAAATATAAAAGAAATTAATTAAAACGATTAATTAATGATTTAATTTAATAGAAGATTATTATGACATTTTAATATTTAATTATTATTTTTTATTTAAATTGGGAAATTAATTAAATGAAAGGAATTAAATTTGGAGATAAAAGCTTTAAGTCTAAATTTAGAACGTGATAATATTTAGTTAATTTAATAATAATATATTTAGAGTTCATTTTTAAATAAATGCTAAATATTATTATTATTTGAGTTAATAAATATTTTTATCAATTTAGTTTCTAAAATAATTTAAAAAGTGAAAATATAATTATTTAATAAAAGATTCTAGTTCGCATGACTTATGCATAAGATTAAATAAAAGAAATTTATTAAAAGATAAAAAAATAAGTGAAAATAATAATGTTACTTTAATTTCATAAAGTGCGCATGAGATTAAAAGTAATAAAGATTAAAAATAGAAGTCAAGTGGAATATTAAATAAAGTTATTTAATAATTCAACTTAATGTGCATAAAAGATGAATGCAAATTAAAAGAAAAGATAATAAAGGTTAAATTGGAGTTAACTCAGTTGTGCAAAGAGTCTTCTCGGGTGAACGCACAATTAGTGCCCCAATTTGAGGAGAAAATTTGCTTATCACAACATTGAAGGTTCATTTCTGGGGACATGAAGATTGGACACGAATTTTGGGGAGAGAAATTTTAGGGACGAATCTGGATGCAAATTTGTGGAAGCGAATCTTCTCACAATTCTCGATTGGTTACGTGTTAGCATCAGATTGAGGTAGGATCTTGTGTTGTGATCACTGGTCGAATTATGCAATTTGATAATCCTATCGTCTTTGTGATTGTGGAAATTGATTCTCTGGGTTTTCGTTGCATGAATCTTTTGCTCCCTTGTTCTAAATCTAGGATGTGTGAATTTTATCCCATCTTATATTATGGTTGAAAGAAAATAAATTAATTTGAAAACCTCGTCCGTAGTTTAAAGAAAATTGCATTTTTTTCTGGGAGATTTTGAGATTTAAAAGAAAATGTAATTTAGTAATTAAAACGGTTAATCGAATCTTCCTATCAGATAACTTGGGAAAGAATTGAGATTGAAAATTGAATATTCTAAGTTGGAAATTTGTATGGTTGTCTGTATCTCACCTATCAGACTATGGTTACAAATGTTTAGTTTTTAAAAATAAATAAATTTAAAAAATAAAAAATAAAAAATTATATATATATATATATATATATATATATATATATATATATATATATATATATATATATATATATATATATATATATATTGTGAAGGGTCTTATTTAATAAAAGAAAAAAAAAAATTAAAATTAAAAAAAAAATTAAAAATTTTGATAGGGAGGGTGGGGACCACCAACACCCCCCCCTACCCCATTTCCTATCTCCCCTGCAGCGTACATTACTCTGCGTACGCAGACGTACTGCTGTACGCAGCAGTAGTAATAACTACTGCCTGCGACAGCAGGCTGTCTGCGGACGCAGAAGGCCACACGGCTTAATTTAAAAGCCGGCGGGCTTTTCAAATATACGTTGGTTGTTTTTTTTTATTATTATGATTTTTTTTAAAATTATTAATTTATTAAAAATAAATTATATTTAATATAAATTGTTAAATGATAATCTATTTAAATGGTATTTAATTTAATTGAATTAATTATTAATGTTATTAAATTTAATTTATAATGAATTTAAATTATTAATTATTAATATTGTTAATAAAATTTATTATTACATATTATTAATCAATTAAATAAAATTGATATAGTTTTATATTTAATAATTAATTTAATTAAATTTAGTTTAATTAAGTTAATTAATAAAGAATGTTGTAAAATGAAGTTTTTAATTTATTTAATTATTATTTAATAAATAAATTATTACCTTTGACTTTTTTTTGAGAAAATTTACTATAATCAATTAGGGGTAAGTGTGTGTATCATTTGGATATAGGAATGGGATAATTGTAAGGGTAAACTATGGGTTCTGTCTGTTTAAAACATACGTTCAACTGGAAATGGAAACCTCACATTAACTCAACAGTATATTATCAATCAAATTGAACTATGAGACTATTACTTGAACACGAACATTGGAAAATTTAAACCTTATTGTTAAACTCAAAACTATGTGTTTTCAAATCAAACCAAATTATGAGATTATGATGTTTCTTGTACTGTTTATGTTTTGGGGTTGACTTAGCTTTGACCAGTTTAGGTTGTTACCAGAGGCTCGGGGTTGTGAATGTGATGTCATGATGATTTGGTCTCGATCTTTCTTAACCTAACCATGGTAATGTGATGAAGTGCTCTATGATATGATTGTATTTACTGTTTGTTATTGCTTTCCAGTTTCCTTGTGTGAAGCTGAGATGTGCGTATTTGAGATACTTGACTTAACCATTTTTGAGTCATCGATCAGTTATATTTGATAACCATTTTTGAGTCTCGATCAGTTATACTTGGATTGCTTTTTGGTCGCTTGAGAGGACTGAAGTGTTTGTTATGTTCTTGATGATGTCATGTTTTGACTTGACCATTTTGGAGTCTTCGATCAGTATTGTAATTTACTATTGGGATACTTTCTGGTTGCTCATTGGAGAACCATTGGATTTTGTGTTTTATCATTGATGCCTTCAGTTGCTGATAGAGAACTGTCGTGATCATATGATTATTATTTGGTGCTTATCTGTTGCTCATGAAGAACTGATGTAGTTTTGTGGCTTATCTTTTATGATGTCTTTTCAGTTGCTCATATAGGACTGAGGTGGTTTTATTATGATTCTTTGATTTATGATTTCATGAGCCTAGGGTAGGTTATCTATGTGTAGAGTCGGGAAGTGGCTTGCAATGGGGATCGGGGCCCTAAGAGGCTGCCTGGAGTAACCCATTGTAAGTTGTTTTAATAAGTGAAAACATTTACACTAAATAAGGGAAAATGAACCTAATAAGATAATTGTATGTTCTCTCCCATGCCTTGAGTGCTAGTACAGACTAGGATGGGGTAGAGAGAACGCTTGGTTACGACCTTGCACTCCATAGTATGCCTCGTCAGTACGAGAGGATACTAGTGGCCGCAAGGATCAGTAGGGACCCGGGATTCCTAAGGGATTGCTCGGGTAACTTCTACGTGACTTTTGTGATGACACTTTCCCGCTTGCATATTAGGTTTCCTACGTGTCTTGTGGTACCTCTGGGATTTAGATGGCGATCTTTTTAGGAACCCTTGAGTTAGCATACTTATAGGATTTCCTAGACTTAGAGAGTATTTATGATTATAGGTTTTGTTATCCTATTTGGGACTTGAGACTATCTCCTCAGCGCGGTGGGAGTGGACCATTTAGGTTCCACGCGGTCGGGTGGTAGTGCTTTTACTCTTACCATTGAGATCCGTTCCGTGGTCATCGTGGCTGGAGTTTTCGTGATTGGCATTTACCTTCACTATGTTTTTGGATTATTATGATGGATGGTTAGATTTTATGATAGATGTTTTATCATTATGGATGTATGGATGTATCATGTATGGTGAATAGTTTTGTATATATCTTTACTGTACTTTGTATCATGGATTCATGGAGGTTGATGTATTTCTATTATTACATATGTATATTCTTTTAAGCCTTTCATACCCTGTGACTTGTATAGTGGATGATTGAGCATTCCGAATTAATTTGTCGAGAGGCATTCAGAACAAATGTATATTATGGACATGGGACTTTCTGATTATTCTTTCATATGTATGTGATAGTTGTTAGACTTAGAATTAATTAAATTTAAATGTGACTCAACGTCTTGGGATCTTTAAGAAATGTAACTTGCAATGTATGTTGGTCGATGATTACATGTTATTGCTTCCGCTACTATGTGTTTGATGTGTATGTTATACATTCTTACTTTTTTTTTTAAAAAAATGTTTAGCAAACTTAGTAAAACTTTAGGTTAATTCTTTTGGATCCCTTGGCGGGGCGTTACAATGAGAAGCGACATAGTTGAAATAACTATTAGATACAGTTGATTAATTGTGTGTTGTCTTTTGATGTTACACAAATGTCATAACATTATCAGTTAGAGCATACCAAGCTCACTCAAATAGTGTAGACAATTCTTTATGTCTACCAAGCATTCCTGTGTAGAAGACAGTATATACCGATTTCACTCGGGCATCGAAGGAAAATCTACAAAAGATGAGTGTTAACCAAGCTCGCTCAGTTAATGAAGGAAAGGTTGAATGGAATCAATGTTAACTGAGTTAACTCAATTACTAAAGGATCATTGTGAGTTCACAATGTTAATCGAGCTTCTGATGGTTAACACATGGAAATCATTTTTGAGTTAGTGTCTACTGAGCTAGGTCAACTAACAAAGGAATTTTCTATTTTGGCATATTGAGCTTAATTAATTTATCTATTAATTCTAGCTGACTAAGAGGATGAATGGTAATTATTCTAAGTTGTATTTTAACCAACTTGACAATGAGAAGGATATAAGTATAAGGTCAAGTTGTGAGATAGAGTGTGTGCAAAAAGGAATCATTATTGAAGATTTGAAGATTGATCTAAGGAAGTGAATCTGAAGGTCAGAAAGATGTGTTTGAGGAGCTGAAATGATACATTCAATTAGGAAGGATCATGTAAAAGGCAGAATAGATATTTTTAATATGTAATTTAGTTGCATTTAAATCAAGTCATCTCATTGTTACTCTCTAACCATTGTAGCAGTGATCTAAATCTCTTAACAGAGTTGGCTTAACAACTATTTGTAAATCCCCTAACAAGGTGGTAGTTTTGTTGAATTTTCTAAAGACCTCTAACAAGGCCACTCCTAACAGGGTGAATAAATCCTTTAATAAGGTCACACCTAATAGTGTGTTTTGTAACCTTTAACAGGGTTGGCTCCTAATAGGGCTCACTTTAGAAGAGTGAAAATAGTAACTAGTTACAATTGGTGGTTTTTCCCAAATTGGGTTTCCATGTTAAATCTTGGTGTCATATGTGTTCATGCTATTTCTTTATGTTTACAATTAAGATAAAGTAATGATAATCACTAATAACATCTTAAGATCTGCAACATTAATCCATTACCGAGTACTTTCAGTATTTACCAAGTTACAACATTAACTATGTGTATGTTGAGCATTAGTATTTCAGTTATCAGAGTTTGTTTTATGTTGACATCCAAAGGGATCTTGAAATATTTTTGTAGTAACTGATTCACCCCTCTCTCTTAGTTACTCCTTTATATTTCCAACAATTGGTATCAGAGCATTTGGTGCTTGTAGAGAAAGTTTCAAGGACCTAAGCTAAAGATCAGGATGACTTACAAAAGAAAGATTCCAAGATGAACAGAAACAATTTTGCAGCATGGAAAGGACTTATGAGGCTACATCTGGCTACTATCAGTGATTTAGTTTGCAAATATCTTGATACTAAATACAAAACTCCCACTGGAACATTATCAGTTGAAGATATTGTTGAAAAGAAGAATCATACCATCATCATGATTGATATTGCATCTACTCTCAGTTATGTTGAATTTGGTGAGGTAAAAGACTATAAAACTGCTCATGCAATGTGGACCAAACTAAAAGATATCTATGGAGGAGATGACAATGTAAGAAGAGCCAAAGAAGAAAGTCTTAGAGGACAATTTGACCAAATGAGAATGAGAGAAGATTAAAACATTGTAAAATATGTGAAAAGAATCAAGGCCAATGTAAGTGCAATCAAAGCATCTAGAGAGGACATTCAGGAGGAAACTATTGTAAGGTACTCAAAACTCTTCTTCCTATCTATGCAATTAGAGTATTTTCTATTCAAGAAATGAGATATGATCCAAATAAAAAATTAACCTTGGATGCTCTAGTTGGGAGATTGAGAACTTTTGAATTAGACAACTATGATAAAAATATTCTTGTTCCAAAGAATATTGAATTTGCATTTGAAGCCAAACTCTCACATAAGGAAAAAAGCAAGAAATCAAAGGCCAATCAATCAGGAAGTGAGGAAGAAATTTAAGAAAGTTCTGATAGTGACATTGAAATTGTTGAAGTCCTACTTGCCAAGAAATATTCCAAAGGCAAAGGAAAGTACAAACGTAAAATTCCTCTAATATGCTTTTCTTGTGAAGAAATTGGTCACATCACTGCTAGGTTTCCTAATAGAGAAAGCAAGGATGAGAAGAAAGGCCACAAGCACAAAGTCAAGAAGGAATTCAAAAGTCATAAGAACTACAAGGATAAAGGTAAGAAAACTTGTTCTATGGCTAAAGATTCTGATGATACTGAAGATGAAATGGTGTATATTGTTGTAAAAGATGATCTTGATGATGAAGGAGATCATATGGAACTTATCTCTTATGTTATCAAAGATGATACATGGATTATTGATAGTGGATGCTCACACCATATGATTGGAGATAAAACAAAATTTAAACATTTTGAACACTATGATGGAGGAAGTGTAAGATTTGGTAATAATGAACCTTGTTGCATAAAAATAAAAGGTCATATCTCATTAACCAATAAACTCATATGTGACAATGCTTATTGGGTTGAAGGACTAAAACATAACCTACTGAGTGTGGCACATTTGAACAACATTGGATTCAAGGTAGAATTCATGAATGGCAAGGCAAAACTACTATATGACAAAGGAAACCTGGTTGGATCTGGCAAACAAAAAAAAGGTAATCTATTTTATCTTGATCTTAGTGAATGCTCATGTTCTATTGCTCAAGTAGAAGAAATTTGGTTATGGTACAAAAGACTATGTCATGTAAACTTTGACAATCTAGTTAAGATAAGCAAACATAAAAGAATAAGAGGCATTCCTAGTTTGAAGAAACCTAATGTGGGTTTATGCAAGAATTGCCAAATTGGTAAGATGGTCAAGACTAGTTTCAAGAGAAAAAACTATTAGTCAGAAGAAGTTTTAGAAATTGTACATATAGACTTATGTGGACCCATTGGAATAGAGAGTTATAGTGGAGAAATTTTTTTCATGAACTTTTTGTTGATGATTATTCTAGAATGATGATTGTGATGTATCTAAAAGAAAAATCAAAAGCTTTTGTGAAATTCAAATGGTATCTGGCAAGAGTATAATAAAAAACTAGAAAGAGATTGAAATGTTTAAGATCAGATAGAGGTGGTGAATTCATCTCCAATGAATTCAATAATTTTTGCATTGAAAGAAGAATCAAAAGACAAGTATCAGCTCTTGGTACACCTCAACAGAATGATATAGCTGAAAGAAGAAATAGATCCATCATGGATTGTGCAAGGACACTAATGATTGAAAGAATGTGGCTATCAAATACTGGAAGGAAGCCATTAGCACCACAGTTCATACCTTGAATCGAGTTCAGTTGAAGAAAGACTCAAACCAAACTCCCTATGAACTATGGTATGGCTATAAACCTAATGTAAGTTATTTGAAAGTATTTGGTAGAAAATGTTATATCTTGAAAGTGTTTAGGAAAGGAAAATTTTATGTAAAAGGTGATGAAGGCATATTTCTAGGATATTCCTACAGAAGTAAAGCATAAAAATGTTAAATTTATCTACTCATAAGATCATAGAAAGTGCACATGTGAGAATTGATGAGTTCATAGAAAAGAGTGAAGAAGAAAGAAAAAAAGAGCCAGAGGATAACAGAAGATATGTCTACTATGAACTTGATACTCTACCAAATCTATCTAAAAGAAAGGAGACTTCACCTCCCAAGTCCCCTAAATCTCCACTAGTTACTGAGTTGTAGGAAGTGCAAATCGAGTCTAAAGGAATTGAGTCACAATTAGAGGAACCCAAGCCTAATACTGAAGTTCATGATGTAAACAATGAAACCCACACCAAATCCAAAGAACCTATTTTAGCAAGATATGTCAGAAGGCATCATGCACCTGATCAAATCATTAGAGACAAATCTGATGGAACAATGACAAGAAGCAAATTGAAAGGCACGTGTTTACTTGCTGAATTTGAACCAAGAAATATTAAAGATGCATTATATAATGAAAGCTGGGTGGAAGAAATCAATGAAGAGATATAAAAAATAGAGAAGAATAAAACTTGGACCCTTGTTCCTAGACCCAAAGATAAAAATGTAAATGGTACTAAGTGGGTATTCAGAAACAAGTTGAATGGAGATGGAAAAGTGTCTAGAAACAAAGAAGGATTGGTATGTAAAGGTTATTCTCAAGAAGAAGGTATTGATTATGGTGAAACTTTTTCCCCTGTTGCAAGATTAGAAAGTGTTAGAACTCTACTTGCATATGCAACTCACAGAGGATTTAAAGTGTATCAATGGATGTTAAATCTGCATTCTTGAATGGAATTCTTGATGAGGAAGTCTACATTGAATAACTAGAAGGTTTTGTGGATCCTAACAAAAGGGACATGGTCTACAAATTACACAAAGCATTGTATGGTCTCAAGCAAGCTCCTAGAGCTTGGTATGAAATACTACATAAATATTTGATATATATTGGTTTTCAAAGAATAAATGATAATAGTAGCCTGTATATGAAAGAAGTACTAGACACAAAGATTGTGTTGGCAGAAATATTCATTGATGACACTTTATTCACAGGAAATGAAGACTTGTGCAAAAGATTTTTAGAAGAAATGAGCAAGGAATTTGAAATGTCTATGTTTGGAGAGATAATATTCTTTGTTGGATTACAGATTCAACAAAAGAAAGATGGTATCTACATCGATCAATCCAAATACATCAAAGAGATACTAAAAAAATTTGGAATGGAAGATTCAAGACCAGTTGGAACCCTTATATCTACCGAACATAAGCTTTCCAAAAATGATGATTCCAAAGAAGTAGATCAGACCACATACATATCAATGATTAGGAAATTGTAGTATGTAGTACATACAAGGCCTAACATTGCACTAGTAGTTGGTATGGTGGCAAGATTCTTAGCAAACCCCAGAGAAAACCATATGATGGCAATCAAGAGAATCGTGAGATATCTAAAAGGTAATGAGGACTATGGCTTCTGGTACAAACTCAAAGGCAATCTTGACTAAAAGGTGTTTACTAATGTTGATTGGGCAGGAAGTCTTGATGACAGAAAAAAAACTAGTGGTGGAGCATTCTTCTTTGGTAAAAGATTAGTGTCTTAGACAAGTAAGAAATAGAATTGTATCTCTCAATCCATAGTAGAGGCAGAATATGTAGTGCAGCAGTAGTCAATTGCTCTAATATTGTTTGGTTCAAACAACTATTGGAAGGAATTAAGGTAGAGATCAAAGATCCAATAGTCATATATTGTGATAACACCAATGTAATCAATATATCAAAGAACCTAGTGATGCATACCAAAACAAAGCACATTGCTATAAAATATCACTTCTTAAGAGAATTGGTGTAGGATAAATAAGACAGATTGGAATATGTAAATACAAAAGAGAAAATTGTAGACATATTCACAAAGCCATTACCTAAGGATGAATTTTTGTATCTAAGAGGTAAGCTAGGGATCATTCCCCTATCTGAAGCTCACTACATAAAGTTTAGTAATGTGTCAACCAAAGCAAGTTAAAGATCAATCAGTTGATGTAGTATTGACAAGGGCATATTGCAAATGAATCCATACTTCAGGTACATTGATATTATTAACATTGTTGTCTTTGGCATATGTTGTCAAAGAGGGAGAAGTTTATTGTCATATCTCTCAATTTTTTTTGTTATTATAAAGAGGGAGGCGTTCTATGAAGAAATGTCAAAGAGGGAGAATGAACTTGGTAGAAGATTGTTGCAAACAAAAGTTTTCTGACAGAGGGAGAAAGTTGAAGAGTTCACACTAATAGAGGGAGTCTTGTTCTGAAAATTTCATTATGCTATAACATGTTGTGTTGCCATCAATGCCAAAGAGAGAGATTGTTGGATATAATTGATTAATGGTGTGTTGTCTTTGATGTTACACAAATGTCATATCATTATTAGTTAGAGCATACTGAGCTCAGTTGAATAGTATAAACAGTTCTCTATGTCTACCGAGCATTCTTGTGCATAACACAATGTATACCAAATTCACTTGGGCATCAAAGGAAAAATCTGTAGAAGATGAGTGTTAATCAAGCTCACTCAATTAATGAAGGAAAGGTTGAACAAAATTAGTGTTAACCAAGTTAACTTGATTATCAAAGGATCATTGCAAGTTCATATTGTTAACCGAGCTTCTAATGGTTAACACAGGGAAATTATTTCTAAGTTAGTGTCTGCCGAGCTGGGTTGGCTAATGAAGGAATTTCCTATTTTGGCATATTGAGCTTAATTAATTTATCTATTGATTCTAGCTAACTAAGAGGATGAATGTTAATTATTCTAAGTTGTATTCTAGCTAACTTGACAATGAGAAGGATATAAGTATAAGGTCAAGTTGTGAGACAGAGTGTGTGCAAAAAGGAATCATTATTGAAGATTTGAAGATTGATCTAAGGAAGTGAATCTGAAGGTTATAAAGATGTGTTTGAGGAGCTAAAAGGATACATTTGATCAGGAAGGATCATGTATAAGCCAGAACAAAGATCTGTAATCTGTAATTTAGTTGTATCTAAATCAGGTCATCTCATTATTACTCTCTAACCATTGTAGCAGTGATCTAAATCTCTTAATAGAGTTGGCTTAACAACCATTTGTAAATCCTCTAACAAGGTGGCAGTTTTGTTGAATTCTCTAAAGACCTCTAACAAGGCCACTCCTAACAGGGTGAATAAATCCTTTAACAGGGTCACAACTAACAGTGTGTTTTGTAATCTTTAATAGGGTTGTCTCCTAATAGGGCTCACTTCAGAAGAGTGAAAACAATAACTAGTTACAATTAGTGGTTTTTCCCAAATTGGGTTTCCACATTAAATCTTGGTGCCATATGTGTTCATGCTATGATTTTTTTGTTTGAAATTAAGATAAAGTAATGATAATCACTAATAACATCTTAAGATCTGCAAAGTTAATCCATTACCGAGTACTTTTAGTATTTACTGAGTTGCAACATTAATTGTGTGTATGCCAAGTATCATTATTTCAGTTATCAGAGTTTGTTTTATGTTGACATCCAAAGGGATCTTGAAATATTTTTGTAGTGACCGATTCACCGCTCCCCTCTCAGTTACTCCTTTATATTTCCAACAATAACATCTAAAAGTAACAAAATTATTGAAGGGGACCAAACATTGACACCAACTAGGACACCAAAAATATTACCAACCAAATTGTTACCCAACTACTACCTATCCATACTATCTAACTAGCTAAAGCCATATAACCAACTAAAAAATTATTATCTTTAGTCAACATTATACTAGCTACCATATGAATACAGTTCTTTCAAATATTAAAATCTAAGTAGATACTAATAGTCCAATAAGTCTTAAAGAATTTAAACAACTTTATCATAAAGCAGTAAGAAGGAAATAGACCAAAATAGAAATAAAAGATCATTTATAATTATATAAAGAGCCTCAATTAGGCTCCAATATTTTTCCAACTCCCAAAAGGCCCTGACTAGGTGTTTAGCTTCCATGGTTGTAAGTAATTGCAAGTAGTTCCAACATTGTACCCCCTCTTTTTGAGTTGTCTCTTGAATTTGGATTTTTTGGTAGTGGTGTCATATTAACTTCATTCATGATGTCATCTATGATTTGGATGAGATAATTAAGGTCATTGTCAATAGCAAGAACCTTCTAGTCATCCTATTTTCCAATTGATCAAGTCTCCCAATAACACTCAATGAGGGGTAATCCTAAGTAGTCTCAACCTCCTCCAAAACCTACATATTTTAGTTCTTCAACATTGTCTTAGGAATCCATAGTGTCTCAATTGCTAAGGATTGCATTACCTTAGTTTTTAGGGTATATGCAGAATCATGGTGTACCAAAAAGTGGCAATCTAAAAAATCTATAGTTCTAAAATATCTCAAACTATTTCAAAATATATTCCAACTTTTTTCCCACCCACCCTGATACTAAATGACAAAAATTAATATCTTTATAAGGTCTACTATATCTTTTGATACCAAACCTATATGGTCAACTTTAAAAACATCCTAAAAATGTGCTTTTGGCCTATTTTTATGTGATTTTTACTTTAAACATGTAGCTGATGACTTTTTTTTCACCAAAATTTGATGAAATGAAAAGGGTTTCTTAAGAATGTTCTTATCTTTCTATAAATGCAAGGTTTTTCAAATTATGATTTTAGTAAGTAATTATTACTTATTTTCTAATGGAGTTACGTATAAAATGTTGACTAATACACTACGTGAAAAATAACTATAATTTTCAAATGGTACAAAAAATTTTAAATCCAAAAGATGCATCACATTCTATGTTTCTTCTACGAGAAGGAAAAAAAAATGAAATATTGAATTTTGTAGAGTTTTGAATTAGTTAAGGTGGTCAAACACAAGAGTTTTTTTATTCCAAAAATACTAAAGTTAAAAATTAATTAATTATTATTTATTTAGAATAAAAATACCCAAAAATATGTGTCATATCCAGGCATGAGTCTACTACTTATATCTATAATATTGTTAAAAAATATTATCATTTGATTTTGATTAAGGTGGTCAGACATACGTCTACTTCTTATTTTTGTTTTAAAATTTTTGTAATATTGCATTAAAATTCAAAATTTTGACCAATCAATATTTTTTTTGGAGGTAAGTCCTAGTAGGTTAGAAACTAGATTCAATTTTCTAGAAATTCTTTTCTCTCAACTTTTTGATATAAAGTTAATAACAAGTAGAAAATTGCATGTCAAGTTGACATAACCCTAATTTTCTGATTTTTTATTGCCCCTTAAGAGCATAGTTTGGTTGACCATGATCCTGCACATACCCTTCAATAGTCATTTATTTTTCCTCAAACATATTAAGGGAGGATGTATCTTGATCCTCCTAATCATGTTCCCCTCCATAAAAATTATCTTCATTGTCATCATCATCAATATAGCTCTTGTCAAAAAAATTATCCTCTTCCTCACACACAATATTTTTCCCTTTTGAGAAAGGGTCCAATTTTTTTGTGAATCTAGTTAAACTTCAACACCCATGGGTATTTTCCTAAAATTTTTAACACATTTTCCCATTTCTATATTGTTTTCCTCATTGTTCTCCAAGCCAGTGTTAGTGATATGATTGTTAGCAAGGGCTTTGTTGAACTTTTTATTTAAGGGAATAAGGAGGTCAAGATGGATTTTGCATTTTTTAAGGGTAACCATCATAATTCATTCAAAACTTTTTTTCTTTTTAGGGGTGAGGTGTGGGGGATGGTTAACATAACTCTCACCAATCAAATGATTGGTCGAGGTATCAACCAAGATAAGCCACCCAAGAGCCACAACAAGAGCTTGTTAGGTTGTTGAGGGAGGATGCACTCGATGTTCAAGGGGCATAGGGTTACCATGGGAATCCCTATCTAGGTAAAATTTATATAGTGCCATGATGAGGCCTTGGTAGAGTGGTGAAGAAGCTCCACTATAAATACTCTATTGCAGGGATGGAAACCAAAAGAAAGGAATGTTGATTTTCTCTTAGGGCCCGTTTGGTAGTTGGAATTAGAATGGAACTGGCATGCAAAATTCTAAAAAAATTCTAATCCATTGTTTGGGTCCGCACAATCAGAATTGGAATTGGAAAAAAGTGGAATCCGGTATCCCCATTTGATCCCAAAACAAGGATTCCAAATTCTTTCAAAATACTTGTTATTTGGAATTCCCGTTTTAATTCCCATTTTAAATCCCATCTTTTGAAAATGAGGATTTCAACTAAAGTAAAATTTGATTGGATTTGACTTCCAGATGCCCATTTGGGGGCACTTTTTTTTGCACTATTTTTTTAAATTTAATTTTTTTAAATGGGGGGAAAAATTTTTGCTATTGCTTGCTCATATATTTGCCACTGTTGAGTAATTTATCAGGCTTTTTCTACCTGATCCGCCTCAGTAGTTACTGCAAAAAAGTTTGGTGAAATAACTTTTTCACATACATTATTTCTCAGTTAAATGATTTGTATGCAAGACAAAAACAATCTACTCTATTGATTTTTTTTTTCTGGCATAAAAGTGTTTCCAAGTAAGATTTCGTAAAAATTTAATATAAAAATTTAGACTTTACACCTGTGAGTTTGAATGTTGTGATGATCAAATTTTTTATTGGATCTCTACAAATATAAATTTTTTAATGGGATGTTTTTGACTCTTATTTCATCAATTCTTGTGATTCGGATTCATTCAAAGAGACTTGAACAATGTACATATTTCATATCAGTAATTATGTGAATTATAATCAATGGTATTTTTTTTATAGAGCAAGAGTCATAAAAGTTTTAGTATCCATTAGTACAATCTCGTCCTCATTCGTTATGATAATGTTTACTTTCAACATGACTTAATCTTTTTATACTTGTTAAAAATGTTTGGACTTCAACAAACCAAATAAGTATTGAATTTTTCTGCATGATGATAATGCTACAGCTAGATGATAATATTTTGCATGTTATTTGGCTAGTATTCCAATTCCACAATGTGCAACCAAACGGAGGAAATTTGTATTCTCACAATGAATTTTTGGTCAACCAAACTGTCCCAAATTGGATTCCCTAATCATAATCTGGATTCCAAGTTCCAGAATCCCAAAGCCAACATTCTGAATACCAATACTTAATTTATATTCCAACAACCAAACGGGCCCTTAGTATCTAACATGATTCAATAGGGGAAAGAAGTAACCATGCACAACTATGTGTAAAATAGTGCATCATATGAAGGCTTACAAGTGCATACAAGGGAGGAAGGTCTAACTTTTCATATCCATTTTAGAATCTTTTTAGTTGTTTTCCATTTCCAAGAATTTATTAATGAAACTCTAATAGTTTCCCAAGCTTTTCTTGGCCACCTTCATCCTAGAATTTGGAAAACTTTTGGCCTATGCTATCATCTATGTGAAACAATAAATTCCAAACTACCAATATTAACTTTTCCCTAGACCAAGTGTTGGTAAATTTTGAAGATAGGGTGTCATTATAAACTTGCATTTCCCAGCAAAAGGGAGCTAAGCTAGACGAGCACATAAGTCCCAAGGTTCTACAATCTTCCTCAAAGCCTCATGGTTAATTGGTTGTGAGTGTTTTTGAGGTCTCCTCATGACTACAATTGTTCTTTCTCTCTGAGAACATGTATTCTTATAACTTGATCTTCTGGAAAAAGAAATAAAATTTAGTGTCAAAGTAGCAATCTCCTAGATAGATAATGATATAAGTAAGGAGGAAAGTGTTGTCCTATGAATATTAAAGGCAA
Organism: Cupressus sempervirens; assembly: GCA_028749045.1. Taxonomy (NCBI): domain Eukaryota; kingdom Viridiplantae; phylum Streptophyta; class Pinopsida; order Cupressales; family Cupressaceae; genus Cupressus; species Cupressus sempervirens. The sequence goes on from CM053786.1 coordinate 747,133,641, forward strand.
TAATTACATTTCCAGGGAAAACAAATATTTTTGTAATATGAAGCAGATTGACAATACACATGTCAAATATATAATTAATAATCTTGAAAATATAATTCTCACTGGAGACCCATCTTTAGAAATAATAATTAAGGGTAAGGGAGGTCCATTATAAGGATCCTTGCAAACTAATATAATTATAGATTAAATAATAGTCATATCCTCATAAATGTAGGTACCATCATCTTGATTATAATCCCTCCTTACATTACCACAAGTGTCATTCATAATCCCACTTGAAACAATTAATCACCTTGATCCATTTCACCATACACATAATGTATTCCCTAATCAATCTCATCAAGATAATCCACCTCATCAAGAGCATATTAATAAAGATTTTCTTGGTCTTAGAGCATATTAAAATTATTTTATTAATGTTTGGTGGGACAAATTTTATGGCTCCTTTCCTCCTAGTTCTTTTCTTCATTTCCTATTATGTTTTATGTGTTGTACTCTTTTTGGTTGAGGTGGTTTAGTTCTAGTTTATTTGTGTGCAGTAAAAATCAACACATTTTTTTAATTTTTAATGTTATTTTTATATTGTTGGTATATTTTTGTTTCCATATAAGTTTGTATTTTAGTTATTTCTTATGTTTATTTTTTAATATTAAAAGAAACCAAAAAAGGGGAGGTTGGCCCTTAGTACAACACTATGGATAAACTATTTATTCATAGCATATGCCCAAAAGTTAAACTGCTAGTACATTGACAACCCTTCCCTTAATATCAAAAATAGGTTCCCCAAACTAGTAATACTAAACCATAGATTATCTAACAGAGTATCCAAGCTACTAGAAATGAAAACAAAATTACTAGCAGCCTGCATATTGTTTTTCCTTCTAAAAACCTTATAAGCATATCTACTAAAACTATCAACAACATATCTACTGTAATCACTTAACCAATAAATATAAACCTTTTTTAAGCCCATCAGCCAAATCAAGTATTTAAAGTTGGCATTTACTAGCAAGCACAAGTGCATAGAATATAACTTAAGGTAAAATAAATCAAAGGCCTAAACTTTGGCTTTTTCCTTTCCCTTCTTCACTAATAGAACATTAGCCCACACATCAGCAAGGAAACCATACAATTTCTTCAAATCCTCTATGCTAAGGCCTTCCCCTTCATTATCTTGGTGCATCAGTTGGAGAATGGTAGCAGCAACATGGGTCACCTTTAGAGAAAACTTAGACAGAGTAACTAAACTCTCATCCAAAGTAGTGAACTTAGCATTGAAGGCCTCCATCTCCCGTTTAGTGTCCTTAACCAAACCTGATAGCTTTTGGCAGCCAGCACAATTTCCTTTAGCCACCTGTGATACCTGAACCTACATCACAATAGGGTTAGCAGAAAACATATTCTTATCTCTTTTATCCATCCCCACAAGGGAAGTAGCGATCATCGATGAGGCATCCTTAGCTTTTCTAGGAGAAAGAATAACATTAGAGGTAAAGTCCATAGTGTTCATAGTGAAGCTAACAAACATGTGCAATTTCTTGACTAACCTTCCTTTTCTTTTTTTTAACTTCCTTTGAGGTAGAGTTATTTTCATTCATCCCCACCTTTTTGTCTTCTTCCTCCTTTCCCATTCTCCTTTTCTCATTCCCCTCCTTCTCACTGGCTTCCGACCTCATCTCCTCCTCGTTGATCTTCAAATTTCTATAAGCCTATTTCTTATGTATTTATTAGTTTTACTTTTGTCTTTAATAATATTTGTATAGTTGATTGTTGGTTATTTATTAATAATTTTATGTTCATTTCATTTCTTTTCTAGGTACATCTAATTAATTTGTTCAATCATTAGTTAATTTCTTTAATGTCATATCAATTGTGTTTTTATAATAGATTCTTAGGTATTTCATACTTTTTAAAAAAAAATTTAAATTTATATATTTGTCTTTTGATATTTATTTATTATTGTTTTTTCCTTCTTTCTTTCTTAGATAGGTCTAATTAGTTTTTTCAATCGTTATTTATTTTTCATGTTATTATCTTGTCTATATGTATAATTGTAATAATAAATAATTAAAAAATAAAAATAAAACACTAATCCCACAATAAAGTAATAAAAGGAAACATGTATATGTGTGTATGTGTATATGTATATATACATACACACACATATAGACACACCATTTTTTTGGGACTATGTGCTTCTTCTCTATCCATCCACTAGGTTGTAAGATTGTAAAAGTATATTAATTTCTTTGATCCAGATTACTTATATACATACTTACATACAAATACATACATATATGTATTTATTATTATTATTATTATATAATAAAATAGTAATATAGTCTTTTTAAAAAAATGATTATACTCTTTATATGTCAAGTCAATCTTGATCTTTTAAAAAAAAAATTGAAAGATGTATCTACCATCTCTCTTCTTCTTATACTATCTTCCATCTTGATGACATATCTAAATATAATTCAAATAAGAAAATATAATAACCTTAATTAATATTAACTATTTTACATATAAATGAATGTCAATTTGAATGCCAATCTATTTGACATTAACACAATCCATTACATTGCACTCTCTAATGGCATTGTAAGCAACCTATCCATATTAAAAAAATTGATTAATGTTCAAATAATAACTTAATAAATTTGTCTTCACCAACATTTTTAATGGTGTTGCTAATCTCCACAAAATGCACCAAAAACAAAAATTAAAAATTAAAAAAAATCAAATGTGATTCTTTTTCAGATTTACGTGGTGAAATTTTCTCAAAAATCTTGTTGTTTTCGATCAGAATAAAGATTAAATGCTAATTTAAAATAAATAAATAAATCATTGAGTTTTCCGTTTTTTTAGGAAATCTAGTCAATAGTGCAAGGAGGATAACCTAGTCCATTTTTAATTGAAAATTTTCAATTATATCAGCATGCTTTCGTATGAGGACATTGTAATGTGTACCAAAGCACTTGCTAACTTTTAGAATTGGTGGGTTGAAGTGGAAGGCCCACCTCATAGTAAATTAGTTGACTCGAGACTAAGTCCCCCAACGACAATTAGATGAAGGTATTTCCTTGTTGCGTAGTTGACCCAATTTAGGAAACAAATATTAAACTTCGCAGTTAATGATCTTAAACCATATATACTACAATGCAAGGCTATAATATATTTTAAAATGAAATAGAGTAGGTTTACTATTTAATAATAAAAAATAATAAATAAAATTAACGATTTACAATATATTTATTAAAAAAATTGGATGTCATGGACTCTTGCTCTCTTCGGAATACAAAATAAGAGTGGATGATTTCTTTAAATAAAAATAATGGATGGAATTACAATTAGTGAAGATAATCTTATTAGTTCCTCTCTTTGGCAGGATACTATTGTTTTCATTCAATTCAAATTTTCAATTTAACTGACCAATCAATTCAAAAGATCTGAAAGATTTAAAAAATATCAAATGTTTATATCTTTTTCTAATTTTTCATTATTTTATAAATCACATTTTTCATTCATTCTATTGGACCATTCTATTTTTGGCAATGAAAAAATTCAATTTCCTCCAACAAAAATATAAATATTTTCTAACATCTCTATGAATGCATTAATTACAATTTTATCTTTTCCACATTTGTGACAAGTGGATTAACTTTTAAAAAAAATAATCATTTTATCTTCCACCTCACAAATAATGTCTAATCAATATTAATTATCACTATCTATTTTTCTTACCAAGTTCAAATATAGATATTTTAATCAAGTTAAATGTTTTATATTTCTTATTTTAAATACATTTATTATTTAAGATAGTTTATGAAGAAGAAGTCATATGAATTTATAGTGTTAAATATTTTTTAAGTTGTATAATTTAGATATTTTAATCAAATATAGAGTTATATGTCTTATGTTTCTTATTTTAAAAATATTTATTATTAGTTTTACATTGATTTTTTTTTTTGTAATTTGTAAAATGTTATTTCTTTAAGTCAGTTTTCAGATAGAGTGGAGTTGTTCCTATACCTATTCGGAGCATCTCTTATTTCCAGCTCGCTCATGTTCCTGTTCCTTCTCACCCATCTTTTCACTATGCTCAATTTTTTTTTTATACCATTAGTACTACCCCTCAAATTTACTACATATTTTGGTACTTTGATTTAAGTAATCAACAAAAAAAAATTCAATTAAATATTTTAACTTATAATTGAATTGGTAGAAATGAGTAGTTCATTCATATAATATAATTTTTATTGCTATTTATATATTTCTTAAAATAATTAAATAATTAATACTTTTCAAATTCTCTTCAACTCTCTCTATTATTCTACCTTTACTTGTCCTTATAACATATCATTCTCTCTTTTAGCTCTCTCTTCATATACTTCCTTTCTATCTATAAATCTATATTTTTTTTCTTTTCCAATTATATGATTGAAGTGTTCAAGTTTTTGTTAAAAATTGTAACTAATTTAATTTCCTCTTCGTCAACCATAAAAACATGAAGGCAGGAACTTTGGCGCATGTGCCCCTTGTTTTTTATTGGCATAATTTATTTGTCAAAACTTTAAAGTTGTCACTCATGTCTTCAAATATTTAGAAAGATAGTAAACATATTATAATAAAACTAATTAGCAAACAACTCTCTTTATTTCTCTTTAAGATAAAAGATTAATATAAAATAAATTAAAGTTGTATTTTAATGAATAAGTGTCAAATTTTAAATTAGGGAAAAAAATACATATTAAAAAAAGAAATATGAGTGGATATAAAATCATATTTAAAGAATCTAACACGCTATGTTGAAACAAACTATATAATTGATGTTTATTTAATGTTGAATAAGGCACAATACATGTTGAAGGTTTTCCAAATAGAGTAATAGGTTGAGTAGGTTTAAACTTGGAAAGAATACCATGTTAAGTGCATTTGAGTTGGAGTTGTAGCAAGCTAAGTGTGTTTAACCATGGGAAGAACATCATGATCATACTAGGATAGGTGACCTTCAAGGAAGGCCCCATGCTTTACTCGTAATGAGTGTTAAGTGTTCCATTTATTTTCATAAGAAGCTAGTTCTTGTGAATCACTACTCATAAAACATGGACAAATGAGAAATGATCTTAGTCACTAACCTTCTCCATACGTTAGTAGAGTTTAGAGTGACATAAAGAACATCTTAGCTCTCATTAATGTCCATAGTTTTGTATTTTTGACATCTCATCATCCACAACGATAGACAAATGAAATGAGTGACCATCATAAAATACATAGCTTCACAATTAGAGAAAGCAGATTTCCACAATCCATAGACAATCTTAGAATGTTTTTGGATTCAATTGTGTCACTGTTATTTTGCATCAATGTTATGAATCACACTCTCTGATCCATCATGATGAAAGATAGAGAACACAATGATAGATCACATCATATGATCTGAAACGTTGATTTAAAAAACATACTATTATAATTCTTATTTATGTTTCTTTATCTATTTATAAAAAAAATTAATATACACCTATATTTAAATTAACTACATCTAAATCAGTCTAAGAAAAATCATTTGAAAGGGGAAAAAAAATTCTTCAAATTTTTACTAATATTTCACTTTACTAAAGAATGATTATAGACATAGACGTAGACATATTATCTACCAAAATTTACTAAACCAACAACAATCTCACTGAGTGTGACAAACGATTATAGATAAACATCCATTTTCACTTAGCCTTCCCCAAAAAAATATCAAATTATGGTCAACATGCCATCATCGATAATAGAAAAATAATTTTACCCATTGGGCGATAAACAAGTCTGAACATATTTTCCATACAGCTTTGTTTAGAATTAGTTATGGAACGGAACTCATCCCTTCGCACGGTCAAAGCTGTCGTGCTCCATTGAGGGCCCTAAGTTGAGTGTAAATAGCATTTAATCACAAAGTTGCTCAAAGTTGCCCTTACATTTACAATGATTCAACATAAACAACTAATATTCGGAAAGGATTGTACACCATACGTTCAACCTACCTAGTCACTGGGAGATTTGTGTCAAATTTTCATTTCATTTTCGCATTGAATAGGGAAGTTCAGGAACAATATGAATTCGTGATCTTCTGTGATTGAGAGCTCAGTGAATGCCTAAGAATGGAGGAAGGGGGTCCGAGATTGCCTCTGTTAAATAGAGAAGCAGGGCAGAAGCCCAACAATGAACCGACATGGACTTACACCAGTGATGATCTTTCCCCTGAAATCCCTTCTCTTTGCAATCCCCATGAGCTCGCTAAAGAGAGCTGGATTGAATCCAAGAAGCTCTGGTACATTGCTGGGCCTGCAATATTCACGGCAATTTGCCAATATTCTCTTGGAGCCATCACCCAGACCTTCACCGGCCATTTGGGCACCATTGAGCTCGCTGCTGTGGCTATTGAGAACTCTGTCATAGCTGGACTGGCTTTCGGAACCATGGTAAGCAAAACAATGAGTTGATTCTGTATGTTTTTAAATTGGGTTTCAAGGTCTTTTGCTAAATTGGGCTGCAGAATTTGTCAACGTATATGTACCTTTTGCGTTGTTGAACGATATTTAGTCTTAACATGAATTTCTCCATGGTTTTGTTGATTGCCATGATTCAGAATTCCATGCATTGGGATCTAACTACTATAGTTTTGGGTTTAGTGTATGAATTAGTGAAGCTTCTACATTCTTGGTAAGGCCTCCTGTAATGGGAACTATTCTCGTTTGACTGATCTTCTCAAGCTGGGCTTGATACAGTTTCTTTGAATGATACAATATCAGTTTCTTTGAATAATAAGGTATCAATTTGTTCTTTGTTATCATGACTTTCTCCAGCTGTTTATTGGCCAATCTTTTGAGTAACGTTCTTTGTGCCTGTTCATGGTTTTCTCAATCTGGGTATTAGCTATTCTACCATTGATTAATGCAGACTATGGTAAAGAAGAATATAAATCTTTATACCCGGGGAATATGAGCCGAATTATTTCCAGTCCAGGTTTCTGTTCAGCACATACTGAAATGGATTGGCATTTTTCTAAAAGATCATTTCAAAGGCATTACAATTCGGTATCACATGAAAGTTAAGGAATCTCTGTAGGCCAGATTCCTCTTTAAGACCCGTTAACGTTTACTTATTTTTCCACACGACTCTTCAAAGATACTAGCACTGTGTAATGTGTTTCTGTGGCTGGAGATTTTTAAAATAAAATTGCTGGAGATTTTTCTCTCTCCGTATTTGTGGTGGATTCAAATTGTGCCCGCATCTTTAAATCGATGCCGTCGTGGATAACTGCGATCTAATATTTGGTTGATTGTTCTAATATGTGGATTCAAATTGTGCCTGCATCTTTGAATGAATGCTGTTGTGGATAATTGCGATCTAATGTTTGGTTGATTGTTCTAACATGTGGATTCAAATTGTGCTCACATCTTTAGATGATTGTTCTTATGCCTTTCATATGATTCATTTTATCGGTGAGAAAATTTCCAAGCTCTGTAGGAATCTTATTCTTACATTAGGCCTGAAAGAATGGTATATTTGTGCAAAAATTTTTCCACATGTTTTTGGATGGATTGGTCTCTGCAGAAAATGAACTGACCAAGCTCAACTAATGTGATTCCCATTGCAGCTAGGCATGGGCAGTGCATTGGAGACACTATGTGGCCAGGCCTTCGGAGCAGGGCAGATACATATGCTGGGAATATATATGCAGAGATCATGGATCATACTGAGCGTCACAGCCCTCTTTCTGAGCCTTGTCTATATTTTCGCACCCCCAATATTGAAGCTATTTGGGCAGTCTGATGAGATTTCAGATCTCGCAGGGAAGTTTGCAATATGGATGCTTCCTCAGCTGTTTGCATATGCTCTAAATTTTCCCATCCAGAAATTTTTACAGTCTCAGAGCAAGGTCATGGCTATGGCATGGATTTCTGCAGTAGCCCTAGTCCTACACATTTTTCTGAGCTGGCTGTTTATCTTGAAATTAGGATGGGGTTTAGTTGGGGCAGCGGTTACTCTGAATTTGTCTTGGTGGATAGTGGTGTTAGGACAGCTGGCATATGTAGTTTCAGGAAGCTGCCCTGGTGCATGGAATGGACTGTCATGGCAGGCCTTCAAAGATTTGGGGGCATTTGTGAAGCTCTCCTTGGCTTCTGCCGTGATGCTCTGGTCTGTCTTACATCTGCTCTTGTTTCTGATTAAATTATTTTCTGGGTATTCATGTGTTTCTGGGATTGATATATTTGTGTTTATGGCAGCCTCGAGTTTTGGTATCTGATGATACTCATTGTGTTGACGGGTCACCTTACGAATCCAGAAATCGAAGTGGACTCCATTTCTATCTGGTAAGAGCTTTTTGGAGCTGCTACAAGCATTTGCCATTTTAATATCAGATCGATGAATGTGTGGTATAAGCTTTTTGATATCTGATGTGAAAATGTACAGATAATCACTTGTAAACAATTTGATTTTAGAGACTTCAAAGAATGCACTGGAATCTTTCACGATCTGCTTTTTGGAAGCCTTTTTCTTTCTTCTTAACAAGTAGGACTCCTGAAAACAGCTCTTTTTGTCTTATAGTTTTAAATAGTATTAGAATGCCTCTCACATACGCAGAAGTCAAGGAGAAGATAAACATTATGATTAGATATATGTTTTTATTGATCAAAGTTTCTAGATATAACTTTTGAGTTGAACATAAAGCTATTAAAGCAATCATAATTGTTTCCATAAAAATAAAAATAAATTATAAGAAAATAATTTTAGGGGATCCATATCAAATAGATTTTATTTTTAGTTTTATAATAGATATTATGTAACTAGCAAAATTGACAGATTGCAGAATTTTACCTTTCCAAAAAATGACACCAGTTTGCAATTCTTTTTTGAAACAGTCTAATACTAAATTCTAGAGTAACAATTTTTTTCTTCTCTTCATTAATTTTTTTAATCTTTTAGTTTGCCAATTATATTTTGTTCTGAATAATCCAAATATCCTCTCTTTGAAGCAGCTTTGTGGGCAAATACTACTATTTTTTTACATCCTCAGATATAGTTGTAAATGCTTTGGATGCCTTTGTTGCTAGTTTGCCTAGTGGCTGGGTGGTAGGGGTGAAACATTTAATACCCAGATTTTCTGGATTTTACTAAGTTTTTTACCTTGCATAGCGAAACTTAGTGATTATAATTGAAGAAGAGGTATATGGGATTCCTGGGCATTCTCTGGCTCTAACTGTATGCTTGTAGTGCACCTCGGGCAATCTCATATGCTATTATTTATCTTATCACCCAACATCTATATTTCCCCAAGCATCTATATTTCCCCAAAGGAAACAATTCAAACTCTGTTTGTTTCATTTTGTTGCTTCACCTAGTTTATGTCCCCTTCACCGTAGATATTAAAAGTTATTCCTCTATTTTCTACCAAGTGCTTTCTTGTGAGAGTTTCCATTGTGTCTCCTTATCTCCACACCTAAGTTGGTTGGCTTGACCGCCCATTTGTTGTGCAAATATGGTTCCTTCTTAACATGTATTTGTTTAAGTTCATCTGCTCAACTGTGTGAAAAATCAAACTATTGCAGTCACTGATTATTAATCTCCTATCACAAATGATTATTAAACTGCTGAAAACAAATTCTCAGCTAATATCGAAAAATAACACAACTGCAACTTCACTTAAAATACGGAAAGAAATGCGCAACAGAATCAACACAATATTTTCGGACAAATTGTCCCTGGAAAAACCCCTAAGGGAAAACCAGTTCTACAGATGAGAAATTATATTAAACTTCAGCAAATCAAGAGATACAAAATTCTTTGCCTCACACTGGCAAAACTCCGACAACCTCCTAATTTCTCCTGCTGATATTTCTCACTGCTATCCCTGCGCTAACACTGCGCCCTTGCTAACACTGCAAACTGCTTCACAAAAGCTTCTCTCTCTTGTGCCCTTGCTAACACTGCAAGACTGTTTGCTAACACTGCAAACTGCTTCACCAAAGCTTCTTCCTGTGCCCTTGCTAACACTGCAAGACTGTTTGCTAACACTACAAACTGCTTCACAAAAGCTTCTCTCTTTCTAACACTGCAAGACTGTTTGCTAACACTGCAAACTGCTTCTCCAAAAGCTTCCTTGCTAACACTGCAAGACTGTTTGCTAACACTGCAAACTGCTTCTCCAAAAGCTTCCTTGCTAACACTGCAAGACTGTTTGCTAACACTGCAAACTGCTTCTCCAAAAGCTTCCTCACTGTGCCCTTGCTAACACTGCAAGACTGTTTGCTAACACTGCAAACTGTTTTACCAAAGCTTCTTCGCTAACCTTGCAAAGCTTTCTGTCCAAATGACCCAATGACCCCTTTCTATACTACTCCTGTTGGTAAACCAACGATCGAGATTAAATCTAACCAACGGCTAAGATTAAGACAACTCAACAGCCAATAATAGAATTGGTTGCAAAGTGTCCAAAAGGAATCACTAAAATTAGTAAATAATAACCATTTACTAATTTTTGGCAAGTGGACAAACAGCTGTCCAAACCACCCATAAATACAACCGCTATTCATAGATAAGGACGAACAGCTGTCCAAGCTACCCATAAATAGTGCTGCTATTTCCAGGTCAGAAATAACAGCTGTCCAACTAACAATAATTAACACTCCCTCTTAGCGAGGAAGCTGTTCTGCATGACACCCATCTTATCTCTGAAGAAGATAAATTTGGCCTTTCCCAAAGCCTTCGTCAGAATGTCTGCTACCTGCTCATCTGTAGGTATGTATTGTAGTCGAACAACTCCCCTTTGTACACAATCTCTAATGAAGTGATATCTGATATCTATATGTTTAGACCTATCATGAAACACTGGATTCTCAGACAACTTGATGCAACTCTGATTGTCACAATGTATCACAGTAGTCTCAACCTTCTGACCAAACAAGGCTACTAACAACTTCTGAAGCCATATAGCTTCGCATGTCGCCATGCTAGCTGCTATGTATTCTGCTTCTGCTGAACTTAGAGCCACAGACTTCTGTTTCCTGCTGAACCAAGATACAACTCCTGATCCCAAGCTGAAACAACACCCTGAAGTGCTCCTTTTGTCTGTTGTACTTCCTGCCCAATCTGCGTCAGTATAGCCTATCAACCTGATACCTTCACCTCGAACATATCTGATCCCATACTCGACTGCACCACACAAGTAACATAGCACATGCTTAGCCGCTATCCAATGCATTCTCTTTGGTTCAACCATGAATTGACTAAGACAGTTAACTGCAAATGCTATATCTGGCCTAGTGTTGACCAAATACATAAGCGAACCAATCACCTGTCTATATAAAGTGGGATCTACATCCTTCTCCTTAGATACATCGTCATGCTCTGTGCTCACCTCTGGAACACCTGTCACTGTCTCACGAAGCAATCTAAGTGCTCCATGATGAATATGGCCCATCTTCCTATGCCATAGCTCTCCAAGATCTCTAGGATTACTGTCGCTCATAAGTTCCTTAGGAGTATCAAACTGCAATCTATAAAGGCGACCACTCCTAACTCCAATAGTTATGGGTGATTTCCAATCCTTGTGCTTAATCAACACATGTGTCCCTCTAAAGAGTACATTATACCCCCTATCCTGAAGAACAGATATAGAAATCAAATTCATACCTAAGCCCGACACATATAACACATCATGAAGAGGAATTATCTTTCCATTCTCCCTCTGAAACTGAATAGTCCCTTTCCCAACAGGGTTGAGTTTGGACAAGTTTCCCATAGAAATCTGGATGTTGGTGTCCTCCTCCTTGTAACTGGAGAAGTACTCTCTAACTCCTGTCATATGAAATGACGCCCCACTATCTATATACCAAACACACTGTGAGGTTGAGCTAACCATACAAGCTATGAGTGCAAACTCATCTTCCATTCTGCTGGAGAGTTCTTCTGCACTTGCTGAAGCTGCCACCTGCTTCTTACCTTTTTTCCTCTCTGGGCAATCACTGACATAGTGGCCAAACTCGTGACATCCAAAGCACTTAACCTTAGAAAGGTCCTTCTTCTTTTTTTCACTTTGTGAATTTGATCCTTTGCTAGATCCCTTCTTTGCTTTCCCTTTACCCGCTAGGGCAACGTTCTCTTGTTCCACCTCATTTTTCTGACTCTTGTTGGCCCCATTGACAAGACTTAGTCTAAACTCCTCCTGAGTGAAATCAGTCCATAGTCGATCCCAACTCGGTAAAGTATCTCGTCCACTGACAACTTGAAAAAAGACACTCCATTGTTTAGTAAACCCATATAGGGCTATTCTCACTAGCTTATCATCACTAGGGCTATCTCCAACAGCTGCTAACTCATCCTTGACAAGTCTGAGCCTGGTGAGGTAACTTGTGACGTCTTCTCCCTGATTCATCCGGATATTCTTTAGCTTCTCTCTGAGAATCAACTTCCTGTTAGTGGTAGCATTCTGGTACAGATTTAGAATGGCGTCCCACATCTTCTTTGCTGTATCTAGCTCCGAGATATGTGGAACAATATGATCCTTGACACCATCAAGGATAAACCTCCTCGCTTTGGCATCGTCCTTCCTATATGCTGCAAGCTGTGTTGCATCCGTTGGTACAGGTACACCACTGGTAGCATAATCCTTGATACCATTCTCTTCCAACAATAAAGAAATTCTGGCCTTCCAGACACCAAAATTTGAGGCACCATCCAATCTATCCTGATCTCTCAAACCAGCTGAAGCCATCTCAAGGGTTTAAAGCAATAATAAATCTAAAGAGATCAAAATTTCTTTCCTAGGGCAAAACTCTTCTACCCTTAACAATGCTCTGATACCATGTGAAAAATCAAACTATTGCAGTCACTGATTATTAATCTCCTATCACAAATGACTATTAAACTGCTGAAAACAAATTCTCAGCTAATATCGAAAAATAACACAACTGCAACTTCACTTAAAATACGGAAAGAAATGCGCAACAGAATCAACACAATATTTTCGGACAAATTGTCCCTGGAAAAACCCCTAAGGGAAAACCAGTTCTACAGATGAGAAATTATATTAAACTTCAGCAAATCAAGAGATACAAAATTCCTTGCCTCACACTGGCAGAACTCCGACAACCTCCTAATTTCTCCTGCTGATATTTCTCACTGCTATCCCTGCGCTAACACTGCGCCCTTGCTAACACTGCAAGACTGTTTGCTAACACTGCAAACTGCTTCACAAAAGCTTCTCTCTCTTGTGCCCTTGCTAACACTGCAAGACTGTTTGCTAACACTGCAAACTGCTTCACCAAAGCTTCTTCCTGTGCCCTTGCTAACACTGCAAGACTGTTTGCTAACATTGCAAACTGCTTCACAAAAGCTTCTCTCTTTCTAACACTGCAAGACTGTTTGCTAACACTGCAAACTGCTTCTCCAAAAGCTTCCTTCCTAACACTGCAAGACTGTTTGCTAACACTGCAAACTGCTTCTCCAAAAGCTTCCTTGCTAACACTGCAAGACTGTTTGCTAACACTGCAAACTGCTTCTCCAAAAGCTTCCTCACTGTGCCCTTGCTAACACTGCAAACTGTTTCACCAAAGCTTCTTCGCTAACCTTGCAAAGCTTTCTGTCCAAATAACCCAATGACCCCTTTCTATACTACTCCTGTTGGTAAACCAACGATCGAGATTAAATCTAACCAACGGCTAAGATTAAGACAACTCAACAGCCAATAATAGAATTGGTTGCAAAGTGTCCAAAAGGAATCACTAAAATTAGTAAATAATAACCATTTACTAATTTTTGGCAAGTGGACAAACAGCTGTCCAAACCACCCATAAATACAACCGCTATTCATAGATAAGGACGAACAGCTGTCTAAGCTACCCATAAATAGTGCTGCTATTTCCGGGTCAGAAATAACAGCTGTCCAACTAACAATAATTAACAAACTGTTGAGTAGGTATCCGTATCACTACAATTGCCACTTGAAGATCTACATTAACAACCAACTTGTCACAATTCAAAGTGAGAAGCCTGATCGTCATCATTTTAGATACAAGACCTCTGATTAGAGCGGGACATTGGTGTTTCCACATAACAGCATTTACATACCGAGATCTGTAAATTAGTTTAGGATCTAAGTGACCAATTTCAGTAATGGTTTGGGTTTGTATTTATGTGTTTGTATGGAGATTTGGTTATAAATTTCGAGCAAAAATCAGAAGTAGATACACATTTGGAGCAGTAATCAGTTTGTGTAGCATAACATCATAAAATAAACAAAACCACAATCCTTTCCAAGGCAAGTGTTGATGTCTTGTATAGGTTATATGATACAATTGGTCTTTCAAATCAACTGTATGATTTTGAACCCCTAATAGCGCACCCATGACAAATACAAGCACAATCCTTACTGCTTGAAGCTTGTACCCGGGAGAATGTGGCTTTGATTTGATGTGGAGTGGCCAATAGATTTAAAACTCACAGCCCTACCAGAAGCCCTTTGGAAACTGGGTTGATAGACAATAGATTTGAAAAAACAAAAACAAAAACATATAATTAGAAACCAACCAATTTAAAAAATTTATAGCATATGCTATAAATTCATAGAAAAAGCAAAAACATGACAAGAGAGTTTAATTTATAAAACAATATTTTAAGCGAGAAAACCTACCTCTTCTTTAGAAGTCTTCCTTTAGGATATAGTGGCAGTGATTGGGCTTTGCATGCTCATAAGAATACCAAATCAACTACATTATAACCTTCCTTGATCAATCCTTTACTCTATCTAACAATTAGAGGCAAGAATGAATGATTTTTATGTTTTGCAATTCCATTAAGCAATCTACTTTCTTTTTTGCCATTCAATGCTTTAGAATGCATCTGTTAGACTTAGGAATGCATAACAATCAAATGCATTAAACAATTAAGAAAAGCCAAATATATTTAAAGCTGTCATCAATTACAACTTTGTCATGTATTCTCAGAAAACTGTCCTTGGTGTGGGTGAGGTCTCCTGGATCTCTCTTGGATAAGCCAGACAAATCCATAGCGGGTGGGTGCTCCTGGATCTGTCTGCACTAATTTATGATTTGACCTTAGTGCGGCTTGTACCCAGATTCAGAAGATAGCAGGGGTGAACCATTAACATAGATTAGAATAATGAAAAAGCAGCACGAAATTTCTCAAATCTAATGGTTGAGTCTTCCCATGTTTGGAAATTGGGAGCTTCCTCATCTAAGAGTTTGCTTACAAAGCTTTGAAAATGGTGGCCAAACTTAAAGATTGCCTGTACTAATTAACTGAATGCTCACTCAGTGGACTATATAATGTATAATGATTCTGTCTTAACAGTAATAGTTCAAAATAAGAATGGTACAAATAGTTGATTGGTTGGTCGGATTCCAAGGAAGTTGGTCTTTGGATGATGAATTCATTGTGCCCTCATCTTACCCTGTTACATTACTAGATATTACTTGGGGCTCTTTGTTGTATGGATTAGTTGACCTTTATTGTGTTCATGTTATGCTTGCCTGCCGGTTTTGCTTTGGCCTTTTGACTATTCATACATTGCCGTTGTGGATATTTTTGCATTTAAGCATAAAGTGCTAGATATTTCTCTTATTGGCTATTGTATTTTGTTTTCCTTGCAGCATGAATTTGAATGGATGGGAAGTGATGATAGCTCTTGGATTCAATGCTGCTGTCAGGTCTGTAATAAAACAATGAAGTTTTAACCTTTTTGAAAATAATTCCACACCTTCTATGATTTAAAAAAAAGGGTATATCATTTTTTACTCTTTGTTGCAGTGTAAGAGTATCTAATGAACTTGGAGCAGGGCGCCCCTCGGTTGCCAAGTTCGCTGTAGTTGTGGTGACTTTAACCTCAACAGTGATAGGCGTGTTCTTTATGGTCCTTGTTTTCCTTACCAAAAATGATTTTCCTGCGCTTTTTACCGATAGTAAAGCTGTTATGGCGGCAGTAACCAGCCTATCCACCTTACTTGCCCTCACAATGCTTCTCAACAGTGTGCAACCAGTTTTATCAGGTCAGTAAAAGCTTAACATCTCTTTTATAATTTTCATGGCATTGGTTCCTGCATATGCATTGTTTATGGTGAAGTAGTTGTTATTTCCACTAACCAGTTTGGTTAAAATTATGATGAGAAGTTATTATCACTACTATAGTATCATCTATAAGCCATTAGGTTGAACATTCAGTATCTTAGCCTAAACTTTGTTTTAAAATTTTGCCTAACAATCACAGAATATCACCGGCTACAAATGCAGGATAGAGATTTGTTTTGCAAAGTGCAACACCTAGGTATCTCACTTAAGATAGAACTGCCTTTGATTCATTATTAACATAATCTTAGAAGGCCATAGTCTTTGCACATGATGAATTGTAGAGTTGTCCTAGTAACCAAAGCCACAGAGCCATCAGTAGAGATGACTTCTAAGGTCATGCTTCAATTATTTTGTTCGTTGTTGTAAGCCTTTTTGTTCGACACATGTTTTCCACTTATTGCAAAAGCAACGGCTTACTGGTTGTCAGATAATGAAACTATTATTTCTATGCAATTTCTGTTTATATATCTTCCACCACTATTTACAGATCATATTTAATTTTCTAATCTGAAGAATCATGTCTAGATAAGCACCTGACAAAAACAAATGTAGAGTATGTTCTAAAGGAAACACAATAAAGCTTTACCCCTAGTGGTTACAAAATAACCAGGTCTATAATTTCTTGTTGCCAAGGAGATGGGGGGGAACTTTTTCATAAACCTAATGCACGATTTTTTTGTGGCCTCATTTCAATCCAAAATTTGGTACATAAGAGTTATCTGGCCTCTCCCTTCAAACTATGTAACTATTGCATCCTAAGCGGATCCTTCAATTTCTATGATGTGTATTATTTGCTGCTAATAACACATTTAAGATTTATTGATATTTGATGTAGATGAGACACCCATGGACATTCATATAAACTCAACTTCATTTGGTGAAATCTATCTAAATGTCTTGGGTTCATTTTTAGGCTTTCAAGAAAGTAAAGTGTTTTGTGTTGAAATAAATTCAGGGGTAGCAGTGGGAGCAGGGTGGCAAGCACTAGTGGCCTATGTGAACATAGGTTGCTACTATATTGTTGGGGTGCCTCTCGGTATTCTTCTGGGATACAAGTTCAACCTTGGAGCAAAGGTGATTGTGATGGGCAAATCTTTCCTTAAAAGATGTGGCATCTTTTAATCAAGTTTGAAAGTACACCATGCAAATATCACAAATTGTAGATGTCATATTGGTGTAAAATATGTTAAGTGCTATTTGTATTGCTAGACAGCATATATTATCACTGAAAAGTGGAGACTGCATTTCTGGCAGGGCATTTGGAGTGGCATGATTAGTGGAACATTGTTACAGACATTTATTCTTTTGTTTATCACATGGAGGACAGACTGGAACAGAGAGGTATTATCATATCCATATTAGTTTCTACTTCTAAATAAAATTATTCTTTATTTCTCTCACTCAACTGAAAAACTTATTGGTATTTGTGTTCATTTTCAGGCCTCAGAAGCTGAAGATAGGATTAAGGTGTGGGGAGGTTCAGTAGCTCCCATCACAGACAGTTGAGTGGAGGTAGAGAAGTCAATCATTTTTGTAGTTTTATAAGGGACCAATCGCTCAAGGAGACAAGGAGAACAGGAGTGACATGGCTTCACTGATGCGCAATTGTGCTTATATGGCCTGGCTCGAGAGTTTTAACCATTTTTAGTTTAAATTGGTGTAATCCTCTCCTTTTTCTTTTGCAACTTTTTGTTTAGTTACTTTCATGGCTCAAGCTCTTCTTACCTAAGGTTGCAATTATTTTGTATTTGGTGAAACATTCAAGTCCAACCGAACCACTTTGGTTATTTGCAAACGATTATGATTTATCACCTTGTTTTTGTCCAAATAATCATGGAAGTAAAAAAGAAGCAGATACGGTTTATGACGAATTTGATGTTGTGAGGGATAGCCATGGTCTCAAGTTGATTCAATTGTAGCCATACTCATATGTAATGAGAAAAGGCATTTCTTGTCATCGGTCAATGAGGGAATCACCTCAATAAAGAGGACTTTAAAAGAAAAAGGACAATTTACTAATGTCGTAAAAATGAGTTAAATTAAAATTTTAATTGTTCTTTATGGTTTGAAGTCCATGGATGGAAGTTATTTGAAATTCCCATGCATTTATCATACTGCTGTGCATTTTGGTATGATGAAGTTTTATTATGTGTTATGAGTTATTAGTAAAATATTATTAGTAATGACTTCAATTGACCTGTTTTTCGTATATATTGATTTGTTTTTATTTATTCAATTATTCTGAACTTTTGCTTATTTATTTATATTTGAATAGACTGAAACTTAATATTGTCCACAGAAGGAATCTCCTCAATGTAAAGCGTGCAATGAATATTATATGTGAATGCTGTCCAAAATTATTAATGAGTAAAAGACTAATTTACTGCTGTAACATATATGATATTGACAAACGTGTTTCTTGTAATCAGCAAATGAGGGAATCTCCTAAACTGTTACTATTATGTTGTTTAAATGCTACAAAATTAAAAAAAAAGAAAAGGGCAATTTACTAATGTATTAAAAATGAGTTCAATTCTAAATCAAATTTTTACAAATGAAGAAGTTCTATGGGTGGGACTTGTCTATGCAAAAATTCTCCTATGTTTTTCTTGGTATGACTAAATATTTAATTGGTAATAACTTGAATCATAGTTGATTTTCTGTTATGAGTAAATGCTTTTAGTAATGATTTTTTTTTCTTTCTTTTTCCATATGTATCATTCTGTTCTTATTTATTCCAATTGTATTTATTAAAATTTTGTTTATTTATTTATCTTTCAATTGATTGATACTTAATGTTTGTGGCAAGTTGATATTTATGGTGGATTACACATTGACATTTGTTCCTTTTGAATCTAAATAGATACAATTAAAAATCGAGTGGGGCCTACCAAAATTTAAGGTTGCCACTTTCGAAGACAAAATAGTAGATTAATTAATTGGTGGCCTAATGTCATTCACCACAATGTCAAAGTTTTTAGAAAGGTTGGTCAAGATACATTGTAAGTCCCAATTTAAGGTGCTAAGTGAAAGCACCTTATGTGGATGGCTAATGCCTACACTATTAGGGGAGCCCAAGTCAAATTCAAACTTAGCTATTTAAAAGTTGAGTGTTGTGTTTCAAAAGGATACCTACACTTGTTGATTTAACGTCCTATAATTTTTACGACATTGCACTGATAATTGTGATTTTAAAGTTGTTATTGTTTATGATGACTACACATAATTGAGTGAAATACATCCCTTACTATAAAAAGAAACCAATCATGTGACGCCACATCAGTTCCACAAGTATGTGTGTCCATTTTGAATGACCATTGGTCTTACTTTTTTGGGGCTGTTTTGGAGACCTTGATTAAAAAAGGCTAACGTGGCATCATTTTGATGATGTGGCCATGGAACTTTATAAGCAAGGGATTTGTGAAGTTAGTTGATGTAAAAAATTGGGAGTGATCTGAAATTTCCACGTAGGGTTTTGAGAAGCATCAAGTTAAGATGCCCAACTATTAAGTGCTCTCCTCTAATATGTCCTACAACTGAACACAAAGAGTAAGGGAAAAATAATATTAAAGAACTCTAAATACTAATGAGAGTTTGATACACCAGATCTTTCATGACATATATTGTACTTGACATACACTTGATTTGTTTAATACGTAAGCTACACTATACAAAACATGGATTTTGACATATTTATGTATTAGTATTTTGTAAGAAAGTTGGAGTTTTCAACAATTTTACGAGGAAATCAAATTCTTTACATTCCAAGGGTGTATGAGTTGCTATGGATTGAAGTAAGTCTGGGTTGGCTCACTTACACTAATCTATCCTTCAATTGATTATGAGGAAAGGATTAAAATCAACATAAAAATAACTATAAATTTCAATGTGACGTGATAAAATAGATGTTGCAAGGCATGCACTTATTTTTTGGCATACACAATTTGTTCAATAAACTAAACTATACAAAACATGGACTTCGACATATTTATGTATTAGTATTTTATAAGAAAGTTGGAGTTTTCAACAATTTTACATGGAAATCAAATTCTTTTCACTCTACGGATGTATGACTTGTGTATGGAATGAAGTTTGTCTGGGCTGGTCCACTTACACTAATCTATCCTACAATTGATTATGAGGAAAGGATTAAAAACAACATAATATGAACAATAAATTCCAATGTGATGTGATAAACCAGATGTTACGAGGCACACACTTATTTTTTTGGGTTACACAATGTGTTCAATAAGCTTAATTATGCACTAACTTGGATTTTGACATATTTATGCATTAGTATTTTGTAGAAAAGTTAAAGTTGTCAATAGTTTTGTGAGGAAATCAAATGGGTTTTAGACATATGAATTGTATAAACTAATAACATATACTATGACCGCATAACAATATACATACTTATGCATAAATATTTTACAAATGAGAGATAAAATCTAGGGCTGCTCATGTTTCCACAAAACCATATCAATTATTTCATAATTCCAAACAATATGAAGATTTGAGAGGGTGAAAATTCTTATTTATTGATAAAAATGCATTGTGGCACAAAATACAAGTTTGTAATTGTTTGATTCATTTGAATATAAGATTTTACATTGTTGTTATGTGAAAAAACTGAGAAGGTGAGTTACAATGTTAAGCACAAAAGTTTGAAATAATTTATTTAATTGCCCCTAGGCATCCTTCTTTCTCATTCCAACATTAGGAGAGAATGTAGGACATGATATCAAGACAATTAATAATATTTAGTTATCTTATGTTGATTACTGACTTCCACTTGAGTGCTTGGAAGAGTCATTTTCTTTGAACCCTTAAACATTCTCTGCAGTTGAATTGAAGAAGGATATTTTTTCTTGGCTAGCATGTTGTGGGTTAAATTGTAATGTTGTTGTTCTTGTCATTAAGATTCAAATCTCGTTAGGTGCTAGTGTTGAATGTTTAAATGAGAAATGAGGTCCTTCATTTGTGACCTCACTAATTCATAGCTTCAAGTCAAAACATTCACCCTTCTTTAAAAACATAGAAGGATGATTCTACTAGAATTGGCCTTGTCAATTGAATATGCTCCTAAACCTCCTAGATACCAACTATTGTTTCCACTCTCCTAGATAGGTGCATGGTAGTCGAGCTATCTCCTAGATGCTTGAGAAAAAGTCATTTTTCTCATTGTGTTGTCATAAGTATCCCAAATTGACCTTAGTATTCTCAATTACATTCTCTTTTGCAAAACTACCACTAAAGAAAAGGAAATTCTTTCTCAAAGAATTTGAGGGACATAAAAGCTCAGTGTAACTTGAACCAAGCATTTGAATGCTCACTTTAATGCTATCTCTAAATCAACCTCAACTAACTACTTGTCTTAGGATTGTGATGTGTTTGTTTAGCTCTAGAAGGATTTCATAACACATTATACTGAGGTCTGTTAATTTAATTTGATTCCTTGAATGATTTTTTTAATGTCCATGGCTACTTAACACTCTATGAACCTATGATTCTTCTTGCTATTATGGTACCTTAAAGGGCCTTATCATTGACATTTCTTATAGAAACACTATCTCCCTCCCTCATTGAATTGTCCATGATAACGTCAACTTACAGTTCCCTATCTTCTTCATGGTTTCATGTCTTTTTACGGACTTCAAAAGAAATTTAAATTATCGGAGTTTGATTTGAAACATTGAATATAAAACACATACAATCAAATCCAGAAAAAAAAATATCTCTGGCAAAATGATCTACTTGCCCCTTTGATGATTGTCATATGAAACTTCTTATATGGAAATAGATCCTTGATATTTCAGTTTATGTATTGCAGGATACCTCTTTTGTAACCCCTACTATCATTAGACTTAGGGCACCACACTCTACTATCTCTTCCTGTCAAGAAAAGATGTGTGTAACAGTGTAGGCCTTATAAAGCTTTAACCTCTAATGGGTTGTCAAAAATGCAAAAACTATATGTATTTAACCCATAGGTAAAACGTACTTTTATCAAACATCCTAAGAGTAGCCATATTGTATGATGACATTCATTGATTGTGTTTGTTGAATAAAATAGATAATAATTATAATAATCAATAGTTTTTAATTTTAAAATTGAAATATTGAGATTGGATGATAGAAAGATGTGAATTTTGGTCTATAGCTGTGAACTTTGATATGCATTCTGGCGACATGGCATACTCTTTGCACGACTTGTGGAGGAGTTAATCTCCTCCACGTAGTTTGGCTTTAATTCCCTCTACACTCATTAATTTCATTGTTGTTTCATAAGTGTCTTTGTTTTCTCGTGCTATGGAAGCTGAGTCCGACGGCCATGCTATACCTAACCCTAGCATCCATCTTAGTTTGCCCCTTAAGAAATCATTTGCTAAAAATGTGGCTCCAAATGGTAATGGCGTCCCCTCTACTACCTAGTTTGTTCTAGTGGCTAGAGGAGACCGACCCCATGAAGAAGGTAAGTATTCTACCACTCCTTCGAATGAGTTCATCATTTTGCCAAATGATGTTATGTTGAATGAGATAGCCCTAGAAAAATCAAGTTTGTTTGAAATTGCAATTTTCCTTTCCTGTGTTGATTTGGATAAGTGTCCATCAAGGAAGTTCCTTCACGATTGGTTTCACAATGTGTGGAATCTTAAGTTAGGGTTAAAATTTTTGTTTTGCAAGCAAATCTAGAAAGGATTATTCATCATAATGCTCAACTTGAAGCTCTCAAATGACAATATTGGGTGGTTGGTAAAACCTCTTTTTGGGCGCTCGTGTGGTCTCAAGATGTTGTTAGTGATGAGAGCTTGGCTCTCTCCAACCCTAGATGGGTTATCCTTAAGGATGTCCCTCCTTTTTTATGGTGATTTCTCCCACAACTTCTTGAACCCTTTAGTAATATTATTCAAATTGATGAAACTACTAGGCTTGTTTCTAAGTTGGATGCTAGGATGCTTGTCTCCATTAAGCCTGGGGTTGACATCCCAAAATGTCTCAATCTCAATATCAATAATGATGATGCAAGAGCATCTTGGGTGTAAGAGCAATCTTGCATCACCCAAAAATATTTTATTTATAGTCTTTTCTATTTTAATAAGGGCTAGTAGATAGGATGGTTACTATTTATGGGAACTTTCTATTTTTAGTAAGTTTTTCATATGAGCTTGGAATGTTCTCATTTTCTATAAGAAGGTTCATTTTAGAGTTATAAGCCTACCATAAAAATCTCATTGCTCCAGTTTAAGTATCGAAAAAGTTATTGCGGATTTTTGGTGGAAAAAATTATAGAAAAATCTTTAGGCTCATCGTTGGAGGCCTTAGAGTGCCTAGATGAGGTTTGTAAACTCTACAGAAGGGTTCTTGCACAATTTTGAGTCTGTAGATCAAGAGTTGGTGTTTCCAAAAAGTGGTTATAATAGCTAATCGAAGCAATAGTTTGAGAGTTATGGCCTTCTAAAATTGGGCTACCAAAATTTATAATATAATTTGTCAAAGATGTATTTAGCTGACTGTATATGTACTGTTAGGGTTTGTCGGCCCTAGGTATTAAGTTCGAGCATCTCGAATCTTCCTAGGTGGAATAAAACTGCCTATTTAAGAAAGGCCCAAACATTGTCTAGGATAACTTTGGGTGATAGTTCACAACTTGTATTGCAAATTATTGTAATGAACGTGCCCATGTGGGCTAGCATATTGTACTTATGAATTCTATAATTCTACATTTGTAGCACAATTAAGAAGTCCATATTTTGTTCTCGCATTTGCTATTGTTTCTTTGTTTTCTATTATGAGTTTATGGTTTTAAGGGGAGCACCCTTCATCAAGTGGTATTAGAGTTAGAGTTCTTGAGTGTGTGGATAGATCGCTAACTGTGAGGGAGTGCCCACTAGGATCGTGGTTTGCACTGAGTGTGTAGAAAAATTGCTGATTGTGAGGCAGTTTTCACTAGGGTTTCAACGAAAGCATGAAAATTCCTCCATGAAGAGAGTGTGGTGGAAGAGTTGTAAGTGTTACACCTAAGAGTTTTTAAGCCCTCCAAAGGAAAATGCAAGCATTGGAAGAACAAATGCATAGAGGAATAAATCTTCCTATAAGAGATGAAAGCGAGGATGAGAATGAAGTAGAAGAAAATGCCAGAGTAGAGGCAGTTCTAAACCCAGAGGAAGAGAGGCTTTTTAGGGCCATCTCCAAGATTGGAAAAAGACCTAAGTTTGAAGTTCCCACATTTTTAGGAAATCTTAATCCAGAGGAGCTGATCATTTGAATCAATGAACTATAGGAGTACTTTGAGTATGAAGATATTGAAGATCTTGATAGGGTCGAGTTTGCAAAGGAAAAACTGAAGGGACATGTGAAGATCTAGCGGCAAGAGGTTCAATTGGAGCAAAATAGAAAGGGAAAGGACAAAATCACTAGATGGGAATGGATGGTAACTAAATTGAAGCAAGAATTCATTCTTGTGGATTATGAGCTTGATCTGTGGAAGAAAATGCAAGGGTTGAAGCAAGAAGGAAAATTTGTTCAAGAATATACCAAAGAGTTCTACCGAGTTCTCATTAGAACCAATCATGTAGAAGTTTCTAAGGAGAAAGTCACCCATTATCTTAATGGGTTAAGGCCAAGCATTCAGGACGAGCTGAGTCTAGTTCAAATGAATAGTATTGAGGAGGCATACCAGTTTTCCCTAAGAGTTGAGGAGAAATTGAGCAAGATGTTTGACAATAAGAATAGTGGAAGAGGTCGCAATGGAAGATTTGATGGCGATCTTATGGTGGTCATAATGATGATCAAAAGAACAAGGATGAGGCTAGAAGTATTAGTTAGAACTAGAGGGGAAATAATTCCAATCATTTCCATGATTAGAACAATAGAGATCAGAGAGGAAGAGGTAGAGGACAAGGATCTGGAAGAGGACGCTTTCGTGGGAAATATTTTCACTATGGAGAAGAAGGACATAGAGCATTTGAATGTACCCAACACCAAGGAAGGAAAGATTGAAAAACAAAAGGCTAGGCTAGAGTTGCACATGCTGATGAAGATGCCAAATCCTCACATTCTGAAGATGTTGAAAGAGGAGAAGTCCTAGTTAACTGAATAGTCCTGTTGAGTAGTGAGAATGAACCTAAGCAAAGAAGGAGCTTGTTTCGCACAAGGTGCATATGTGAAGATAAGTTTTGTGATGTGATCATTGATAGTGGAAGTACTAACAATCTAGAATCAGAAATGATGGTCACCAAGTTGAAGTTGAAGAGGTAGAAACACTCATGTCCATACTGTATTGCTTGGGTGCAAGATAACCACAAGGTCATGGTTAATGAGCAGTGCTTAGTGAAGTTCAAGATTGAAAGCTACCCGGATGAGGTACTATGTGATATCATACCTATGGACATATGTCATATGTTGTTGGGTAGGCTGTGGTAGCTTGACAGACATGTTGTACACGATGGGTGAGCAAAATACCTACACTCTAACTAAGGATGGAGTGAAACATAAGTTGAAGCCATTGAAGGATAAAGAAGAAAAGGTATGTAGTACTGCTAGACTATGTTTTTTTGATGGGAAAGAGTTTTTTAAAGGTATGAAGCATGAGCATATGTGTTTTTCTATAATTCCTAAAGATAGTAAAGAAGAAGTAGAGGAGGTACCTGTGGAAGTTGTAGATATGTTGGAAGAGTTTTCTAATATTGTATTAGATAATGTATCTAATGAATTTCCCCTAATGAGGAAGGTCAATCACTAGACGGATTTGGCTCCAGGAGCTAGTTTGCCAAAAAAGGTAACACACAAAATGACACCAACAAAAAGTGAAGAGTTGAACAGGCAAGTTCATGAGTTGTTGCAGAAGGGGTTGATTCAAGAGAGTCTAAGTCCATGTGCAATACTAGCTATATTAGCACTAAAAAAGAATGGAGAATGAAGGATGTGCACAGATTCTCATGCTATCAACAAGATCACAATCAAGTATAGATTTCCTTTGTCGAGGATGGATGATATTATGGACTATTTGAGCAGAGCTGAGTATTTCACAAAGATAGATCTGAAGAGTGGGTACCATCAGATTTGTGTTAGAGAAGGTGATGAGTGGAAGATTTCTTTCAAGACAAGCGAAGGACTATATGAGTGGTTAGTCACGCCTTTTGGGCTAACCAATGCACTGAACACTTTCATGAGGCTCATGATTGAGGTACTGAAGGAGTTTCTGAGTAAGTTTTTCATTGTTTACCTAGATGATATATTGATCTTTAGTAAGATATTGGAGGAGCATTTGATTCATATTCACAAAGTGTTTGATAAGTTGAGGGAAGAAAAGTTGCTGATAAACCTGAAGAAGTGCAGTATTTAAAGGAGGAGTTGGCGTACCTAGGATTTGTAGTCTCAATAGAAGGTCTAAAAATGGACGTAGAGAAAGTGAAGGCTATCCTTGAATGGTCTACTCCAAGAAGTGCGATTGAGGTAAGATCTTTTAATGGACTGGCTACCTTTTACAAAAAGTTTATAAGAGGTTTTAGTATTATTTGTAGACCCCTAACTGAAATAATGAGAGGGGATAGGAAAGAATTTAAGTGGACTGTAGGAGAAGATAAGAGTTTTAATTTGTTGAAATAGAAAAATACTGAGCAACCTATTTTAGAACTTCCAGATTTTAACAAGGTGTTTCAAGTAGATTGTGGTGCTAGTGGTACTGTAATAGGAGCTAGTTTGATCCAAGAAGGTATACTTGTTGCTTATTTTAGTGAGAAGTTGAATGATGCAAAAAGAAAATATTCTATTTATAATCAAGAATTTTATGCTACAGTTCAAGCATCGAAGAAGTGGAGACACTATCTTCTTCCTAAGGGTTTGTTATGTATATTGATCATCAAGCCTTGCAATATTTGAGTAGTCAAGGAAAATTAAACCAGAGGCATTTGAAGTGGGTTGAGTTTTTGTAGAGTTATACATTTGTTTTGAAACAAAGGAGTGGGAAGTCTAACAAAGTTGCAGATGCTCTTAGTAGAAGACAACTTTTGCTGACATAAATGTAGATAGAGGTGGTTGGATTCAAGGAACTTAGTACTTTGTATCCAGATAATCTTGATTTTGGTGAAGCATGGAAGGCTTGCATAGAACCTCTTACACTTGATAGGACAAAGTGGTTGGATTTCATGATCCAAGATAATATGTTGTTCAAAGGAAGCCAATTGTACATTCCCAGAAGTTCAATGAGAGAGAATCTCATCAAAGAGAAGCATAGTGGAGGATTAGCTAGACATTTTGGTAGAGATAAAACCATAGCTTTGGTTGCTAAGAATTATTACTAGCCATAGTCGTAGCAAGATGTAAAGAAGTTTGTACAAAGTTACAGATTTTCTTAGATGGTGAAAGGAGTGAAGCAGAATACAAGGTTATTTCACCCATTACCTGTACTAGAGAAACCATGGGAGGATGTCAACATGGATTTTTTTCTTGGATTACCAAGGAAATAATGCGGGCATGATTCTATTTTTGTGGTGGTTGAAAAGTTCTTGAAAATGGCACATTTTATTCCTTGAAAGAAGACTAGTGATGTTGTTCATGTGGCAGAGTTATTTTTCAGAGAAGTGGTGAGATTACATGGTCTACCAAATAGTATAGTTTTAGATCGAGATACCAAATATGTGGGTATTTCTAGCGTACATTGTGGAAGAAGTTGAGGATAGATTTTAAGTTCAGTTCATCACATCATCCACAGACTAATGGATAGACAGAAGCTATGAATCAAAGTTTGGGAAACTTGTTGAGATGCTTGGTTGGAGATAAACCAAAAGGATGGGATATGATTTTACTATAGGCAGAATTTGCATATAATAAAATTTCTATCAATAGGAGTACTGGTAAATCACCATTCTAGATTGTATATGGGAGTACTCCTAGAAATTCTTTTGAATTGAGGTAGTCAGATAAAGGAGAGATAAGTAGTGTTGAAGCAGAAGGTTTTGCTGAAATTTGAAGAACATGCATGAGGAGGTGAGGAAGCACATCATAAAGATGAATACATAGTATAAGGATAAGGTAGATGTGAAAAGGAGATATAAGGAATTTCAGATTAGAGATGAAGTCATGGTTCATTTGAGAAAGGAGCATTTTCTAGTGGGTACATATAATAAGTTGAAGATGAAGAAGTTTGGAACATGCAAGATAGTGAAAAGGCACGATTCTAGAAATGCATATGAAGTGGAGTTGCCTGCTGAATTGAATATTTCACTAGTATTTAACATTTTAGATTTGATAGAGTATTGTGAAGGAGGTGATGGAGATTAAGTTGCAGAAGTGCGATGGAGTATTCCAGCAGCTAGTTCGGCTACAAAGGAGATTGAGGAGATATTGGATAGTTGTGTTGGCAAAAGTACCAGAAATATAACTTATGAGGAATATCTAGTCAAATGGAAAGGGAGGCTAGTTGAGGATTCATCATGGATAACAAAGGAGGAGGTTGACCATCTTGGTTTTTCTCTCAACACCTGAGATGTGATGGGGTCACTTCTCAATATTACCCTAGGTGTATGATGTAGGAGCATCTTGTGTGTAAGAGCAATCTTGCATCACCCAAAAATATTTTTTAGTTTTTTCCTATTTTAATAAGGGTTAATAGATAGGGTGGTTACTATTTATGGGAACTTTCTATTTTTAGTAATTTTTTCATATGAGTTTAGAATGTTCTCATTTTCTACAGGAAGGTTCATTTTAGAGTTATAAACCTACCATAAAAATATCATTGCTCTAGTTTAAGTATTAGAGAAGTTATTGCTGATTTTTGATGGAAAAGTTTGTTGGAAATCTTCAGGCTCACCGTTGGAGGCCTTAGAGTGCTTGGATGAGGTCTGAAAACTTGATGGAAGGGTGCTTATGTAGTTTCAAGCCTGTAAATCAAGAGTTGGTATTTTCGAAAAGTGGTTATAATAGCCATTCACAACAACAATGTGAGAGTTATAGCTTTCTGAAGTTGGGCTACCAAAATTTATCAAATAAGTTGTCAAAGATGTATTTAGCCAACTGTATATGTATTTTTAGGGTCTATCGGCCCTAGGTATTAAGTTTGAGCATCTAGAACCTTCCCGAGCAGCATAAAATTGCCCATTTAAGAAAGACCCAAACATTGTCTAAGATAGCTCTCGATGATAGTTCATAACTTGTCTTGTAGATTATTGTAATGAAGGCACCCATGTGGGCTAGCATATTGTACTTATGAATTCTATAATTTTGCATTTGCGGCACAATTAACAAGTCCATATTTTATTCTCACATTTGCTGTTGTTTCTTTGTTTTCTATTATGAGTTTATGGTTTTAAGGGGAGCACCCTTCATCAAATGATCTATACACTTTCCCTTTGGAAATCTTTGGAGGGTTGAATGCTTGTTTCCTCTGCAAGAAGGAGGGACACCTTAGAATGAACTTCCCTATTATCCTTAAAAAGAATCTTAGATCTAAATCTATGGTTGACACTACTAAACCCCCTCACGGTGAGTGTTCCCTGACTTCTCATAAAGAAACTGCTCCTTTCAATGTGATTGTCACGTCAACTATCAATATGGATCAACACTTTTTAGCTAGGGAACTTCCTTTGGCTAACAACAATAATGGTGATAACCCTAATCTGATCCCTCCTCCACTAACTCTATGGATCACACCTTTCAAGATACTAAGTTGCTTAACCCTATCGCTACTTCAAAACAAACCCCTATGATCTCTAACAATGATGGTTTCCAAACTGTGATTAACAAGAAGCGTAAGCGCAAGAATGTGTAGCAACTTGCTCTGAAAAAAATTAGGGCTTCTAATCCTAACTCTAATCCCTTCTTGGCCTTAACCAACACCCCTACCCTTATGTTAGAAGATGCCCCTTGGGAAACCCCACTTTGTTTATAACCCTATTTGTGATACTATTCTTGATCACCTTCAACCTAATTTTATGATTGAAGATGTCCCTAACTCCGTGCACTCTTCCTATTCTAACTTTGTTTCTACTAGGTGTGAGCTTGATGGTATTACCATGAGGGATGTTCCTATAGCCAAGGTTAGCAAATCAAAGACTTATTGTCTTGATCCTAATCTTGATGCAAGGTGCCCCTAATGATAACATCATCAATCCCACTTGGCTTAATGAATTAGATGACTTGGTTATAGAGGTTATTTATGCTAGTCATGATCTGGCTACTCCTCTGGCTCTGCGTCCTTCTAGAATGGGCAATAGTGTGAGCACTAGTAGGAATAACCTTCACAGTAAGAATACTTAACTTGATTATAGTGAGGAGGAGGATTTGCCTGATGTAGGGATCACTACTTCTAAAAAGAAGGGTAGACCTATAGGCTCTAAAAATAAAAAGAAGAATGGAGATATTATCCCTACTAGCTCCATCCTCCCTCCTTCCTCATGAAGTGCATTTCATGGAATATTAGAGGCCTTGAGTCTCCTGATAGGAGGTCCATTGTTAAAGAGTTATTGATGAATCATAAAATTCTTGATTTTCTCATGCTTCAAGAGCTAAGGCTATTTTTTTTTTCTTAACTCTACTCTTGATCATATTGGGAAGGATGCTACTAAAATTTATACTTGCCATCCTATTGGTAAATAGATTTGTCACTTACAAAATATACGATTTAGCCCAATGGAGTGTGTGGAAAATTGATGTCTCCAACCGTTGGATAGGCCCTTGATATCTAACCTTCCTCTACATTTAGAGGGGCAGCTCTCTCGTAAGATAAAATTTTTGATTTTTCAATAAAGATGATAAGAACTTATAATATAAAAAGGAAACCATTGATAGCAAGTGCACCACACAACTTCAATGTTTCCATAAAACCAATGTAAATTGTTAATGAAAATAATCAAGGACTACACTTGAGAGCTATCACTGACACAATGTTGATTCAATCATTCATGAACATTTGCACAATACCGTAAAAACACCCATTACAAAGAAAGAATCAATATTTCAACATTTCAGATATGTAGAAAGAGAGAATGCAAGGTATACTTTCTTTATTTCTTAGCACCAAGAACATACGAAATGACTAATTACAAGAACAACAATTGTACACACTTTCCAAAAATTGCCTTGTTATCAAAACATAAGAGTTCCCCCATCTCCAAGTCCAAAAAGTCCCTTATACATTGAGATTCAGGAATTTATAGCTATTCTAGAATGACTAACCTTTCGGGTTCATAATTACTCAAAAAGTTAGAGTTTAGAAGTTAGTAATGCTTTTTCAAACTAACTCTAACTTTTTTACAAATGTCAACTTTAAAACCTAACCTTAACCAAAGAAAAGTTAAGATTATAACTAAAACCCAAACTAGTCCTAGAGTTGACACTTCAATTACAAGGAATGACTTAAGTCACTTTGCAATAAAATTATTTGAAGTTCATATCATCAAAATGAGAAGAAGACTTTGATGTCACCAATGTGATCTCTACATTCCTTTCTTGATCTACAAGCCATCTTTTCACAAGCACTAAACCTCTAAAATAATGTCTTATAGTCTTCCCAAGTGTTTACAAAATCTCATCTCATCCACTTTGGTCAGCTACAATTGTTCTTTGCAATGACATGTCTACATATCAATGAAACTCCTTTTGAAGTCTTTAACTTTATTCAACATGCCTGAAATTGATTCTTCTAATGACTTGTTATTACCATCTAACTCTTTCCTCATTCAATCAAATCATGGTACCCAATAACACTCTCTCATGTTAGTGAACATCAGTGAACTCCATATTTCTCTCTCAGAGCATGGTATTTGATAAGTAGTTTATTTCTCTATTTGTGACTTGTTTATGCTTCCATTAGATGTCACAACTAGAGGAATGAGAGAAAGAAGTTTTGCTGATAGTCCATGTGTTCCAAATGAATACCTTTCCTCTGCTCCAAACCTTCTATGCTTGCGACCTTTGATCAAATAGTTCTCATGTCTTATGTGGTTTGGGCATTCTGAAACATTCTCACATATGTTTTTGTTAGCAATCGGGTTGTTCATTTTGTCAAATAGATCATGGGGATCCTTTAAAAATATACACTCCTTTGAGATACATAGTTCAAACATCCTATGCATATGAACAATGAACTAGCACCATTACCAACCTCCTTAACTTTCAAAAATGCATATTTCTTGATTTTCTCAGTAAAAGATAGAGCCTTCTGGAGCTCATCTCTATTGGTGAATCTACCTCCTTTTGCTCGGTGACCATGTTCAAAGTGATCTACTATGAAGGTTTGTAGAAAAGTAGTTCCTTGGAATCCTGGCTATGAATGGATTCCTTCGAGTGGAGCACTAACAACATGTCTGAATGCAAAAGTGTAGCCCATCTCTATGGCATTAACTCCTTCCCAATTGTGGTAGCCTATTCCCTCATCTTTCATAATGTAGACATCTGATTGTAGAAACCAAGGTCCAGTAGATAGAACTAGGACATCTTTATATGATAGTGAATTCACCCATATTGGGTCTAAAACATCTAGGCGAAGATTTACAATTCCACTCAGAACTCTCTTGAACTCTTCATTTGTTGCTTTGTGCTATTTGAAAGAGTTAATGATTATGCACTTATTCTTATAGAAGATGGGGAAAAGGTCATGTTTCTCAAATGGAGGAATGAAGAAAGGGTTTTGGACACTAGAAGGAGATTTTTTTTTATAAACTGCATTCAAATCCATGGAGAAGGGAATTGGCAAGTTGTTCCTCTAAAAGTAGGTTGATAATCTATGCCATTTGTAAGTTGCTTATTAAATGTTACAAATGTCCTGACAAAGCTTTCCTGAAAATTTGTGTTATTTGGAAGGGTTGATGCATTTTGGAAAGGCATGCAAGCTATGTTGGATGAATTATCTTCGTCTTGACATCAAACACAACCATATTTCAGCAGATGAAGAGGACTTGATCTTAAGACTTCACAAGCTGGTTGGCAATAGATAAAGCATTTCTCCAATGTATGCTTTGATATTCCAACATGCACAGATGATATTTTTGTTACAATGTGAAGTATTAAACAACTCCCCTTCTTGACATATTTTTGATTCCACCATTTCCAAATGTATCCATGCCTTCGAGGACCATTCATCACATTTGATGAAGTGATAAATTGCCTTGATATATTATCAAACAAGTCAGTGGCTCCACTAAATGAAAATGGGTACATTTAGGTTTGGCATTCTATCAAACAATTCACGTACTTGATTTATGTCTTGGACTGCCCACATGGCTTGAAGCATTTTGTTGAACAAATGACATGCACTCTCAGGCTTGTTAAGGTATTTATTCAAACCATAGTTTCTATGGTTGTGTCTCAACATCATTCATGGGTATATATGAGAGATACACCCATGCTAAGTATTAGAGCTCCCTTCTTACCACGTGTAGGATGCATTAGAACATTTCATAACCTTTGCTCTTAATTTTCCTTGCTTGCAGGCTATTCACGTGCCTTGTCCTTCATATTCAATGATGATTTTAACTTCCACTTGACCTACAACTTCTTCCAATATCTACACTTCTCTCATGAAAATAGGTATTCTATTGCATCTCGACACAAATTACAACATCTCACTCTATTCGGTCAGACATTTTTACAAAGTGCTTTGAGGAATTTTGCACCCCTTGCTGCTCCCTTTTTATGTACGTGCTTTACTTGTGGTTGGAATTGAACCATTCATGTGGCATGTTTTGAGTAGTCAACAACCATATTACTCCCAATGCACTAAGCAATCTTTATGCCATGTTTGTGCTTCCATCAACTAAAGTGGCTGCGGAAGAAAAAGAAAGTGGTTTTGCAGATAGTTTGTATGTGTTGTCTTGCACTTGTAGCTTTATTGACTTGAAACCTTTGATCAAATAGTTTATATGCCTACTTCATATTGTCATACCATTCTTTGGCTGACTTTTACCGATCTCTCTCCATCTCTTTTATTACTTCTCATTTTCAATAGGTGGTTGTTTAAAAGTTAGAGTTTGGGTTGGAAAGTTTAGGTTAGGATTAGGTTAAAGAGTTGGAGTATGTAGTGAGAGAGTATTTTAGTACATGGAGAGGGAAGGATTGAGTACATGGAGAGAGAAAGTTTGTGTGAGAGAAGGCAACCCAAACTCGTACTTCTCTCTAGAAGTTAAAGTACGGGTAGAGAGAATATATTTGAATAATGGAAAATAGTCTCTCTCTCTCTTTCCGCCTTTCCATTAATTAACTTAATTAACTTTGTCTCATATAAATTATCTGAGCAACACATCCTAAAGGGAAGGGTGGAGTGACTTTTCTCATTAGCCCAAGCTGGGCAAGATATATTTCAAATACTAGAACTTCTCCTTGTAATTGTGCTGCTTGGGCTATTTTTGATTTTAAAGGTTGTTCCTTTGGTTTTTGTTCTATTTATGCTCCCAATGATTCCAAAGGGCAGACTTCCCTATGGGACTAGTTAGGTGCACTCCCTCTTGTCACTTGGATCATTGCTAGGGACTTTAACATGTTTGAGCATCATTTTGATAAGATTGGAGGTCTCCCCTTTGATTGGAAATTTCCTAAAAAATCCCACTGGGATCGGTCTAAATAACCCCTAAACCTATTTGACCCCCTTGAAGGTTGTAAAACCATACTTGTTGGTTGGGTTATTTTTTATTTTAAAGGTTGTTCCTTTGGTTTTTGTTCTATTTATGCTCCCAATGATTCCAAAGGGTAGACTTCCCTATGGGACTAGTTAGGTGCACTCCTTCTTGTCCCTTGGATCATTACTAGGGACTTTAACATGTTTGAGCATCATTTTGATAAGATTGGAGGTCTCCCCTTTGATTGGAAATTTCTTGAAAAAGCCCACTGGGATCAGTCTAAATAACCCCTAAACCTATTTGACCCCCTTGAAGGTTGTAAAACCATACACTCTTCTCTCTAGTGCATACCTGGTGTAACTTTCAAAAAGGACCTCACTAGATTTATTCTAGGCTTGATCAATTCTATGCTAATATTGACTACTTTTCCTTCACTCCCATTTATCTTGGTTGTTTTTTTTTGCCCCTCCCTCTACCCTCTCTAATCATCTTCCCATAATTGCTAATGTCCATTTAAGGAATTCTCTTTTTATCTCTACTCCCTTTAAAAAGAATTTTATCCTTAACTCCTCCTTATTATAGGATCAAGATGTCCTTATTACTATTAAAATGGTCAGATCCTTTAATTCTTCCAATCCTTTCCCTCCCATTTAGCTCATTGGAATACAAATGTTTCCTCATGGCAAAAAGTCTTTCAAACTCTTGGCCAAAAGAAGGCTAAAGACAATAGATTTTAGGAGAATCTTCTCCATGAAAGGCTTCTCATTACTGAAAAGGATATTTAGCTTGATCGTACCTCCCTTATTCTTAGTGTTCGTGTCTCTTAGGCTAGAGATTCCCTTAGGAAACATCAAAATGTCAAGATTAGGGGAGATTTTATTAGAGTCAACAATCACTGATTCTAGTTCGGAGACAAAGGCTCTAAGTTCTTCTTCAACCTCCTGAAACAAAAGCAATGTAGAGAGAAATTTGATAGGATCGTTGTGGATAATAAGGAACTTCTTGACTTTAGGGATATTACTAATGCCTTTGAAATGTTCTATAAAGCCCTATTTACATTTGAGGATACTCCTACCTCTCATGATATGGGGGATAAATGTAAGCACATCATCCTGAACTCAGTTTATGAATCTGATGCTTTCTTACTCAAGGATAGGGTTTCCCTCCAGGAAATTATGGATGTTGTTACTTCACTCAAGGATAATAATGCCCCTGGCTCTGATGGCCTCCGTGTTGAATTCTATAAGACCAATATTGATTAGATTGTGAAAGACCTATTTGACCTGTATAAGGAGGCTTATGACATTGGTACTCTTGGAGACTCCATTAACATGGGCAGTGTTAAACTTATCCTGAAAGAGGGAGATAAAGCTCTCATTAAAAATTGGTGTCCAATCACACTTCTCAATGTTTCCTATAAAATTCTTGCTAAATTTCTTGCTAATAGACTTTTCACCATTCTCCCTAAATTTATTTGTTCCACTTAGACTAGTTTCATTAAGGGTAGATATATCCTTGAGAACCTCATTACTAGCTAGGAAACTATGGAATGAGCTAAGTCCTCCAAACAAGATGTTTCTATGTTTCTCCTTGACTTTGAGAAGACCTATGATAGAGTTGAATGGGAGTTCATCCTTACCATGCTTGCTATGTTTGGCTTTCCTACTGAATTTTGCAATTATGTCAAAGTCCTCCTGAAGGATTCTTTTTCCCTAATCGAGGTTAATGGAAATTTATCTCAACCCATTCCCCTATCTAGGTCTATTAGAAAAGGGTTTCCTTTGCCCCTACCCTCTTTGTTATTGTGTTTGATGCTCTTTATTATCTCCTTGGAGATGATACTTTGTCTACTAGGGTTCATGGTATTCCTCTTCTTGATGATTCCAAGTTACGTAATATTCAATTTGTAGATGACACCTTGCTCTTCCTTGAGTTCTCTAGAAATAATCTTCTTTGTCTGATTCAAAAGTTAGAAATTTTTGGGCAAGTTTTTGGTGCCTGTATCTCCAACTCCAAATCCATTCTTCTTGGTTGAAAAGAGGAACCCCCTAATTGGCTTGAACACTTTGGATTCTCCAAGGGGGGGCCTAATACTATTGATTGCTATCTTGGTATACCCTTTTCTATCTCTCCTTCACTTAAGAACATGTGGTTATGGGTTAAAGAAAGGATTGAAAAGAAACTCAATAAATGAGACAATGGGGTGTTGTCCCTTGTTGGTAGGATTTAATTCTACCAAAATATCCTATCCTCCTATAGCATCTATTATTCCTCTACTTGCATGTTTAGTAACTACCAATTTTTTTAAATTCAAAAGTCTATTAGATGCTTTCTGTGGTCTAATAGGAAGGGCAAAAAAACCCCATGTTGTCAAGTGGAGTTGGTGCCATATTGACAAAAGCCCTGGTGGGCTAGGTCTGAAGGATCTTAGGTAACAAGGGATTTCCCTTGCTACTAAATGGATCTTCTAGGCTCTCGAAGGTCAATAGCCCTGGAAGGTTTTACTAAGACATAATATTCAAAGTGGTTTTCCCAAACATGCTAGGTCTTGGAAGGCATTACCTTTCTATGACCTTGTTGTTGGACATTCCCTATTTCTATCCATGGTACCTGGGTCTTTGAATCTACTTGAAAAGCATAAAAACATGTCCATTGCTTTATTTATAATTCTGGAATTAATAATAGTAATGCTCTACATGGGGAATATTCCATTTGGTGGAATCTTTTTCATAATGGTAAGCCTCTTGCTTTAACCCAAGGCTATTCAGCTCGGCATTGGCATAACAAAGGTATTAGATACATTATGGAAATTCTAGAAAATGATGATCTTATTGTCTGGAAAACTCTTAGCAACACTTTAGAGATTCCTGCCTCTCCTAGAAGAACTTATAATATGCTTAAAAATGCCTCTGCTTTGGTTAACCTTCCCTAAAAGACCATTGTTGACTCCCATATGTACCTTTCCTTCTGATGGGATGATGAATCTCTCCTCTTGAAGGTTAAAGATAAAGACATATAGAGAATCCTCAACCATGACTCCTCCATCATAGACCATATTAATTCCACCTGGTATGCTGATATTTATCCCCCACAATGGTAGAAAACCCTTGAGAAATTATTGAAATCCACCATCCCCCCCTAAAATCAAATGTTTTAAGTGGTAGCTCATGCTTGATAGGCTCCCAATTAAGTCTCCTCTTGGTAATCATGACCCCTGCCTGGTGTGTAAGTTACCTGAATCTATGAGACATATCTTCTTTAACTGTACTTTTGCTAGAGAGGTTTGGATGCTCTTTGGGATCATTATCATTGAACATGTTTCTACTCTTGATATTATTACTGGATATATGCATGGTCTTAAAAAATATACTAACTTGTTCTTAAAAATCCTTTCTTCTTACATCCTTTGGTTTATATGGAAATTTAGAAATGAGGATAAATTTCAAGGAAGTGGTAGAATACTTACTAGTTTTCATCAAAAACTCATATATTTTAAAATTAATTCTCAAGTTTGATGTATGATGAGACTAAAGAGGGAGAAGCTGGTGAGATTTCTTCAAGATGGTCACACCACCATGTTTATCTACGAAATGAAGGATGGCTTCGAGTGGGCCAATATTGCCAACAATTAACATCCCTTTGATGAGGCACTTAAGAGACTGATTAAGGATATCAGATATACTAGAGGGCCATACTTTGACAAACTCAAACTTTTCACTCAAATTCTAGAAAGAAAGAAAGCAATTTGGATGGAGGGAGCTACTGGTTGGAACTCTTGGATTGAAGACTACAATGATATTCTATCTTAAGCTTTTCTAGCTTTTTGTATATTCCGAGCTCTAACTACTATCTTGTTTTTCTAATGTATTTTTTGGGTTCGATATGATACTTTGGGGTTGAGGCTACGCCTCCTCGTTTGATTTTGTAACTCTTCTTTTTTGATCAATCAGTTGTTAATAAAAAAAAAATTTAAATACTATAATGAATAAATTATAATTAATAAATGTGACTAATTTTATTGTGGTTTTAGGTCACCTCGTATGAAATGAAACATTAGAAAGAATATATAGAATTATTAAATATTTATGAATATTGTGGATAATTATGATCATTATTTTATTAAAAAAATTAATATCTAATATACATTCAAAAAAATTAATATAAATAATATGTTTTAAGTAGTTGAAAAGTTTAACATTTTAAAAAATGCTATTAATTTTATAATATTTTTTTATAATAATAATGCAAGTTTTGAAAAGTGAAAAATAAAATTAAAAGGTGAAGACATGCATTAAGGAGTTATGACTAACTAGTGCCACTATGGTTATAATTGAATTTAGAATTTAAATAATAAAAATAATATCAAATAAAAATTAATTTTATATTATAAAAAAAAAGTATTTACTAGGTATCATTATACAAAATAGTCTAAATATTTTATTGTAATAAATTTTGGATAAAAATTAGATTAAAAGAAGATTTACCTAATTCATTTATGACATGGTTGCAATTTGATATGTTTTTAAAATGTTGAGTTCACAAAAAGTTAATAATAGTATATTTGTTAACTCTACCATGATTTATAAAAAAATGTTTTAGTTATTATTTTTTATTTTTTATATATTAATATTCTCGGAAGAAATTGAATTTCAAAGATAGTTGCATATTAATTTTAATCTTATGGATTTAATATATATTTTGCATTCATCAACTACATACAAAATATCAAAGTAGAAAATAGAAAAAGCTAAACTAATATTTATTTTGAAAATCTTGCCTTAAGAAAAGCATGATGGAAAAAGCCTCTAAGAAAAGGGCTCCTATAAGGCTAAATCATATCAACCAATTAAATTTTAGATTTAAATAATTCCTTTAACATATAAAATTGATAAATAAATGAAAAAACTTTACAAATAATTAAATTACCCAAAAAATAGTTATTTTTAATTGGTGGAAACTAATTGAGTAATAGGGAAAAGGAGAATGCAATAGTATATTGCCTACAACAAATACAATAACTCACAACCAAGTTGTGAGTTTGCAAAAGTGAAAATTAGAGATTCTTAAAAAGTTAAAAGTGATTACAGAGGTGAAATATGCATAGTGAAAAGTGAATTCACATATTAAGATTTCCACAGAGAGAGAGAAGACTATAAAAGAGAACGATGCTTCAAGGGAAAAGGTTAGATTAGAGAGAAAATATAAAGAGAGCCATAAATTAGAGTTAATTATTATCTTAGAGTGAGAAGTGTGACAATGAGAAGTCAGAAAAAATGTGAAGGAGTTAATGTGTTGAGGAGAACTCAATGTTCCCAAACAACACAAGCAAGAAAGTGTGCAAGAGCTAGCAATGTCAAAAACATAATTGATCATGTCTGAGTTGTAGAGCTAAGGAAAAGCATAGCAAAGTTGCAGACATGTCCAAGGAGCATCCAAGAGATCTAGATTGAAGCTAAGTGTACTAGCTACTTTGATTAGATCATCCCCTCTATTATTTACTAATCTTTGTAAAAGAAAATATTGTTTAGGGTGGACCCTAATTTTTAAAAAATGATTAAACCCCCTAATATGGTGGCCTACACATTAACTTTTGTTAAAAAGTCCTTTAACTAGGTTGTTCTTAATTAGGCAAGATTTGTTAGCCCCATCTGATGATGTAACTGAGTGTAATGCCTACCCCTAGTTGACTTTTTATGTTGATTGTTAGATTCCTTTAGGCCAATTTTATGATTATGTTTTATAATTAGTGGTACTTGGTTATCGGATTTGATTAGATGTATTTCATATTTAGTTGATATATATGTTGAGTTACTTAGTTATTTCATGTGTTCATGATTATTTTGATAATGATAGATGTATGTTCATATAGTGATTTTAGTTATTTCATGATGTTAGTTAGATGAATGATTTATATGTGGTTTCTATTGTTACTTAACCCCTATTTGCATGTGCATGGTGTACTTGTATGTTTTACGTTATGTATGACATTTCTGATGTGGTTAAGGGGGGGAGTCATAGTCACCTGCTAGTCGGGATCTACATGATGCACCACTTTCTTCCATTGCTTGTTTAGTTTAGATTATATGTATATGTACATGCTCAAATTTTATGCAGATTGCAGGTACTAGGCATCGACTTCCTTGAATTGCTAGGATGAGCATGCCCTATTACAGTATCTCAATGGTAAAAGAGGAGAGATAATTCTTGAGTCCAAATCCTAACCCCAAGCTAATTATCCTAGAAAGTAGGAAAAGTATCTGAGTTTTACCCTTTCAAATTCATCAAGTGACTAGAATTCATGATTTTGACCCTTGAGTTTGTTTTACTATTTTGTACTTTATAATGGGTTTTTCATATTTAGTCTTGTGGGTCTATTGTTATTTTTAGTTATAATTAAATCAAATTAAAAGATAATATAGTGATTTAATTTAATAAAAAATGTATAAAGAAAAATCAATATTTGATTAATTGAAAAATTAATTAAATACAAAAAAATTTAAAAGATTTAATTAAAGTTCTAATTTTGACGTAATGATATTTATTTAATTTAATAATAATTTATTTAGGAGTTTCATTTTTATAATAAACTCTAAATAATATTATTAGTTAAATTAATAAATATCTTATTAAAAACGTCTTAGGATTTAATAAAAGAGAGAAAAGAATTGATTTAATAAAGTTAATTTAATTGAATTGCAAAAATGTTGCACAAGAAAATTAAAATATAATAAAATAATAAAGGAAAAAGGTTTCACATGATTGCAAAATTGAAGCCCTAATTTGGGGAAAGCTCTTTATTAAGAAATTAGAGCTCATTTCTCCATAAACAGGTTTGGAGGAGCCAATTTCCAAGAAGAGGGTTTCAAGAAAAAAAGAAATTGCTCATGTGTTTTGTGCATGTGGTTCTTCTAGCATCAGATCCATGTAGGATCTTATGGGTTTTGTGTAGTAATTTCTTTCTGTCATGCCCAAAATACAGGGCAGAAACACACACAATTTTTTTTTTTAAAAGTGTAATAACTAAATTCACTAAGTTCGATAAGTTGTTTCATAGTTAAAGTATAGGTTCACTACATTTCATCTTAAGTTTATAATCAATTAGTATGATTAGATCATCAAATTAAAACTTTCATTGTTAAATTGAATAATAAATAAAATAATCTATTTATCCATTAATTAAAAGATTCAATGCACTATCATCTTTACTTACTTAAAAATTATTGATGAACAAAACATTTAACTCATTCATATAACATCTTACATAAATACAATCTGATTATTTGACATATAAAAAGAACTAACTAAATTCAATATATGATATACTAACAATAATTATTATTACTAACATTAAAGTAAATAGAATTATTAACATCGCTAGTAACTCATATTTAAAAACATATTAGTTACTTTTAACTAATACTTAAATCAATAATTAAACTACTACTAACACACACTAACACCTAACTAAGACAAATTATAGTGAAATAAACTTTATTACTAACACTACTTTAGTTAATACTAATTTCTAACTAAACTAGTTTGTTAAAACTTGAAACCAATACATAATTTAAAACATACAATAAGAAGATTACTTACAACTAAAAGAAATTTCCCAACCCAAAAACTTTTCTTTTGTTTTAAACTACTTACTAAAATAAACTAAGTTATAACTAAAACATTGACTAAAACTTAATAAAAAATACTAATCCTAACATACTAACTTTAATAACATACTAATCTAAAGTTTTGTTTAAAAACTAAACTAATTTACTCTTTAACTAGTACTATTTAATAATCTAATACTAACTCAAATTTAAAACTTTGTAAAAACTAACACATACTAAGACTAATGTTTAACACATTTAAAACTAACTACATACACAAAACTATCTAACTTGGAAACTTTAATTAAGATATAAACTAACTTAAAAATTAACTACTAACTAATACTATTAACTAACACTAACATTATTTTATAAACTAATGCTAAAACTATAAAATAACTTAAGCTAGTCTTAATACTAAAAGGAAACTTTAATA
Organism: Cupressus sempervirens; assembly: GCA_028749045.1. Classification (NCBI taxonomy): domain Eukaryota; kingdom Viridiplantae; phylum Streptophyta; class Pinopsida; order Cupressales; family Cupressaceae; genus Cupressus; species Cupressus sempervirens. The sequence continues at coordinate 747,176,369 of CM053786.1, forward strand.
AATAAATAAAGACTACAAACTAACCTAACTACCCATCCCATAACTCTAACACCCTACCCTTTACACCCACGTCACATCTCCCTCCAATCCCTCATGCGCAATTCCCTAAGACTGGGCACTTTCCAAGCGCTTACCAAAGAGGTGTGGCACTCTACCCAAACCCACCAAGCGCTGATCACTACAGTGATGTGGGTGACCAAGGTAAAAAGGTCAGTTTGCTTTCAGACAAAACTAAACATATGCGCCTCCAACCACATGTTTCCCCATTGTATGAATGCTAAGGAGAGTATAGGGTGATGTCACCCATAATTGCATTAAAATTTGATTAAAGGTTAAGCCTGCCCTTGCCCAGACTGATGCCTAAGGAAAAAAAGACAAGATATGCATTAAATTTTTAAGAGTTTTGACCCCCATCATTCCCCAATTACATCCTAGGTGATGCGCTTCCCTAGTCAAATGGATTTGCAAGGGATGCTATAAGTAGGGTCTGCACCACATTTCCTTTAAAGGCATTTATGGAAAAAGTTTAGTTGTTGGATCACTTAGGATAGAATTTTAGGATATTTGAAGGATAGATATTTAGAATTATGATTATATATATATTCTTTCTAATTAATTTTTTAAATTTAAATTTAAAAGAGCATCAACAGAGAATATTCTGTGTTTCCACAAATGTTTTAATTTTGCTTGGCCATACAAAAATCATAGAGTATTTTGCTCATGGGGGAAAATTTTTTTTCTAAGTGTTGAAAGTTTAAGAAGAAAAGGCATAAATATAAATATTTGTCTAAGTATGAATACCAATTTTATCTATTATTCAAAGGAGGGTATATACATTTTTTTTTTTAATGCTATTGAATTTTGCTAAAACATAGTTAAGCCAAGAAATTGAATAACTTCTTTAAACAACATTGCAAGATTGATTTTTGTTTTCAATAATCACGAAAATGAATCTATGTTCATAACATAATTTTTGTCTCAACATATATGAAACTTGAATTTTGCCTAATTGAGCATCATCATTTCATCTTATTTTTGTGATATACATCCATATAATCAAAAATACAAAAATCTCATGAGAAGCAATATTACTTAATCACTATTTTGTTGACAACCTGATTCAAAGGCTCCACCAGGAAAGAACTAGGAAGAAAACCCGATGTCGTTCCCATTACAAAAAGGTTTTTAAATACAATTTACATAGGATTCCAATATCGAGATTACAACAATCAAATTAAATTTCCTTCATGGCCCTTAACAAGAGACCCATTTCATATTCTGTAATACATCGCTGAGGTCATGGAGGGAATGAAAACTGACCAAGTGACAAAACAACATAACAAGAAACTAAATCAGACATTCATATCCATACTAGGTTTTTACAACAGGATTAAACATTGAATCAAAACTAGGGAAAGGTGGATTTTTCTAATAGGAGATGTCAGACACAACACCAAAATAGGTGCCCAATTGGGGCTATAAATCAACAACTTCCATTCTTCCATTCTTACATGCCAAAACTCATACGTGGTTTATGCTGATAGGTAGAAGCCCATAACACCCTACCCTCTTTCCCCCTTCTCGTCCTGAGAAGAGACTCTACATTGTTGGAGTCCAATTGAATACCTTTCTCCAAATTGGCCACTTCTGCCCTATCCAAGGGTGAGTAATGCCAAAACACCCATACAAGAAAACTTCTAAATTCAAGCAAAACATGAAAGAAAAGCATTCAAGAAAACATGGTTTCAATCCTTCCCAAGCATACCCAACATACATACAAGCATACCAATAAACAACACAATAAGATAAGCATGAACCAAGCATGAAACAATATGAGCAACATGAACAAAGGAGATGAAGAACTCCTACCTTCACAAAGAGGTTATGGTAAAATGAAAAATTTGAGAAGAGCTTTTCCTTCCTTGCCTTCAATCTTTCAAGACTTCTCTCTAAAAGTAGAGATTGGGTAACAACCAAAACTACTCCAAAAAGGGCCTCTAAATAAGATCCAAAATCAACCACCAAAAAGGGCAATAACTTCCCCCACTCACCTAAAAATCTAGAAGTTTCTAACTCAACCAAACCTAAGGTTAACCTCTAAGTGGAGTTGAGGTTATTCAATTCATGGTAACAACTTTCAATTTTCGCACAAAGGCAAAAATAGACTTTTTGAGTGACCTCAAAAGTCAACAAAAGGGGCTTAGGGGGTGGAAAATGCCCCCAACCCATACCCATACCCCTTGGGTAAAAATATTTTAGGTTTTAAGGCCTTAGGAATTGATTTGGGACCAAACAAATGCTAGGAATATTTAGGACCAACTAACAACTCCAAAATGCAGATTAAACACTAATCTAAATTAGGGGTAACTAAACTCGATTAAAAACAAATTAGCAAGAATGACACTAACTTAGTCTGACTTAGGTCCAAAGGTTACATAGATAACCCTAACTAGCATGCTGGAATGCATATGCAATTCATGAGTGTCAAGTGACACTATAAGAACACAATTCGAAACATTAACATTTACTAATCACAGAAAGATACATTCCTACATCTCACAATACAATTAAGTTACGAACAACAAGGTTTCCACGAATGGCACATAGGGATCAGTTTCATTCCTTCGTTGGGTTCCTTGGCTAAAATATCCTACACACTCATTGCACACATCAGTAGCCTCATAAAATCACATGCACATATGTGTATACGTATCAGGGAATCACATAAATTAAAACATACATCTTTCAAATCAATCAGGGTTTCTCTTGTCCTACTCATATTCTTAATCATTACAATTTCATAATCAAAGTGTTAATCCTGCATTTACTTATTTCATCAACATACATGTCATAAAGCATTAAATGACGAACTCAAATATCTGAAAGTAAACATCACACAACATGAAATAATATAATATGTTCAAAGCATCAGATAATGTCTCGACATCTTGAGTCATGAGTATCAAAATAATAATGTCACTATGCTACGATGGGTCGGGGCGAGGCCTCACACTTTCTTTGAAATCTCTGTCTTCTCTGTGTCTGAATGCGATTATTTACAAAATTCAATTAGGTTGAAACCCTTGTTTGTAAATTTATTGTTCTTCATTTGAGAAACCTCTGTAAACGAATTGATGATTTGAAACCTTTGTTTTGTAAGTTCACATATTTGTATTTTGATTTAGGCAGGGTTTAAAAAATAAAGAAATCAAGATTTGTTATTCAAAATTTGATTTTAAAATTATACATATTATATAAAATTACCATAGTAAATAAATTTACTCTGATAATTTTATATTTACATTAAATTTTATGTTGTTGAAATTACTAATGCATATTCAGATTCTTGCAAATTTTATAGGAAGGAGGCATTGCTTTTAATGTTTTATTATTATTAAAGAAATATTTAAAAAATAATTGGAGAGGGACAATGACCTCCCCCCTTTTTGAAAAGCAATAGTTGTCATAGCAGTGCACGTTGCCAAGGTATCAGATGCTACTAAGGTAGTTACTGCCTTTGACAGCTAAGCCGCTAGGCAGCTTCCCATATTTGGAACATGTGATATAAATCGCATTGGATATTTTGTATTTTTTATTATATAAGTTATTTTATATTAATAATATTAATAATATTAATATAATTATTAACTATTAATAATATTAATATAATTAAATAAGATTATTACTATTTTATTAATATTATTGTATTAGTTAATTTAATAATAATTATTAACAATTAATATATTATTTATTATTACTCAAATAATTATTCATATTAATAATTTAATAATAGTTAATAAAATTTTAATAATAATATTTAATTATGAGGTTGTTGTAAATAAGTTAAAAAATTTTAAATTGAATTAATAGTGTATTTTCATAATTATATTTTTTAGAGAAAATATTTCCTATTGGAATTTGTTGAGTATTTAAGGTTCTTTTGGACTCGAAGACTTTAGCAAATCTGAGACTTGAATAAACAAAAAAAAACGTGAATCCTGGTTGTAATCGAAAACCCTATCAAATTGTTAGACTTGAAAATGGAAATAAAAACATGAAAATCAATAGTGAAAATTGAACTTTTGTGTTTTCAAAACCTAATGAGTTATGAAAGTTACATTGTTATGTACTTTATGTGATGTGTGGTTTTATCAGTGTTGGTTTTGGGTTTGACTTAGTACTTTGACCAATCAGGATGTTTACTAGAGCCTTGGGGGTTTTGTTTAATGATGATGTTAGGTATATGATCTTTTATACTAGACCATGGTGATGTATTCATATATGTCTATGATGAATTTTGATCAGTTGCTTGTTAATGTTTTCTAGTTGCTTGTGTAGAACTAAGGTGAATAGTGTGTCTTTTTTGATGTAACCTTTGAGCTTTTGATTAGTTATCTTTTGGTGCTTTCCAGTTTCTTGTATAGGACTAAGTGTTAGGATTAACCTCAGATAGAAATAACAGTTATATGCAAATATAACGAATAAAAAAAAATAATAGATCGCACAGAAGAGAACACAAGACACCAAGATTTAATGTGGTTCACTTAATCCTTGGGTTATGTCCACCAACAACAAGACCAATATTATTATTATCCATTGATTACAACTTGATTACAAGTTGTAATCCCTTACAGCTCAATACCATCGCAATAACCAATTTTCACATCACACATTATGAAAATCCCTAATCCTAAGCCTTTTATACAAGCTTTTTGCCACTTACAAAATTAGGGCTAGAATAATATAAAAATAATAGCTGACACCTTTTACAATATAAAGTCATTTTTGAATTTGAGGGAACTGCCCCTGAAAACCTCAATAGGGGCATTATTCCTTGACCCCACCCTATACTGTACAGGGAGCACACTTGGGGTGCTACCTGAGGACCCCACAGGGGTGCTATCCCCAAACTGCCATAGAAATAATCTAGAGGGAAATTACACTGAATAAACCTTGGAGTCTGATTAGGCTCCACATCACAATACTACGATGATTATTGTGATTGGTCTTTAGGTGCTTTCTAGTCACTTGTAAAGGACTGAGGTGAAAATTATGATTTTATGAGTTGTAATTTCTATGAGCCTAGGGTAGGTAATCTATTTGTATGTTGGGTAGTGGCTTGCAATGGAGGATGGAGTCCTAAAGAGGCTGCATGGGTAACCCATTGTAAGTTGTTTTAATAAGTGATAACATTTCATTAAATGTAAGTAAAATAAATTATTAAGAGCCATTTTTTTCTCACCCATGCCTCGAGTGTTAGTATAGGCTAGGATGAGAGTAGAGAGGATGATTGGTTGTAACTTTGCTTCATTAATATGCCTTGTCTGTACGAAAGGATATTGGTGCTGCATAGAGACACTAGGGGGCCGAAGTCTAGAGAGGTTGTCAGGGTAGCCTTAGAATTAGTTCATGAGATGACACTTGTCACTTAGATAGTAGATTCCCTACATGTCTTTGTTGCCTTTCAGATTAGATGATACTTGTGTCTTAGTACCCTTTGAGATAGTTTGCTATCTAGTTTTGTTTGGCCTAGATGTTGGTTATGAGTTGTGGATTGATTTCTATATGCACTTAAGATTACCTCCTCATCACGGTGGGAGTGGGCCATTTAGGTTCCACAAGGTTGGGGGGTCATGCTTTTTACTTTTTCCATTGAGATGTGACCATTGGATGTCATTGCTAGATGTACTCGTATAGTTGTTCCTTTCTATCTGATCTTGTATTTATATTGAATAGTTATAAAATGTTATATTGTACCTGATTTCTTAGAGATCTTATGAGATGATGTATATTCTTTGATCTTTTCATACCTTGTGACTTGTACAATAGATGATTATGCATTTTGGTTATGCCAAGTGGCATCCTTTGTAATTGTATAGTATTTAATTGGATTTGTACTTGTGAATATTTCATGATGTGCATTTTGGTTATGTGTTAGATTTAATATTAATAAAACTTTTACATGTGATTCAATGTCATGGAACCCTTAAGAGATGTAATATATTTATGATGGTTGTATGTATGTGAGTTATTGCTTTGCTATGTTATCTCTTGTTGTTTATTATTTAATTTTTTTTTTGGCAAACTTAATGAAACTTTAGGTTGATTTCTTTTGGGTTCCCTGGTGTAGAGTTACATTTGGTGTCAGAGCCTGAGTTTCTACATTGGGACCTCTGGGTATATTGAAATGCCACTAGTTGTCAAATAGTTAAACTAAAATGAAACTTAAACTATGATATGTATCTATTACAAATTTGAACACTTGAACTTCAAACTATAACATATGTAAACCTAGAAATAGGCAAAACTTGTATAATTCTTGAGTTAGATTTCAAACATATTTTCTTATGATTATGCTTTAAGGTGGTATGTCTTTGTTGATTTTGTGAGCATTTTTTTTGTTCTTTCTTAGGTGTTTTCAATGGAGTCATATCCTCCTATAGGGGAAAAGGGTTCAATGGGATCCACACAGTGAGTGCTAGATTTTTTTTATCTTTCTTGTAGGCTTCCAAGAGTAAGCCTAAGTCTAGGGGGTAGATGTAATGGCTACCCCTAGTTGAATTTTCATGTTTGATTGTGGATTCTTTTAGATTAGTTTTATGATTTCATTTGATGATTAGCCATACTTGGCTACTAGATTTGATTAGATGCATTTCATATTTAGTTGATATATGTGTTGAGTTACTTAGTTATTTCATGTGTTCATGATTATTTCGATAATGATACATGTATGTTCATATAGTGATATTAGTTATTTCATGATATTAGTTAGATGAATGATTTAAATGTAGTTTCTATGGTTACACCATACTTACATGTGTATGGTGTACTTGTATGTTTTACTTTATGTATGACATTTCTTATGTGGTTGAGGGAGGGAGTCATAGTCACCTACTAGTTAGGATCTACATGATGCACCACTTTCCACCATTGTCTATTTAGTTTAGATTATATGTATATGTACACCCTTAGATTTTATGCAGATTGCAGGTACTAGGTATCGACTTCCTTGAATTGCCAGGATGAGCATGCCCTATCACAATATCTCAATGGTAAAAGAGGGGAGATAGTTCTTGAGTCCAATTCTAACCCTAAGCCAATTATCTTAGAAAGTAGGACAAGTATCTGAGTTTTACCCCTCTGAATTTGTCAAGTCACATGAATTCATGATTTTGACCCTTCAGTTTGTTTTACTATTTTGTACTTTATAATGGGTTTTTTGTATTTAGTCTTATGGGTTTGTTGTGATTTTCAGTTATAATTAAATCAAATTAAAAGATAATTTAGTGATTTAATTTAATAAAAAAATTTATAACAAGAATTAATTAAATTTAAAAGATTTAATTAAAGGTTTAATTTTGGTGTAATCATATTTATTTAATTTAATAATAATTTATTTAGGACTTTCATTTTTATAATGAACTCTAAATAATATTATTAGTTAAATTAATAAATATCTTATTAAAAATGTCTCTAGATTTAATAAAGGAGAGAAATAAATTGATTTAATAAAGTTATTTTAATTAAATTGCAAAAAAGTTACACATGAAAATTAAAATATAATAAAATAATAAAGGAAAAAGGTTTCGCATGATTGCAAAATTGAAGCTCTTTATTATTAAATTAGAGGTCATTTCTCCATACATGAGTTTGGAGGAGCCAATTTTCAAGAAGAGGGTTTCAAGAAAAGGAAAATTGCTCACGAGTTTTGTGAATGAGGTTGTTCTAGCATCAGATCAAGGTAGGATCTTATGGGTTTTGCATAGTAGTTTCTTTCTTTGAAATCTCCATCTTCTCTGTGTCTGAATGAGATTGTTTACAGAATTCAATTGGGTTGAAACCCTTGTTTGTAAATTTATTGTTCTTTATTTGAGAAACTTTTGTAAATGAATTGATAATTTGAAACCATTTTATTGTAATTTTAGAGATTCATATTTTGATTTAGGTGGGTTTGAAAAATAAAGAAATCAAGATTTGTTATTTAAAATTTGATTGATTGTTCCTAACTTCTTTATCAGATCTATTATGTAAATTGATTTTAAAATTTCATATATTATATAAAATTACGATGAAAAATAAATTTACTGTAATAATTTTATATACACATATTAAATACTATGATGTTGAAATTAGCAATGCATATTCAGACTGTTGTGAATTATATAAGGAGGCATTGTTTTTAATATTTTTTTTATTATTAAAAAAATTTTAAAAACATTTGAGAGGGGAAATGACCTCCCCTTGTTGGCTACAAAAGCAGTAACTGTCGTAGCAACACACACTACCAAGGCAGCAGTTGCCTTGGGCAGCCAAGCCGCTAGGCAGCTTCCCATATTTGGGACATGCAATATGAATCACATTGGATATTTTGCATTTTTATATATAAGTTATTTTATATTAATAATATTAATATAATTATTAATTATTAATATTATCATGTTAAATAAGATTATTATTATTTGATTAATATTATTATATTAGTTAATTAAATAATTATTAGTATTAATAATTTAATAATAATATTTAATTATGAGGTTATAAATAAATTTTATAAAATTTAAATTGAATTAATAGTGTATTTTCATAATTATATTTTTTAGAGAAAATGTTTCCTATTGAAATTTGTTGAGATTTTGAGGTTCTTTTGGAATCAAAGACCCTAGCAGAGCTGAGACTTGAATAAACAAGAAAATGTGAACCCTGGTTGTAATTGAAAACCCTGTCAAATTGTTGGACTTGAAAACAAAAATAAAAAATTGAAAATAATAGTGAAAATTGAACTTTTGTGTTTTCAAAACCTAATAAGTTATGGAAGTTACATTGTTATGTACTTTATGTGATGTGTGGTTTTACTGGTGTTGGATTCAGTTTTGGCTTAGTACTTTGACCAATTAGGATGTTTACTAGAGGCTTGGGGGTTTTTTTTCTATGATGATGTTATGTATATGATCTTTTATACACAACCATGGTGATGTATTCATATATTTCTATGATGGATTTTGGTCAATTGCTTGTGTAGAACTAAGGTGAATGGTGTAACTTTTGAGTTTTTGATTGGTTAACTTTTGGTGCTTTCCAATTGCTTGTATAGGACTGAGGTGATTATTATGATTGGTCTTTAGGTTCTTTCCAATCACTTGTAAAGGATTGAGGTGAAAATTGTGATTTTATGACTTGTACTTTCTATGAGCCTAGGGTAGGTAATCTGGTTGTATGTTGGGACGTGGCTTGCAATGAAGGCCGGACCCTAAAGAGGCTTCCTAGGTAACCCATTGTAAGTTGTTTTAATAAGTGATAACATTTATTAAATGAGAGTAAAATCAATTAATAAGAGTCATTTTTTTCCTCACATGTGCCTTGAGTGCTAGTATAGGCTAAGATGGGAGTAGAGAGGATGCTTGGTTGTGACCTTAATTCATTAGTATGCCTTGTCTATATGAAAGGATACTGATGCCACATAGAGACACTAGGGGGCCAGAGTCCAAAGAGGCTGTTAGGGTAACCTTAGAGTTGGATCATGTGATGACACTTGCCACTTACATAGTAGACTCCTTACGTGTCTTTGTTGCCTCTGGGATTTGATTATACTTATGTCTTGGTACCCTTTGAGATAGTTTGCTATCAAATTTTTTTTGACCTAGACGTTGGTTATGACTTGTAAATTGATATCTATATGAGACTTGAGATTATCTCCTCAGCATCGTGGGAGTGGGCCATTTAGGTTCCATGAGGTCAGGTGGTAGTGTTTTTTACTTATACCATTGAGATCCAACTATTGGATGCTATTGTTGGATGTACTTGTGTAGTTGTTCCTTTCTATTTGATCTTGTATTTGTGTTGGATGGTTATACCCTATTATACTGTACTTGATTTATTCAAGATCTTATGAGATGATATATTTAGTTATGATGTATATTCTTTGAGCTTTTCATACCCTATGACTTGTACAATGGATGATTTTGCATTCTAGTTATGCCAAGTGGCATCCTTTGTAATTGTATATTATTTAAATGGATTCATACTTGTGGTTTAATTGGATTCGTGCTTGTGAATATTCCATGATGTGTATTTTAGTTATGTGTTAGATTTAATATTAATGAAACCTTTACATGTAATTCAATGTCATGGATCCCTTAAGAGATATAATTTGTTTATGATGGTTGTATGTATGTGAGTTATTGCTTCCGCTATGTTATCTCTTATTATTTAATATTTGTATTAAAAAATGTTTGATAAACTTAGTAAATCTTTAGGTTAATTTATTTTGGGTTCCCCGGTGGAGCATTACATTGAGAATGTTGATAATGTATGTGAAAAGGTCATATTAGTTGTTATGTTGTCATTGATGTCAAGTCTTAGTTGGCTAGAAATTATGCTAATTTTTTAGTGTCATATCATTTGATTGATGAAGAAGATTTGAAGAAAGTATAGTGATGATAAAGTTGATAAGTTGGATGTCTTAAAACTTAATTACTACTGTCACTCAGTAGCTACACAAAAAAATGTTATAACTTGATAGATTAACATGTTACTAATCTTTAAGCATTCACAATTATTAACATGTATGTAAAATTAAATAACATGAACAAAAAAGACATCAAATTTAGTGTGGAAATCCAATATAGGAAAAACCACCAAGTAACTAGCTACCAATTTTCACTCTTTTAAAGTGAGCCCTATTAGGAGTCAACCCTGTTAAAGGTTACAAAACACACTATTAGGTGTGACCCTATTAGAGGATTTAATCACCTTACTAGAAGTGGCCTTGCTAGGGGACTTTAGAACAATTTAATGGAATTGTCCACTTTTTTAGAGGATTTACAAAATGGCTATTAGACCAACTCTGTTAAGAGATTTAGGAATTACTACTACAATGGTGAGAAAGTAACAATAAGTGACCTGAATGAGATGCAACTGAATTTTGCTGATATAGATCTTTTGTCTACTTCAATAGATCCTTATTGATCAAATACAACTCTGCTACTCCTTAAGGATATCTAATCCTTCTTCAAAATTTTCCCTCACTTATTCTTCACATTCAACTTACTTGCATACTTGCTCATTCATACATCCATTCATACATTTGAAAACACAACTTGACCTTTAATTTATACATTACAAATTTTCAAGTCAGCTCATTTACAAGTTACATCTACCAATAAACCATACATCAGTTGGCTACAAAAATTACATTAAACAAATAAACTTTATTTTCCAAAACAATGAAATCCTTCATTGGCCGACCTTGCTCGGTAAACACTGCTCCAGAAAATGATTTCTAGTGTTAACCAAGTGAAGCTTGGTAAACACTACAGACTCTATAAAATCCTTTGGAGACCGAGTGAAATTAGTAAGAACTAATTTTCCTTTGCTGACCTTGCTAGCTTAGTAGAAACTAATCTCTGCCATAGAAGCCTTCAGTGCCTAAGTGAGCTTGATAGAAACTATCTTCACAATGTAACCTCCAAAAATGTTCGGTAGACTCTATAATTTTCTTTGCTAACCTTTTAAGCTCGGTAGACTCTAACTGATAACTAATATGACATTTGTGTAACATCAAAGACAACACATAATTGAATAATTATATCCAACATGGTATTCAATAGGCATTTGAATAAGTTGGAATATGATAATTTAATGTTGGTTTTATTCATTTACAATCATGTAATCATGTAATTTAATAATGAAGTTTATGTATTCACCAAGCTATACAAGCTACACTAAGTAACAAGGTGAAATAAGGAATATTGTATTCACTGAGTGACTATAGTTGTCACTGAGAAATTGACAAATAGAATGCAAAGCCCAATGTTAACTAAGTAATTATAGTGTTAACCAAGTGTTGTATTACCTTAGTGAAATGTAATGTTCACTGAGTATGAGATGGAAGAACAAATTAATAAAGATGAGATCTAAGGCCTACTTATGATGAAAATAAAGGATGTTTAAGAAGTTCAAACACTAAATTCAAAGTTAGTTACAAGATCTACGACTAGAAAATATACTAAATATTTGACGATGGAGATTGAAGCAAGATAAGGATGAGCACAAAGTTCAATTTTCTAAGTGACTAAATACATTTAATCTGAGATCTACGATCGTGATTAAGCAACAAAATTTGGAGGATTCTAGAAGGTGGGAGATTACTACTTAAGGAGATGATCAAGCAATTTTTTGGTTACTGGTTGAATATTGAATGGATGTGAATTATTGATAGAGAAGAAGAAGCATAAAGAAGTAAGGTGAACTGAGAAAAGAAGAGTGGAGAAGATCAAGTGGAGTTAGTGTAATGTGAAAGTGTAAAGAAGTGAATTGGCCAGAAAGAGATCAGAGAAGGAAGAAGATAGAACATAACATAGATCTAAACAAGAAATGTAGTGCTAAACCTAATAGATTATTTGAATATTAATTTCTTATCATTGCAGTAGAAACATCTTTTAACCGAGTGAAACTAACAAGTCTATAAAATCCTATATGGTAACATCGATTAGTGATGTTTGTAAGTCCTTTAGAAAAGGCCACTCTTTAGATGGGATCACGGAGTGATAAGTTCTAGATGATCTTTATGTTAAAACCCTCTAACCATGTCACACTGAAAAGGTAAATGTAACAAGGTTGGTTCCTAGTCACTTTAGAAAAAGTGAACTTATTTGTGTTATCACTCCTAGGTTTTATTTTTCCCTTTATAGGGCTTCCACATTAAATCATGGTGTCAAATGTGTGATTGCTTTTGTGTTGCAAGTTTATTTTCACATGTTATTTACTTAATATTGAACATTAGTAAAAGCTAGGTGAAAGCCAAGTTATACTTTTTATACTTGGTAAAGCTATGAATAATGAGATAACAGTTTGACGTAAATTGGTTACAAGTATGAATTATGAAGTGAATGAGATCACTAAATGTGTGCTAAACTGTTGACACACTTCTATGAAGCATTATATCCAAGATTTCTCAAGAATGAGGTCTCAAATGGTGGCTCATAGCTCTCTATTCATGGAGTGCAAGGGTTTGTAATGGAGGCCCTTAGTTTGACCTAGTTTGTGCCCATGCAAGTACACCATAGAATGAGAAATTCAAAGATCAAAATATGCAGGAAAATGAAGATGTAAGCTAATCTAAATGATAACAATACAAAGCAATGCAAGAAAGGAAATCTAATCTATGAAAGGAAATAACAATGCAAGATTAATCTATGAAAGCGAATATGGATCTAAGATAATATGAAAATGCAAGGATGGATCATGATGATGGAAGCCATGGATGCATGAGAGAAGAAGACAAGAAGATAGAAGTTCTCTACAAAAATCTTTAATGCTCAAAATCCTTCTCCAAAAATCGCTCTCCAAACTTGTAGCATAATAATAGCATAATTATGGATGTCAAAAATGAGGAGAGGGCTATCCCTTATAAACAAGAATGGACAATTAAGATTAAGAGGAAATAAGATTTAATCAAGGGTGGAGAAAGAATGATTCATGTGAGACAAAATTCCACCAATGAGAAAAGGGGGGAAAAATTAAATAGAATCCCACTTAGAAATATGTGCATTTAAGTGTAGAGGAAAAAAGAATTTATTTAATTTTTATTTATTTTATTTCCCTTTTCAAGTGAGATTTTATTTAATTAAAAGGGAGCAAGTTCTTTTTTTTTTATTGGTAAATGATTGAAGCCTTAAATTATATTAAAAATTAATAAGTATTATAAAAATCTTCGTTCTGATGGGCACCGGTAGGAAAGAATGGAGAAAGAAAACTTCCAATCTAGCCCAAGACCATAGTCCTTTATTATACATGAATCAAAGGGGCATACCCCGTAAGAATGTGATCAAATAAGTATCATAATTTTTTCTTGGATTTATATTTGAGAGATTTTAGTATTAACATTCTCCTGCACTCTAAGAAATGCCACCTAATTTTTGATTAGGATCCCTGCATACATAATAAACACCACAAACTAACCATCATACAATGTTAATCATTAATCTTGAATTAAAATATAATCAAAGATAATACTTTTACAGCCAAAGTAGGGTTAAATTACAAAGGAACTAGATATATCTAATGTATAGTTGTAATAGAAAAAATGAGTGCCCAAAACTAGGCAAATCCATGCTCTCCTAGGTTTCCTTTTATTTGGAGATTAAATGATTTTGATTGAATTGATTAAACTTGCAGTTAAAATTGAGTGCAAGTACTTTTTTGTAGATACAAGGGAGTGTTAATAAAGATGTACTATTGATAAATTAATTAAATGTTACTCGTATTCTTATCTTAATTATGAAATCTTTATATGTCATTAAAATCTTGGTCACCCATGCTAAATAATTTCCTTTAAACTTGGATAAAAGTTAAACATGTTAAAATTCATAAAATGATAAAATTTAGCCCTACTAAAGATTTTTTGACCAGAAGCCAATCCATATCTTAACATGTTTGAGACAATATATACTAAATATAGATTTCATATTAATATAGTCGTAAGTAATGTAGGACAAACTAACAACCCTAGAAACCCAAAAAACTATCCTAGCTACTTAAGTAAGGTGCAACATGACATCTTTTAAACTTTATATGGTATATGTGTTGCTGAGATAAAATGCAACCATGTCATATCTAAAATTAATACATTATACATTGACACGGAACTGACATCAGACCAATCCTCAAAAACTTGGATTAACTACAGTATTATCATCTTTGAAGCTATATTGACAGAAGAGGGGAGAGTCAAAAATCATAGTAGAGATATCGATTACACACGCTAGCTTAGTTAATCTACCTCGCTCTATTTCTTGAAGACCATAATAATCTCTATAGCTTCTTGAAGATTTTTTGCCCTTGAACCCGGAGGAAATTTGTAAGTGTTCTTAGCCTTGCTTGACCTGTCATAGTTAGGGAGGTAGAATTCAATTGCATCCAAGTCAATAAAATTCACCTTTAGGTGGATATAGGCATCAAAAGCTTGAAGGTAGTTTAGGAGCCAATCCCTTGCTGGGTACTCAATGATTTATCTCCACGGCATTAAAAATTGTATACTTACCTCCATTTTTGGCCATTCTCTATAAAAGAGAATATTGTCTTGAATCACCAAGCTAGGGAATTTTGGGTTTCTAATAAGCTCACAAGTGCCTAACTCATATTCCATATAGGCCTCCAACAAGGGGATTTTAAGCTTGTCATCAATATTGAAAACAACTTCCTCCAATCCTATTCCAACTTGGGTTGAATATATTGAGGCTTAATTTGATAATGTCCCATTTAGCTACTCCGGTCCTAGCTAAACATCCTATCCAAAGCCCTAATATATCACTATTTATTTGCCACAAGTATTCATAGTTGAATACCCCTTCTCCCAGGATGCTGCTAACAACCACTTTGCTCATGTCATCAATCAGTCGAGATAGTCGGTTCCATCTTTCTAGCTTGACTGGGCCACAAAATGCCATCATTCTACTTTCAAAGGCATGATATAGGAAAATGGTAGTTCCATAATGTAGAGGCTATATTGTGCTAAATACTAGCAGGGGAGGGTAGAAATGAGGAGACCAGATACAAGAGTGTTATAATTTAACCTCTAGAGTGAAGGATCTCGAACTTCAAATAATGATGCCATACCTATGATCATCTGATTATGATTTCCTTTCAAAGTCATCATTGAAGTATGACTTTGATGATTTAATTTCCATAACGCCAAATTTATGCAATCATAGAGTCAAGTGCTAAAATATGTGCTGATTTGGGAAATCATAAAGCCTAGTATCAATGATTGGTTAGGAGGATACTTTGTGATCTTCATTAACTAACTATGATTAAAAGTTATGATGTGTTCTCCATCCGTGCTTGTGTTTTCTAGTTGATCTACTTCATTATTACCTTCTCTAAAAATATGGGAGAATCTTACTTCTTTGAATCCTTTCAATAATTTTAAAGCAGCTTCCAACTAAGAATTTAAAATCCAATTTGAAGTTTTTCCTTTTCTAAGTGCGTTTAGGACTATTTGTGAATCTCCTTCGATTTTTATTTATTTTTAAATTCTTAGCTTTATGCATATCTTTAGACCTTCTTCTACTACTTCTAGTTCCACCATGTTATTTGATGTAACTCTCAAGGACTTTGCTCTTTTAACAATCCATTTACCCATTTCATCCCTAACTATGCATCCTATTCTTGCTTTGCCAGGAAGTCCTCTAGAGGCCCCATCAAAGTTCAATATCTTCCAACCTTTCAAGGGTGGTTCCCATTTACATTCTTTCATAGCCATTTATTATTCTTCTTGTATATTAGAGGTGGATTTATTAGAAGTTTCCATTATTTTTAATTTCAGCATCCCATTCAATGAATGAACCTTCTTCTATCATCTTTTTTCTTAAGTCACTATTCATAACTTCCACTATATTTTCTTCAATTTTTTTTTAGAGTGTTAGTGTATTAAGTTCTTTGTTTTGAAAGATCCATCTATTTCTTTCTTTCCATATTTCCCATACTAAAATTGCTGGGGTGATGTTCTAGAGTTTTCCATATACTTTCTTGTTAGTATATTTTGGCCATCCAATTATATGGTCTTTCCATTTTTCTAGTAGGGGGGTTGTCTAGTTAAGCTTTGATTTGAGCCAGGTCTAGCATTCCTTCACAAACTTACATTGATAAAGGAGGTGCTTAGTAGTTTTTGATTCTTCTTTGCATAGAATACATCTTGATGGTCCTTCTAATCCCATTTTCCTAATTTTGTCTACTGTGAGGATTCTTTCTTGGATGGTTGCCCATAGAAAGATACCAGCTTTGGGAAGCCCTGCTAGGTCCCAACACAAGTTCATTGGGATGTTTAATGCTTCCCATTTTTGTGAGTTAGTTATTTCTTTATATCCTTCTTTGACTTTATAAACTCTATCTTTGGATGCTGTCCACATTAGCCTATCCTCCCTATTTTTAACTTTGATTGGCCTATCTTTTAGAAGATTTTCTAAGAACTCATGATCTATTTGGTTTAGGCCACAATTCGCTAAGTATTTCCATTCCCAGGAGATTTCTATAGGGGTTTGGATACTCTGATGTTATCTTTAACTTTGGATCCCCATTTGTTTTTTAAATGACTAATGAAATTGTGATTTAGACCTAATTTTTTGAGGGAAGGGTATTCATTCCAGGAATCTTCCCAAAATAACACTCTGACTCCTTCCCCAATATCCCAAGTTATATATTTGGTTATGAGGGGGCGACACTTCACAAGAAATTTCCAAGCTGTCAAGCCTTTGGGAGGGTTCCTAGTTCTAAATATTGAGGTGCTTTTCTCTGTTTTTAAATATTTATTGTAAAGAATTCTTTCCCATTTACTATCTCTTTCTTGATACATTCTCCAAACTTGTTTGGTTCCTAGGGCGTCATTCTACCATTCTAGGTTTTTGATTCCTAGACCTCCTACTTCTTTAGGTTTGCATATTTTTTACCATCTAGTTAATGCCACTTTCTTTTTGTCTTCTAAACCATTCTAGAAGAAGTCTCTAAACTTTTTCAATTTTTTGATTCATATTCTTTGGTAGTTGCAAATAGGAAAGTTGATAAGTAGTTAAGGCTCATAATATTGCTTTGATTTTTGTCGCTTTTCATACCTTGGTTAGCCATTTTCCTTTCCAAGCTTCAGTTTGTTTGTCTATTCTTTCCAACATTTGTTTCCAGCCTTGGTTTCTTAGGTTTCCTTTTTATAGATGTATTCCTAGATACTTGAAGGGGAATGTGCCCTTTTTGAATCCAAATCTATTACATATATAATCTTCTCTTTTCCCTATCATATTTAAGAAAAAGATTTCTGATTTTTCTACATTGATTTTTTGACCCGAAGCTTTAGTGTAATTGTTCGGGATGTTTTTAAAATGATCCATTTCTTTTTTTGTGCTTACTCCACCGAGAATTGTATCATTAGCAAATTGCTGGTGGGTGGTATTTTCCACATTTTTGGTGACTTTTACTGCTAGGATTTTGTTTTGGAGTTGTGCATAAAATGATCAAACATTAGGAAATATTGAAATAATTGAATTAATTACAATTTGATCAAAGAAATTGATTTGAATTGATTTAATAAAATATTGCAAACCATTGATTCAAGAAATTTGATAAGTTGAATAATGAGGACCCATAGTCTAGGCGATCATTTTAGAGTCATACATTTGCCCATCTTTTACTAATGTGTGATCAATTTGGGAACACAATGTAGTCAAAGAAATAAATTGAAGTGTGAGATCAATTTGGGATCACAAAATGAACAACCCAAACGTGTGGTCGATTCAGGAACACATCAAATTTTGACTTAGAAAAATTGAGGATAAAATTGATAATACTGAATCAAGGATTGAAGTTGATAGGTACTACCTCCTTGTGATTGAAATCAAAATGAGATAGAGGAGAAACAACAAATTGATAAATATAATCAAATCGAACAAAAGATAAAGTTTTTGATGTAAGATGAAAGATATAAGAATCATAGAATCAAGGTAGATCATCAAGCATTAAATATTATGCCCCAAAGGGGAATTAGAAGAAAAGAAGTGGGGTGAAAGCACATGGAAGGTAGAAATTTGGAAGATATGGAAAGAAATAGAAAGAAGAAAATAATTTTTTTTGTAAGAAATAGAATGCCCCAAAATCAATCAACTATTTAAGATAGAAATTTTGATTGAGATCATGAAAGAAGATAAGGAAATGAAGATCAAAACATGACCACAGTTGATTAAAAGTCCACAAGAAAGATGAAGGAAAAACCCTCTCAAACTCATAATGTAGTCTAAAAATGGAAACTAAAATGAAGTCTAATAATGCAAGCTACATGAAAATGCAAAGGTGCACTTGCAAAAGAGCAACTGTAACATAGGATTTTGTGTTCATCATTCATTAGAGAATTTCAAAGAACTTATTTTCATCATTGGACCATTATTAATAGACATCAAAAAATCACACAATCATCACTAGTCACAAGCACAACTATGAAGATATGAATGTGATTTATATTGGATTGGAATGTGGAAAGATTATAACATAAGCATCAAAGACATGTAGGTCAAGATTAATTCAATATTATCTTACCCAATTTAATGTATAAAAACCATACTCACATCAAGGCATAAATGCCAGGATGACTATAAGATCAGTTGTGCAAAAGCAGTCAAGGATTATGCCTCAAATCTCCTAAGTGTTTCAAGTGGACAACAAGAGACACTCTAGAGTTTCAAGACCACACCCACAAGTAGAAAATAAATAAAAACATGCCCCATGCCCCAATTCCTCTAGGTATGCATCTCGGAGAGACTTATCAGACAAGGAAACTCAACGAAAATCAATAACAGTCAGCACACAAAGAAAAGATCATGACATAGGTCAAGCATTAAGTGTTTGTGTTTAAAAATTGAAGTGTGTTAATTAATACTGAGTTTTAAGCATAAGGATCGAATGCTTGCAAGTAGGTAAGATCACATGATGAAATTGGGTAAGACCAAATTGATAAATATTGAAAAACACTTGATGTTAGGGGTTGTATTGAAAAATATAGTTGGGGTGGTGTTGAAAAACACCATTTGTGAGGTGTCCTAAAGACTAATGCAGCCAAGAGACTAAAGCTAACATAGTTATGCCCCCTTGACAAAGAAAAAGACCAATTCCATACTAAGGAAACAAGGATAAGGAATGATGCAGAAAGGCCAAGTGTCGAGGACACGTGCTAAGAAATAGGGGTGCAAAGGCCTCAAGTAGTGCCCATTTCTAGGTTTTCACCACTTGGATTATTATTATTATTTTCATTTTTTTTGGAATATTTAATTTTTTTGGAGATGCATCGAAGTTCTTATTACTAAGATGATCATTTTTACAGGATATTTTCCAATTTTTAGAATTTTGACAATATATCATTTTTTATTTATTTTTGAAATATATCACTTTTTGTATTTTTTTAGGATCAATAAATATATACAAAGGATGCCCCCAACAAAATGGGCATCAAACTCCCAAGCAAGATCACATCGTGTAGTCCCAATGTCTAGCAAGGTGGAGGACAAGAGGGATTAACAAGCTAGTGGAAGAGATGGAAGAGAAGAGAATGAAGAAAATAAATTCTCAAGGGAAAACTTCTCAAGAGTACCCAAGCTAGGAAAAAAACTGTCATGTAAAGCACATTTGGACAAGCAATGAAAGGCCAGTGTAGGATAAGTCCTGAAAGCATGATGCAAAATTAGGAAAGGATGTAGTCCAAAGGAGTAGAAATGTCAATAGACTAACATCATGTTTTGCTCTTTTTTTTTAATTAGATAAAAAATAAATGGGAAAAGGATAGAAAAAGCCTAGAATGAATGGAGAAAAATAGATATGAAGGCTAACCATGAAAGGAATGAAAGAAAGATCATTGTAAGATAGCTCACAAGATAGCCAAATTTTCGTGTAGAGGTCAACATTGTCAAGATCAAAGAGAGATGACAAAATGGATGAATGATATAGAAGAACTACACATGATGCTTGATTTCTAGGTTTTCATCATGGTATTATCCCAGGCACCACAAGGAAGTGGTTTTCACCATAGGATGAATTTATTTCTCTTTATTTTTTTTCTACCAAGGTGCCTGTTTCCAAGTTTTCACCAAGGCAAACTTTCAATTTTTTTCATTTTTTTTTTTTGGAAGAAGGCAAGCTTTTTAGATAATGTTCCTTGAAAGGATTAACTATGATATGCCATGGATTCAAAATGATATGCTCAAAGATGTTGAGAAGGAAAAGAAAATGGAATAGAAAAATGGAGGATAAGGTTTTATGCAAAGCGAGTGAGGTTGGAAGATAGGAGGAATAGGAAAATGAGGAAAAGGATAGAAGGTAGAAGGATTGTGAAAGGGTAGATGGAAAGGAAAGCAAGATCAACATCACCACAAACCTCGAAGAGTGGCAAGAGGATGGAGGAAATGTAAATGAAGGAATATGTGAAGGAATATGGTGAATGGATAGAAGAGGCTATAGTTTAGGCGCATGGAATGGAAGAGTGCTTTTGGAAGAAGATGAAGTGGAAGTCTTTGGAAGCTTGAATGTCAATTTCACTTGTTGCTCAAAATTATAGTCTTTCAAGAGAGACTTTGGAGTCCATATAGCCATAGTCTTTTCATTTCTTTTTAATGATTTAGAGAGAATATCTTTAATGATGGATTTTGGAACCCATACTTGTTTTGTAGTTCTCTTCTTAAATACCTCTTTTGACTTTACACCCCTATGTCAATTAGAGGAGACACGGTGATCTTCATTTTTAGATGAATTCTTATATTTCTTCTTTTTCTTGTATTGAACATTCAAGTTGCTTCCAAAAGACTTGGGACTTGTGGAAGAAGAAGGAGGATATGATTGGTTTAGGTGGGTGGGTGGATGAAAAGAATTCAAGGATATGAATCTAAGTTGATATTGAGGAAATATAGGAGATGGAGGGACGTAAGGACACAAAATGGATGATGAATTAGGAGAGTAAGGACCAAAGATGGAAGGAAGACATGAAGCCCTTGGTATTGGTGGAGGAAATCCAAGGATGGATGTGGAAGATGAGAAAGGATAATCATGTCCATCAACATCTATATGACAACCAAGGACATCAATATCTTTAGAGTGAGAATTAGGATTTTCAATAGGATCACGAGCATCTTGAATAGGAGAAACTTCTTTGATAGGATTATTTGGAGCTTGAAAAGACTTAGGAAAAGTATAAAGTGGAAGCCAACATGGAGTGGTAGAACAAGAAGATGGAATACTTTGATCTTGACAAGTTTCTTTGGATAGAATAGGCATAAAACTTTATTTACAATTTTCAATAAGCTCGAGGGAAATAGTGGTAGTGTCTTCATCATACTTGGGAGGTGGATAAGACATAGGATATAGAAGAGTGACATCTTGAAGAAGATGAAAGGGTGCTTGATCTTGATCTTTCTTGATATTTTTATCTTTAGCCTTTTGAGAGTTCTCTTGACATGGAGCCACTTCTAAGGACAAGGGAGTAGATGAGGTTTTCATGTTAGGATCTTGTAGGGGTAAAAAAGGACTAGCTGAAGTGGGCATAGTAGACATAGTGCCGCATGAAAGTTGAGGATCTTTAGTCTTAGAAGCATGAAAACGTTTTTCAGCCAAGTGTAGATTAGCTTGAGTTTCTTTAAGAGGTAGCCCTTGAGGATAACTATGAGGAATTGCATGAAAAAAATTAGGAGCTTTGTTTGATGGAAGAATTTTTGATAGCTTTTAAGTTTTGGGAGATAAATAAGTATTGGAAGAAATTAAGGTATAAAGGAAACCATCACTAGACATAGGTTCATCAACATGATCTCGCTTAAGGGAAGAATCTTCATTACATAGGTCTTTAGGAATTTCAACATCAATGATTCCATTATCAATAAGATCTTAAATTATACATTTAAATGCAATACAATCTTCAATTTTATGACCTTTGCATGTATGGTAGCTGTAATAGTGATCATCTCTCCACCAATAAGGTTTTACCTCAAGTTCATAAAGTGTAGAATATTTGTATGGTAAAGTAATGATCTTTTTGCAACTAAGGTCTCAAGCACCATGTCACATGAAAATCCCAAAGTAGTAAAAGTTTTCTCAAAAGTATATCTAGGACCATTTTTGTCATTCTCATCTTGGTGAAAGATAGGCACATCATGAAATATTGACATATCCTCAAAGGAGTTATTAATAACTTTCTCTCTTTAAAGAGGTCTTTGGATCTAGAATATGAAGACAATTGATGTCTTTGAGTAGAAGATTTAGACCTTAAAGAAGATGATTCAAAATTATGTAAAGGTCTTAAGGAAGATTCATGTAATGATGAAATCATTTTCTCTAGTACTTCTTCATTTCTATCATGGGAGACTAGCAGATAAGTCTTAATAGTTTTTAATGATAGAGGTGAGCTCATGATCATCTAGACTTGACTAAAGGTACCATAGGATTTGAAGCCCATAGTAGTACTGGGTGATAGGATGACCCTAATAAATTTTGATACCAAACTAGGATATAAAAAATAGTCACTTGTCCAAAAGAGAGATGATTAGATAAATTTTTTGCAATAGGCATAAGCCAAAACTACCACAGAGGTGCCTGCAACTTTGGGTGAATACCTTAGCACATATGGACCAAGAGGATGATTTACCCAAATTATAAATAATTAAAATTGAATTTTTATGAAAGTGGATGGAGAAGAGATTACTAAGACTCTCTAAGCATAATATCAAAGAGTGGAATGATATATCTTTCTCAAAAAGGATGGTCTCTAACTAACTGACTCCAAACAAGGTCACTTTTGAAATCAAAGATCACTAATTCAAGGGGTCAAAGCACAATAACCCAAGCTACAAACAAGATTCTAATAGTGGGGTAAGTAGCCTAATCTGAACTAGATTAACCTAGGGAGACTAGAAATAACAAGATAGAAAAGTAGTTTGATTATAAAGTCTTGACTCAAGAACTAAAATTTTATTTGTTTTAAATATCCAACTAGGCATGATAAATTTTGAATCATGAACCAAGCATGCAAGACAACAATCAGGAATTTCAATCAAACATCTTCAAACAATGAGAAAGGGACAAAGTAACCTTGCACATGAACAAGAATAGTGTTGTAGTATTAGTATAATCCCTTGAAACACCACTTGTATGTTCTCAAAATGCTTTCCAATCATGCACATAGTCCTAGAAAAGAAAATTTGGCAGCTTTATGGTTCTTAGTAATGTTCAAATCTACAACCTTTGCAGTCTAGAGTGGGTGAAGTCCAATCCCATTGCTCCAAGGTTTTGACATATTCTAAGAAGTTAATCAATTAGAGATACTGAGGAGATCAGGAAACCCAACAAAACACTACACCCATTAGGATTCCCCCCATAAGGACATTTATATAGTGGTTGCTACCACCACATCAAAAATGGCTATTACCACTTGAGGTTTTGTCCACATGGTTGATCCAACAAAGGGAATGTCCAATATGGTTAACCCTCTCCAATCAAGGAAGACTCACAAAGTTGTACCACATGTGGACTTGGTTTGGATTCAAGGGTTCCAAGTTTCTAATGTGCCCAAAAGGGAACAGAGTATACTCCTCTAGCCTCCTCACATTACCCAAACACAACAAACAAGATTCTTTGACATGCTACTTCAAAATCACCTCACAATTTTTTTGAAAAAGCTAACAATAAACACTGCCAATCTCAAAAAAGAAAGTATTAATGGATGTTGAGGACCTAAGTGAAATAATAACATATGTCCTTCCCTACATACAAGGGGATCTATCATTGAGAAGAGCTTCACATGTAAGGCAAGTGAATAAAGAACATTACCTCAAGAATTCCAAAAATAGTGCTCATAGGGCCTAATTACTATGTAAACCACATATGTATGAAAGTAAAACACTTGAGAGGGTTCATTTCATTTCCAAATCCAAATTTTATAGAGGTCCAACAAAATACTTGGTAATCCTTGCAAGATGTCTTTTCTCCATTGTACCTTTTGTTTATGCTTGAACGCTCACTTAGAATGAACAAAGCAACAAGCAAAACAAGTAAACACAAGATATGCAATATATATCCAACTTATGCAAAACTAGGATTAGATCTGAAAATATTATTTTTAAGAGTGATAATAACCAAAAAATAACCAAAATGAAAGCTCACATCATGCATTGATCCATGTGAAAATTAAATGCAAGCTATTCATTAAATGACCTTTTCTTAATATTGATTTTTGACCTAGTCAAGAAGATTGGACTTATATGATATGAATTTGGATCCAAAATCCTAAATATAGAAAAGAGACCCATATAAAAAATCAAAGAGCTTACCAAAAATGTTAAGATTTTGAAAAGATCTTTTCATTTGTGCCCTAGGGAGCTATTTTGTCAAAATAGACTAGACTAGTTTTTGTAAATCAAATTATTGAGCCTTAATATGATCTCTAAAATCAAACCATAAAGAACCAACCCTATTTAGAATCTAGAGACCTTTCCAAAAATATAGTTTTTACTAAAAAAATTGCTAATTTGTGTCCAAAAATGATTTTTTATGAAATATCAAGAGAAAATTATTAAAAATAGAAAATATATCAAAAATTTTGAAAATTTTACTGAAGCTTCTCTAATATGTTGTCAACCTACAAAAAAAATTTAGACCAAAAAACCAAGCCATTTGGGAGATATGATCAAATCTTTAAGATCTAGGATTTTTTCATCTCCAAACAAATTTGCATAAGGGGGTTAGGTCCAAAAATATCTAAAACCAACAAGTAAAGGTGGGTTGCCCCATGGTGGGTGCCAAAAATGTGTGCTAAAATGTTGACACACTTCTATAAATCATTATATTCAAGATTGCTCAAGAATGAGGTCTCAAATGGTGGCTCATAGCTCTCTATTCATGGAGTGCAAGGGTTTGTAATGAAGGCCCTCAGTTTGACATAGTTTATGCCCATGAAAGTACACCATAAAATGAGAGATTCAAAGATCAAAATATATATGCAAATGAAGACGGAAGCTAATCTAAATGATAACAATGCAAAGATGTGCAAGAAAGGAAATCTAATCTATGAAAGGAAATAATAATGCAAGATTAATATATGAAAGAAAATATGAATCTAAGCTAATATGAAAATGTAAGGATGGATCATGATGATGGAAGCCATGGATGTGTAAGAAAAGAAGATAAAAAGATAGAAGTTCTCCACAAAACTCTTTAATGCTCAAAATTCTTCTCCAAAAATTGCTCTCCAAACCTGCAACATAACAATAACATAATTGTGGATGTCAAAAATGAGGAGAGGGCTCTCCCTTATAAAGAAAAATGAACAATTAAGATTAAGACGCAATAAGATTTAATCAAGGGTGGAGAAAGAATGATCTGTGTGAGGTAAAATTCCACCAATGAGGAAAGAGGAGGAAAATTAAATGGAATCCCACTTAGAAATATGTGCATTTAAGTGTAGAGGAAAAAATAATTTATTTATTTTATTTCCTTTTTTCAAGTGGGATTTTATTTAATTAAAATGAAGCAAGTTCTTTTAATTAAATAGAAAATATTTAATTAAATTAAAAGAGGGGTTTTTCTCTTAATTAATTGAATGTGGATAAAATGATCAAATCTTAGGAAATGTTGAAATAATTGAATTAATTAAAATTTGATCAAAGAAATTGATTTGAATTGATCTTATTAAATATTGAAAACCATTGATTTAGAAAATTTGATAAGTTGAATAATGGGGGCCCATAGTCTAGGTGACCATTTTAGGGTGCATACATTGACTTATTGTTATGAAAGTTTATAAAGTTTGAATTGGTACTTAAGTATTTGAAAGACATGTAGGATAATTGAATATAATTGATTCACCTCCCCTCACAATTATCTAACAATTGTTATCAGAGAAAGTGCTTTGGAGGAAGAAGTTTAAAGGAACTTTAGCCAAAGATATGAAGATGTGCAAGAGAGAGGTGCCAAATTTGAGCAAGGAGAATTTATCCTCGTTGAAAAATAGAATGAGGTTGTATCTATCAAGAATTGGTGATAATTCAACATACTAGTTGGATTAGGAATACATTGTACCTCCACTTCCTATGACCTTGGAGAAAATGGCTAAGAAGAAATATCATAATAGTTTGATGATTGAAATCACATCTGCCCTAAATGACTTTGAATTTTATGATGTTAAGGATTGTGCTAATGCTAAAGAGATGTTGGACAAGGTGACACTTTTACATGGTAGAGATCCACATGTGCTAAGAGCTAAAGAAAAACATTCAAGAGGCAAATATGATGACATGAGAATGAAAGAAGGTGATAGTGTTGCATAGTATGTGAACCAAATCAAGGAAGTTGTGAGTGCAATCAGAGTTACATGAGGAGTTATCAGTGATTTAAAAATTGTAAGTAAAGTTCTTATAACTCTTCTACCCATCTATGCTATTTAAGTTTTTGCAATTGAAGAAGTCAAAGCTATGCTTGTTAATGATCTTACACTTGATCGTTTAGTTGGTTGGTTAACTAAATTTGAGTTGAGCAATTATGATAATAGTATGGTTACACTTGGAAATGCTTTCAAGTCCTCACTAACCATTGACAATTCAAAGAAAGACAAGAGAAATAAAGATAAAAGTGAATCAGAATATGAAGATCAAATGGATGATATTGAAGTATTATTTGCAAGGATATTACTAAGAGGCAAAGGTAAATTCAAAGGCAAATTACCATTGATATGCTTTCAATGCAATGAATTTGTTCATTTTTCAGCTAAGTATCCCAACAAAAATAATAGTGATAGAAATGATAAGGAAAATAAAAAGTACATGAAGAACAAGGACTATAAGGAAAAATGAAAAAAATAATGCTACATTGTTGAAGAAGAGGATACTAAGTCTAGTAAGATGATGAGAAAGGAGTAGTTGAGATAGTTTATGTTGTTGTTAAGAAAGATCTCAATGAAGAAAGGTATGATAATGAAAAATCTCTTAGTTTACATGTTAGCAAGAATGATACATAGATCATAGATAGTGGATGCTCACATCACATGACTAGTGACATAATTAAGTTTGAAAAACTTGAAGAAATTAATGATGGTGGAACTATTAAGTTAGGTAATTATGGTCCATGTCTACTGAAAGGTAGATGATCACTAATTTTGAATGATCAAATCAGATGTGATGATGCATACTGTGTACAAGGACTAAAGCATAATATTTTGAGTGTTTCTCAGTTGAACAATGCATGTCACAAGGTGGAGTTTTAGAACATAAAAGTCAATATTTTATGATGATGATGAAGGAAGCTTGATTGGAACTAGAGTTCAAACAAAAGGTAATCTATTTTAGCTTGATCCTATTGTCGACACATGTTTTTTTTTCTAAGTTAAGGATGTATGGTTGTGTCATGTAAATTTTGAGAATATGGTAAAGGTTAGTAGAAAGAAAAGAGTTAGAGGCTTACCAAATTCACATAAACTTGAGAATTCTATGTGCAAAGAATGTGAGCTTGGTAAGATGGAAAAGTAAAAAATTTCAAGAAAGACACACACTTCTAATGATATTTTGGAATTAGTGCATATTTATTTGTATGGACTAATGAGAGTGGAAAGTTATTATGGTGATAGATATTTCATATTATTTGTTGATGATTACACTAGGATGATGAGTGTCATGTTCATGAAGGTAAAATCACATACTTTTGATATGCTCAAATGGTATAAGGCTAGAGTTGAGAAACAGACTAGTAAACATTTGAAATGTCTAAGATCTGATAGAGGTGGTGAGTTTATGTCTGTTGAATTCATTAAATTTTATGTTGAGAATGGTATTAAAAGATAGTTATCTACATTGAGAATATGACAACAAAATGAAATTATTGAGAGAAGAAATATATCTATTATGGATTGTGCAAGGACATTGTTGATTGAAAAATATGTTGCCCAAATGTTATGAAGAGAAAAAATTAAAACTTTAGTATATACTCTCAACTGAGTTTAGTTGAAGAAAGTAACAAACAAGACACCCTATGAACTCTGGTATGGTCATACTCTTAATGTAACTTATTTCAAGATATTTGGAAGTAGGTGTTACATTCATAAGAATGCAAGGAATGGTAAATTTGATTTAAAATGAGATAAGGTATTTTTCTTGGCTATTCATCAAAGATAAAAGCATATAAATTTTTGAACAAAGATACTAATACAATGATTGAAAGTGCAAATGTGAGAATTGACTAGTTGCAGACAAGAATGTTGTATAAAGCAAGAAAAAACTTGAAGATTACAATACGTTTGTATATGTGTATGAAGATGTTCTTAATACACTACTTGAGTTATAGTAGAAAGCTACCAAGCAATAGACTTCCTTACCAAAGTAGTGGATAGTACAACCCAGGTAGGAGGATGAGCCCCAACCAAGTGAGAATAATGTTGAGAATCAAGGATCTAAACTTGTGTTAAGAAAATATGTGAGGAAGAACCATTCACCATAACAAATCAATGGAGATGGAAGTGTTGGAGTGATGAAAATAAGTAAGTTAAAAGATAAAACTTATTTAATAGCTAAATTTGAACCTACAAAAATTAAGGTTGCACTTGATAATGAGGATTGGATAAATTATATGAATGAAGAGATTGATCATATTGATGTTGATCTCAGAGTGGTCTTGACAAGTGAGTGTCAACACACTTAAGCCATTTACTCAGTTCATGCCAAACTAGTAATACATGCCAAGAACAACATGTAAATATTAGACCATGTTGAGTTTCAATGACCGTTGAGTCACTCATGTGCCGAGTTACTTAGGTGACGAGCAGATAGACCATGTCAAGTGACTCAAGTGCTAAGTAAATAGTGGATGCCAAGTAATGTAGGTGCCAAGTTAGAAGCACAAATATAGTGCATGCCAAGCATCAATGACTTCATATGCCAAGTGACATAGTTTTGACATATTTGTTTGTAATGGCACAAAAAACTATGTAAACTATTTTTGAGCTGAATTAAGGATAGATTAAAACCTTTTGGAGATAAGAATGAATCTATATTTGGATTCCATATGTAATTACATGCAACTAATCAAAAAATGGGAAGGTTTAAGTGGAAAAATAGATGAATCTTAGCCATATATTCATACCTAACTCTAAGCCACCTAAGTCTTTTTAAGGAGGATGAAGCCTTAAACTCTTTACAATGTATGATAAGTGAATGATCAAATCGGAAGAGCGAACAATACAGTTTACAGAGCATTCAAGGTGACTTAGAAGTATGAGTGAATTGCAGAATCAATTAGAGAAGAATAGAGGATAGAGAGAAGTATACAACATTGACACATTAGATCATGAAGGATCAAAAAGACATTATGTAGAGGTTACTTGTTATCAGGCAAGCAAGAGCCAACCATAGGATCTATGCTGAGACATTTTAACAGGTGATTTTAGTTAAATCTCTTAACAGAGTAGTCCTAATAGGCTATATGAAATCCTTTAACAAGGTGCTTACTTAATTGTAAGTTGAATTCCTCTAACCAAGCTCATTTCTAGCTGGGTGTTGAAACCTTCTAACAAGATGAGACCTAATAGTCTTTATAAGCTTTTAATAAGGCAAGCCTTTCATAGCGCAGACTATTATTCATGGTCAAATCATTGTAACATTAATTGGATACACTTTATTACTATAGTAGTGAAGATTTGTGGGTATCATCCCCACCCTAGTTTTACCTTCTCATTTGAAGGTTTTCTGGGTAATCATATTTGGTGTCATGTGTGTATTTGATTACATGTTTACATAATTTATATGCAAATGCTTTACATGATTATTTCAGTTTACATATTGAATGCATGTAATGAATGAATTGTGAAATTTTTATGGGTCCAAGTCTAAACGCCTGATTCAACCCCCCTTAGAAGTTTACTCTCTTCCCACTTGTAATTCACCTTGTTCTCCAAAAGAGAACCTTTGCAACTTTGAGGAAAGATCTTGAAAAGGAAGTCTACAAGCTAGGAAATACTATTAAGAACCAAAAGATTGAAATACATCTCATACTACATTAACTGAATGAGGCAAGAGAGAAACTAAAGAAACCCTTGAAGAGAAGGAAAGAGATTGCTATTGTAGAGAATGACACACTATACAAAGAAATAGACACCACCAAGCTATTTTTAGATGGTAACGCCAATGAATTTGATGTAGTAGTTACAAATCTAATGGAAAAGAACATAATCCAAGCTGATAAAATTAGAAATCTCAAGCCAGAGCAAGAATCACAAGCTATACTACTATGTGAGGTGACTAAACAAAAGAAGAAAGCCATGGTAGACAAAGCCATGATTGAAGAAGATAAAAGAGTTCTAGCAAATAGATTGGAAGAGAAGTCAATAGAGCTAACCAACATCTACAACATGCAATTGGATAATCTAAGTCAAATAATGAATGCCAACTATGAATTGAATGTCAAGGACATTGAGATAACTACATTGAAATTACAAAATGAACAATTGCAGAGTGACCTAAAATGAGAAAAGGAATTTTTTGAAAGTCTCAACAAGCCAAATGAAACCATCAAATACTTTTAGAAATTACTAAGATTCCATAGATCCAACTGATACATCAAGACTGGGCTACACAAGAACTCAAGAAGGAGAATCATCCAAATTTTCTAAAGAAAGGAACAAAAAAGGTAAGAACTCTAAACCTACTTGTCATAATTGTGGTAAGAAAGGACATACTGCTAATGTGTGTAGGAGAAGGAATACAAATTAGAATGTCAAGACTAAGAACATGACTCATTTTCATAAGTGCAACAAAAAAGGTCATTAGGAACATGAATGTAGAACCAAGACCATGCATAAAAAAAAATTTGAAGGATATTGCCACAACTATCAAAAGTATGGACATAGAGCTTTTGAATGCAGATTCATCAAACAAGCCAAAAAAGGTAAGAAATAATGGAAACTTTTATAATAGAGATTATTATACAAGATATAGCTCTCACTATTGTCAAGAATATGGACATATTCATGAGAATTACATTAGGACACACTTCAATGGTAACTACAAATGGTGGTTGAATCAAACTACATGTTTTAGTTGTTTGAAGATTGGCCACATCAGTAAGCATTTTCCAACTAGGTCAATGGCACCAAGTTGTGAATTTGATAAAGGCAAAGGCAAGGCAGGTGTTGAACACATCAGAGATGAGATGAACAAGACATGGAAAAATAAAGATGCTTTCAACACATCAAATGGAGAAGGGATCACTTCACCCAATGGGTCAAGTGATCACAACTCATCAAATTAGGCAATCAAGAGGTATGTGGGACTAATATTCAAGTGTAATATCATACATCAGTTCCAAAGGAGATAGTATTGAAAAGACTACATTAGCATGAATAAAGATGCAAGATGTTGAAAATTCAAGTTAAAACTTTAAGTTTTTCATGATTTTTCCAAGCATGAAAGTTTTCATATATATGCCAAGTGGAATGTTAGTTGATGCTAAGCTACCGGACTATCTAGTTGATGCTGAACTCATAGTAACTACTGAGTGATGGAAATATCAATAGATGCTAAGTGATTATGAAATTGAGTTGATGTCAATCTTACAACTGTATAAGGACTAAGCATTAAATGCAAGGTTTTTGAAGGGTATATGATCATTTTTTTCTTATTATTCATCATTTCAAATTCAAGAAAGAGAAAGTAAAGTAGAAGGCAATTTAGAAACCTGTCCAAAGCATTTGTAGAGAATTTGGTAATGATCACACACCAGCATACATATTTCACAAGGTATTTATCATAAGTTGAGCTATGCAGTTTACTTTTACATAAACCTTAGTTTGACATAATGGTGTCTAGTTCAAAAAATGTAGAAAGAAAGGAAGTTTTGAATGTCTAGCTTGTCAGTAATGAAGTGAAACAACCAATATTTAATTTCATTCCTGACATTGCCTATAAACAAGATCCTTCTAGTGCTTTGTCAATGATCCCACCAAATGTAATTATGGTACAAGATGTTAGAAAGTGCTACAATTGAAAAATATGAGGTATAGGAGACATGAAGATTAGATATGCATATAACAGATTGTGTGAGAATGGTGTTTTGAAGGAGAAATAAAAAATTGTTAAGAAAAAGGGTTTGACATGAGCCCTAGATTTTTCAAATGTGTTTAAAACTGAGTTGATACATATTGTGCTAAGCCAAATTCATGATGGTTCTTTATGGCTAGAATGTGGAATGATCAAAATTACCAAGAGAATAATTCATAGGATAACTAGCTACCCAACCCTAGATTGGCCAAAGATAATTAGAAGTGACTCTAGGTAATTGAGAAGAACATTGGAGCATTTTGGAATAAAAGAGGTATGACTATAGATACCATCAATGATACACTACTAAACTTTTCTGTAAGGGTAATCTCCATTAATTCTATTAATCTAGTAGATTGAATAGTGTACCCTACATAGTTGTGGATGTTGGCTACAAGATTTCAAAGAGAGAGCATACATATGATTTGGCAGAGCTACAACTAGAAAAATTGATGGAAAATCTTGGAGCTATCAGGAAAGAAAAGATTGCACAATGTAAATTTGGCTCAATCCTAGTTTGCATATTCTTTTATGTACAAAATGCATTTACCTCTTTTGGTACTATAGGGTGGAAGACCAATAGGTCAATTGCAGTGCAAATCAATGAGTTCATTGAGTAGATGGGAGAAAATTTTAAAACATTGATGACAAGTTATTTTCAAGATTCTAAGAAATCAATGAAGGAAAGAATGAGGATACTAGCTTCTTTGGTTTAAAAACATTACAATGACTTATGTTTTCTTGTTGATGCTTATTACACTTTTGTGCAAGCTGCCACACCAAGGGTAAGATGGTTAGGGCCACTTGGTTATGAAATTAATGTTGATGAAGCTTCAACAACCATCACATCACTAATAGTAGAAGAAATGAATAAAAGTGAAAAGCTATTTGGAAATTATGAGATGGTAAAATCAAAGATTACCATGGAGTTAAAAATTGCCTCCACACTCAAGAAGAAAGATAAGCTAGTTTAGAAGCTGAAAGCCAAATTTGGTCAAGGTGTAGAAGAAGATGAGGAAGAAGAAGAAGAGGATGAAGAGGAAGAACAAGCACAAGCACAAGAACCTCTTTCATTGACTCAGGGCATGGGAGAAGATAAGGAATAGGAGGAAACTGAAGGTGCTGAGGGAGAAGAAGCCAACAAAGCACCTACTCATGCCAAACCAAAGAAGAGGAAGGCTAAAACACAACCAGTGACAAGGGAAAATAAAATTGTCAAACCTAGCCTAGCCAAGCCCACAACACCTACCACTAGAGCAATCACACATGCTACTACTTAGAAGGCCAAGAAAATGACCAAGAAAATAGAGCAAGGTGGCAAAGAGAAGAAAAGGCAAAGAAGAAAATATGTGGCAAAACTAGATTTAGATAAAGAAAGGACAGAATCAGATGAGGATAACCAATTTAAAGTGGTAAGTCATAATCCACTATTTGATCTTGAAAATTTATGTGAAAATATCAAAATAAATTCAGATTTATCTAGTTTGAACCATATTGATTTTGATAAATTGGGAAAAGAAGAGAAGAATCAAGTGGAAGAGGCATTATATGCCATGATGTCTAAGTTTAAGAACACTCCACTAGAGTTTGCTAACATAATACCAAAAGGTTTATATGATATTTTTGAGCAAGAGTGACATTATTGTTTACATTTGGAGAAATAGATTAAGGAAACCACATTAGCTCAAGTGATGCTAGAGCTAACAAATGGATAGATTGCTAAGGTTATCAAGAGATATGTAGTTAGGTTTACACCTAAATATAGAGCCTTTAGCATTCTTCAAAATAACATTGAAGCTGTGGTCAAGAAATCCACCCAAATATGGAAACTTATCTATGTGTTGACCACTATGAAACAAGGAGAAGTTGACCCTTTAGAGGGTAAACTTGATGATAAACAAGATGATGAAAATGATGATGACAAATAAAATGATGATAAGAAGGATGATACAGTTGAGGAAGCAACTAAAAAGAAAACTAATGAGAAGGTAACAACTAAGCAACAATAAGATGAACAAAGTGTGCAGGACACACGGCTGCCTAATGCCAGTCCCCCTCATGTCACAAGTATAATAACTAAGACCATAATTGTAAAGGATGTTTCTAATGCTTTAGCTCAAAACATCAATCCACTTACTATAGAAGATTTGAAGAAGATTCTATACCAATCTACACTCCAAGCTAAACTCTATGAAAATCTAGTTTTGGTCAATGTAGAAGAATTGCAAAAGGAAATAATTGAGGTCACAAGGGAAAATGTGAATACACAAGAACCACCTTTTGTCATCCCTTTAGTTACTAGTGTACAACCTCTAATTGAAACAACAATAGAAACATCTACTAAGGTTGACACAAGTTTTAATGTTGATAATATTGAGAAGAAGCAAGCAGAAGAGAAAGATATTGCAAGACAATAGAAAATAGGACAGATAGATTCATCTATACCTAAAGCACAAAAATGAGGTGCTATTCAAATCATAGTAATAGACTAGGGAAAGCTTGAAGAGCATGAGTTAACACCTAAGGTGAAGGAACAAGAAGCCATCCAAGCACTTTTAAATCTACCAACATCTAGCACTCCTTCTACATAGGTTCTTCAGAAGTCGAGCACAGAAGCCATTCCATTACAAATCTCAGTGCCAAACCCTAGTTCATCAAAGGTTGATAAGGTAATTCACAATGGAGACATAAGCCTTGATGGAGAAATTTTAATTCTAAAATTTGACTATGATACCATGACATTGGAACAAATAGGCATTTTGCAACAGGCCTTAGAAAAGAAAAAGCATCAAGAAATGCTTAGGAGAGAACATAGATAGAAACAATTAGTCCAAGATATTAAAGACATCTTTTTAGATGCATTCAGCTTGCAAACTCTTTAAGAGACCAAGCCACTAATATAACAATTGATAGATATATTGGAAAAGGTCAATAATGAAAACCTTGATACTACTATAAAACTTTTAGAATGGTCTAAGAAAAAGTTCCAAGGAAAGGTGAATGAGAAAATATCAAGTGAAATAGCTCTAACTCAAGTTGCATTAGCAAATAATGTTGAATATGTAAAGAAGGTACTTGAGAATATATTCTCATTGTAGACAAAGCTATGTGATCCTAAACTCTTCACTCAAGAGACCAGGAGCCATATTTTGAGTTTGGAGAGAAACCTCAATATATCCAGTACTAAACTACCTGAAAACCTAGCTCAAAGTGAGAAGCATTTTAGAACATTACTTCAGACACAAAGTTAATTAGCTATATTGGTAACATATGAGGCTAGAATAAGAGCCAAATTGACATGTATACAGGCATCCCTTACCCCACACATGGAGATATTTCACAAGGAACTAGGCTATGTTGAGACTCTACTGAAGAAAGACCCCAATCTTTCTCCTCTAGATGGCCTAGTGCACCTTGTTTCCGAGCTTGTAATCCAAATAGGATCATTGGATGTTACATGTGACAACTATGATGTAGCCCTCAAGATCATAATGGAAGTCCATAAATACTTTTTGGAAAAACACACTATAAGTGTATAGCCCATTTTAAATAAGTGTCAAAAAGGGGGAGAATATAGGTTAAGGGGGAGATATAATAATAAATGAGGGAGAACAAAGAATGGGGGAGATTCATTTTTGGAAATGAAAGAAACAAATAGACGCATCAAGATAGAACATATGAGATGAAAGAGTATTAGATATAGTGCATTGAAGTCAGAGAGGAGTACAAATTTTGGATGCAAAATAGACACATTAACTTAGGGGGAGTTATCAATTTTGAGGTATGTAGGTTATTGCAAAATTTTGAAATTTTAAAGTTTTGTATATAATTCAAGTCATGGATATGTTATTCTCAAGAAGTTAAGAATAATATTTTATATTTAAGTGCTTTTGACACTCATGTTAGAGGGGGAGATTTTTGATTTTAGATTGGTTTTGACAAGTGAGTGTCAACACACTTAAGCCATTTACTTAGTTCATGCCAAACTAATAATACATGCCGAGCACAACATGTAAATATTAGACCATGTTGAGTTGCAATGAGTGCCGAGTCACTTAAGTGCTGAGCAGATGGACCATATCGAGTGATTCAAGTGATGAGTAAATAGTGGATGCCAAGTAATGTAGGTGCCAAGTCAGAAATACAAATATAGTGCATGTTGAGCATCGATGACTTCATATGCCAAGTGATACAATTTTGACATATTTGTTTTTAATGGCACAAACAACTATGTAAACCATTTTTGAGCCAACTTAAGGATAGATTATGATCTTTTGAAGATAAGGACAAATCTATATTTGGATTCCCTATGCAATTACATGTAGCCAATTAGAAAATGGGAAGGTTTAAGTGGCAAAATGGATTAATCTCAACTGTAGGTTCATACCTAACCCTAAGCCACCTAAGTCTTTTTAAGGAGGATGAAGCCCTAAACTCTTTACAATGTATGATGGGTGAATGATCAAATTGGAAGAGCGAGCAAGACACTTTAGAGAGCAATCAAGGTGACATAGAAGTAAGAGTGAATTGTAGAATTAGTTAGAGAAGAATAGAGAATAGAGATAAGGACACAACATTGATACATCAGATCATGAAGGATCAAAAAGACATTATGTAGAGGTGATTTGTTATTAGGAAAGCAAGTGCTAACCACACGATCTATGCTGAGACATTTTAACAGGTGATTTTAGTTAAATATTTTAACAAAGTAGTCCTAATAGGTTGTATGAAATCCTTTAACAAGGTGCTTACTTAATTGTAAGTTGAAGTCATCTAACTAGGCACACTTCTAATAAGGTGTTGAAATCCTCTAACAAGGTGAGACCTAACAATATTTGTAAACCTTTAATAGAGCAGGCCTTTCACAGGGTAGATCATGATTCATGGTCAAATCATTGCAACTTTAATTAGATACACTTTATTACTATAGCAGTGAAAACTTGTGAGTATCATCTCCACCCCAGTTTTACCTTCTCACTTGGAATGTTTTTGGGTAATCATATCTGGTGTCATGTGTGTGTTTGATTACATGTTTACATGATTTAGATGCATATCCTTTACATGATTATTTCATTTTACATATTGAATGCATGTGATGAATGAATGGTGAAAGTTTAATGGATCCAAGTCTAAACTCTTGATTCACCCCCATTGCCCCCCCCCCCCCCCCCCCCCCCCGCAGAATTTTACTCTCTTCCCACTTTTAATTCAAACAATTGAGAATAAAAACACATGGACAATAGTACTAAGACCTAAAAACAAGAATGTGATAGGAATAAAGTGTAATCTTAGAAAAAAGCTTAATGAGAATTTAAAAGAGATGAGAAACAAAGAAATACTAGTTTTCAAAGGTTATCCCCGAAAAGGAGGAATTGACTATGGTGATAATTTTGCACTTGTAGCAAGATTGGAAGGAGTAAGAACATTTTTGGCCTATGCTACTTACAAAAAATTCAAAGTATATCAAATGGATATCAAATCTACATTTTTGAATAGGATACTTGAAGAAGTCTACATAAAACAACTAGAAGGATTTGTTGAACCTGATCTGAAGAACTTGGTTTGAAAGTTGAACAAGACATTGTATGGACTAAAGTAAACATTGAGAGAATGACATGAAAGGTTACATTCTTATTTGATTAAATTTGGATTTGCAAGAATAAGTGAGAATAGAAATCTATATTTGAAAAGTGAATTTGAATATATGGTGTTAATTGCTAAATTTTTTTTGGATGATATTATATTTGGTGGAAATGACTCACTATGCAAGTCATTTGCTAATAAAATGAGAAAAGAGTGGTGAGATTAAATTTTCCATTGGCTTAAAAGTTCATCAAACAAAAAATGGTATTTATGTGACTCAGTCTAAATATGTAAAGGACAATTGATTTTTTTTGGAATGGATGAGTGAAGGCCAATCAATACACCTATGGTGATTGGAAGCAAATTATAAATACAAGATACTACTATTGAGGTAAATGAGACACAATAAGATCAATGATTAGAAAACTTCAATATGTTGTACACAATAGACCAGATATAACACATGCAGTTGGAATTTTCCTCTAATCCTAAGGAAGCAAATATGACTATTATCAAGATGATATTAAGATATCTTAAAGGGGTTGAAGATTTTGGATTGTGGTAAAAACAATATGGTGACTTTACTCTTAAAGTCTATATAGATGGAGATTGGGCTAGTAATATTGATGATAGAGAAAGCACAAGTAGTGGAGCTTTATTTTTAGGAGAAAGACTAATCACATGGTTGAGCAAGAAATAGAGATGTATTTCACAATCTACTACTGAAGCTAATTATGTTGCTGCTACAACTAATTGTTCTAATATTGTTTGGATTAAGAAAATGTTAAAAGGAATGCAAGAAATAACTAAGCCTAATATTATTTATTTTCATAACACTAGTGCGATAGATATATAAAAGAATCTGGTGATGAATGCAAAGACAAAGCATATATCAATCAAGTATTACTACATGGGGGAGAAGGTACAAGAGAAACAAGTAAGGCTTAAATATGTGAAGTCTATAGAACAAATTGCTATCATATTCACTAAGCCATTACCTAATGATGCTTTTGAGTATCTAAGAAGTAAGATAGAGGTCCTTCCCCTATTCATAATTCACTGAGTAAATATGCTTGCTGCATCAATTCATGTATTATCGTATATATCTTTGTGGAGTTGATGCAAGAGTTTATTCTTTAGGGATTGTTTCTTGAAGTTGTGGAAATAATTGGAATGAAACTGATGTAAAAAATACATGCAAGGTACAAGGTACAACTACAAGGTTTTATAAGTTTTACATTGGAACTTAAAGTTACCTTTAACATTGTTGTTAAAGGAAGAGAAAGAACAAAGGGGGGAGAATATGTTATTGAGTGATACATCATGGAAGACAATCATGAATATGGATGAAATATCAAAGGGGGAGTTGATACATGCTGATACATTAAGTGGAAGAATGAAGATACTAATGAACATAAAGAGAAAATATCCTAAGGGAGAGAAATGTTGAAGATTGATGCTATTGAAAATTTAGACCAAATACACTTGATGATAAAATTAGTTATAAAGAACCTGAATAAAGTTTGTGAACAAAAAAGTTGCAATGTTATCAATGCATACATTTGATTATCTTATGTGTAATTTTTTTTAATGTAAAATGATATGTTTATGTGTTGTCATCAATGCCAAAAGGGGATATTGTTAGCCCTAACTAAATTTAACTAAGAATGTTGATAATGCATGTGAAAGAATAATATCAGTTGTTAAATTTCATTGATGTCAAATCTTATTTGGCTAGAAATTATGCAATTCGGTAGACTATCATATCATTTGATTGATGAAGATGATTTAAAGAAAGTATGATGAGGACTTATTTGACAAGTATTGGTATCACTACTATATTTGGGGTCAAATTGCAATGACAATTTGTGATGGTGGTGTAATTTATGGTCATTTTCATTTTTTTTTGCAATTGTCCCCAACACTGTTGCAATACTGATGTTGTGCTATGCCCTTAATATTGGTGTATATAGGGTTATGAATAGTCAACTTATGGCTATCTTAATCCTTAATTAAGTCATGTTATCATTATTATATTATTATTTAGGTAGGTAGGTCAGCCTAGGTGTTATGTAAGGTTGTGTCTATTCAACCTAAGCATAATTAGGTATATATAGGAGGTTGTGAGTTTTATTTTAATATCATATTGTGAAGTGTGTTCTCATTGGAGATATTTGGAGGTTGCCCCCTTGAAGTGGGCTATTACTCTTAGTTATTATCAATTATTTATATATTATTTCATATTATTTCTTCTATTGTGCAAGTTATTTCATTACAAGTGGTATCAGAGCATGATCTTGGCACAATTGAGGCAAGATTTTTTCTCAACATTGGGGTGATTTTGGAAAGAACATAACTTTCAGATTTTAGCAATTTTTTCAAAGATTTTTAAAGGGTTTTTGAAGATCATATTAAAGAAGATATAATTCAAAATTTAGAGGAAATTTGAGAAAATTATTATAGAATTACTATTTCTACAAAATTTATTGAGATCTTCATATCTCTCACATCCTACCAAATTGGAGAATAACTTGTATTGGGTTTTTGAATACATAGTAGAGAAGCCTAAATTTCAAAGCTTGGAGAAATTGAAAAAAAAAACAAGATATTGCAAAATTAGGAAAATTCTCTCTGAAGGCAGCAAATTTGCTTTATTTTTGGAATTTTTTTCAAGGGTACCTTGGCCCTAGTAAGTTACATTAAAAAATAAATAATAAATTAGAGAATTTATATTTCATTTGTGTGATTTTTTCATGCCCCCTTTTCAAATAATTAAAAAATAATAATCTTTGCTAAGGCAGGCAGGCCCAAGAAAGTGAAGTTTCAGAAAAAGGGGGTTAATCTTTGGAAACCGTTGGACTAATAAATGAAAATTATTATTAAAATATGTTTCATTAACCTCTCTTGGATGTGAGTTATGGTTATGCCCTCTTTTAAGGGGTTTGGAGGCATTTTGGGCTGATTCAAGAACTTGATTTTGCTCATTTTCTTTATTATTCTACAGAGGCTGCCAAACTTGTGGAGAAGGAGACCCAAGAACAGGAGTTTACAGGTTTCTAGGGAGACCCAAGAATGAGAGTTTGCAGGTTTTTAGGAAGGCTAAGGATGGGATTTTGAAGCCATTCCATGTGCATGCTCATATAGAGTTTGCCTTTGTGCTAAACAGTGCAGATTTATGGGTTTTCGGGTGTGTTTTTTGTATGAGTTTGGTGTTTTCAGTTGAGTATTTCATATCAGTTTGGGTTGCTGCTGTATTTCAGACTTTAAGGTGTTAAAATAGAGCTGAATATATTTATTGGGATGTGATTAAACTTCTGAGATAGATTATTAGTATTTTTGTGGTGTTTCCGGGCATTTTTGTGTTAATTTCGGGAGCCCGATGAGCATAGTTTTTGTCCTACATTTGAGAACTATTGTGTAAAGGTTATATGGATATAGAAATGTCATTTTGTAGGCTGTTATGCTGCTGAAATTTCTGTAAAAATTCCACTTTCAAATTTATTAATAATAGGTGAAGCTGTGAAGCTTTTGGCACAATTTCTGGCATACCCGATTTGGGGTTTCTTGGTGAATTTGGTGGATCTTTGTGATATTAGTTGTTTGATCTTGAAAATCTGATTAGAGGTTGGAAATATCATACAAAATCAGAAAAGGGACATTTCAGTGGTATCAGAGCCATGATCTTGCCAGCCTGAGGGTTTGTAGAAGCTTGCATGTCAGTTTTGACAACTACCTAGATCTTGCATGTCATAATTTATGATTGCATATTTCTTCTAATCAGCTACATGTCAAAATTTATGGTTGCATGATACTTCTAATCATTTTCATGATAGTTCTTAGTGAATTTTGTGGTTGTAGAAGTTTGCATGTCAGTTTTGACAACTACCCAGATCTTGCATGTCATAATTTATGATTGCATGTTGCTTCTAATCAGTTGCATGTCAAAATCTATGGTTGCATGCTACTTCTAATCATTTGCATGTTAGTTCTTGGCATTTGAAGAAGTTATATCCTATTGGGGTTACACTCTACTTTATCCATAATGGATAGGTATAGTACAGATTCTCAGAGGACACGATCTTGGACAATTGATATCCAAAGTCAAAACAGTAGAAAGGATGGTTATTTAGACATTCGAGATAAACTTATGAAAATAAGCCATGACATGTCTGAACAGTTGATTGAGCACCACCGTATAATGAATGACATGTTGTCCAACCCAGCTAAGGTGGATAAGTTGACTGGATTTCTATTTGGCAGATTTTCTCACCAGACAGATGACACAATTCCCAAGAACTTGCATGAGGAGTTTGAGAAACTAGTTGATAACCAGGTAGAAATCTCAGATTCTACTTTGTCATTGGAGGTGATGGGAAAGGATATTACATAGATTGATAGTAACGGTCAACTTGATACTCAAGTTGAGACAATTGTTTACAGGTCGTCAAAGGGTGATGCCATAGGTATTCAGGATGGTATAGTTACAACAGGCAGTGACTATAGTGTAGTGGGTTCAGATGATGATTATGAAGATGTTGTTGTGCAGGATGGTGAGATACCTGGTAGAGATGAGCAAACATTGAGCATTCATGACTTTGCTGAGAAAGAGTACCAGGCACAGTTAGATGCTTCATCACATGAGGTTGAGGCTGGTAGTACTTCACATGATTTATCCAGCCAGCTGAAGGTGAACAAAGATAGTATTGTGACTTCATTATCTCATCATGACAGGTATGTGGAGTTAGTTGGTATTGGTCATATTACTCAGGGGAGGAGTTTTCTTGAGTTACCAGTTGATTCTAGTTTACGGATATGGACTCGAGATTGTTATATTGGCATTTGGGATTCAGTTGACTGGAAATCTTTAACACTTTTTGGTAGCAGTGATTGTTTGGGTGCTATCATGGATTTGATTAGCAGATTGTATGGTGTTGTCTTTTCTTGTGCCAAGAGCTTATCCGATGTTGGTATTAGTTTTTATACATTGGTGTTGGGCTTTGTTCATATATCCAGTCGACCATACTTGCTGGAATGTGTTGATGATATTTCATATTTGGTAGTGTGTACAGATGAGTCCCAGGATCATATTGGCATTGATGACATCCAGGAGGATGCAGTGGGAAGTTTTGAAGACTTAGTTTCCTTGGGTACAGAGGAGTTGGACAGCAGTGCTAATGTTTTTGATACTCCATATGTTGATATGAGCTTTAGATTTGATTCACAGGATATGGATGGTAATACTCTAGAGACTAGTAACTTTGAGGATACTCCTTTAGACAGTGCATCAGAGGAGGTTTGTAGGAGACAGTTAAGTCAGTGCCATCATGTGTCTAATCAGTTGAGAGTTAGTGACTGAGACATTTCTATCACTTGCTAGTATTTCGATGTTGCTCGTTAGTTGTTAGCAGTTTATGGATGGGGTTCTCCTACTAGTGATGAGCAGGAAGGTAGTTATCTTTCCTTGACAGAGATCCACTCTTTATGGGAGGCTATTCGGATTTTGAGACAAAATTATATGCAGTTGGTAGCTGACAGAGATTATCTTATGGAGTGGGGTAGTACAACATATGATGCATTGTTGGCCAAGGAAGATGAGGTGAGTGAGCTTACTAAGAAGCTTGAGGTGACTTCTGAGATTCTTGAGAGTACACAGTTGG
Organism: Cupressus sempervirens; assembly: GCA_028749045.1. Lineage (NCBI taxonomy): Eukaryota > Viridiplantae > Streptophyta > Pinopsida > Cupressales > Cupressaceae > Cupressus > Cupressus sempervirens. Next base: position 747,220,191 of record CM053786.1, read on the forward strand.
CTTTCAAGGAGTCACCGTTTCATTTGGCTAAGGTGACCATGGAGTTAGAGCGACTACAGTCTTTACCTGATTCTATACAGTCACAAGCTATGGTGTTTGGTGATTCGAGGATGTCCATGGCCAAGATTGTTAGAGACAATGGAGATGGGGATGCATCCATCCTTGATACTAACATTGGCATATCAGGTTCATTCCTACTAGAGTCAGGTTTAGTTGAGTTGGGTGTTGTAGCAGATTTTTGTATGCCTGACATGGTGGTGGCCTCTAGTACTGATGGCACAGAGACTAGAGATGTATCAAAGATCATGTGTGATGTTGGTGAGTCGGCAGTTGGCATGGTTTTGGCTAGTAATACTACTCCCTTGGTGATATCTTCGGAGGTAGTAGTTAGTTCCAACATGGTTAATGATCAATTGCAATTAGTTTCATCTAGATTATAGTTTGAGCCACTAACTGAGATTGGTGAATTCTATCGGCATTACACTATGAGGTACGCTCATCAATTTACCTTTGATGACCATGTTGATGAGATGATGATACAGAGATGTACTTTGGTTCCTAGTGCTTATCATCAGTTATGGGACAGTTTGATGCCTCAAGATGAGAGTTGTGATGGGCATGACATGGTGATAGGTTCTGCAATTTACATCTTGATAATATGTGACTTAGAGCAGGAGTTTGGGAGTGATGCTTCAGTGGGTGTTGTTATTGATTCTACTCCTTTGGCTATGACATCTCTTGACTTAGCTAGTGATCAGTCACAGTGGGTTGTATCACTTGTTCATGCAGTGCATGGTAGTTATGGTTATGAGACAGTGGTTGGTGATCTACAGAGTTGTGTTGACTGCAGGCGTTGTATAGTGTGTGGATTCTCCATACTTGGTACAGTTTCATTCAGGAGCATTCACCATTGTTGCAGAGTTGGATTGTACATTCCATAAAGGCCAGTGGAATGCATTGATGGTATTTACTATGTTGGTAGTCCACTTTACTTGGGTTTTGATGTTCTAAGAGTTTGTGTCTCATGGGTTTCTGACTGTGGAAGTTGTGATTTTAGAGTTTGGTGGAGCTATAATTGTCAGTTTGATTATGGATTCCTCTTGGTCATATTGTAGAGGATATTGCAGGAGCCTGTGTTAATTGGTAGTAGTATAGTTCATGACTACATTTGGGATCTAGGTGGATTGATTGGTTTATTATTCAGCCATTGCTTGAGGACAAGCAATGTTTGGGAGGGGAGGACTTTTCATGTCCCCTTTTCAAATAATTAAAAAATAATAATCTTTGCTAAGGCAGGCAGGCCCAAGAAAGTGAAGTTTCGGAAAAAGGGGGTTAATCTTTGGAAACCGTTGGACTAATAAATGAAAATTATTGTTAAAATATGTTTCATTAACCTCTCTTGGATGTGAGTTATGTTTATGCCCTCTTTCAAGGGGTTTGGAGGCATTTTGGGCTGATTCGAGAACTTGATTTTGCTCATTTTCTTTGTTATTCTTCAGAGGCTGCCAAACCTGTGGAGAAGGAGACCCAAGAATGAGAGTTTACAGGTTTCCAGGGAGACCCAAGAATGGGAGTTTGTAGGTTTCTAGTAAGGCTAAGGATGGGAGTTTGAAGCCATTCCATGTGCATGCTCATATAGAGTTTGCCTTTGTGCTAAACAGTGCAGATTTGTGAGTTTTCGGGTGTGTTTTTTGTATGAGTTTGGTGTTTTCAGTTGAGTATTTCATATCAGTTTGGGTTGCTACTGTATTTCAGACTTTAAGGTGTTAAAATAGATCTGAATATATGTATTGGGACATGATTAAACTTCTGAGATAGATTATTAGTGTTTTTGTGGTGTTTCCAGGCATTTTTGTGTTAATTTCGGGAGCTCGATGAGCATAGTTTTTGTCCTACATTTGAGAACTGTTGTGTAAAGGTTATACGGATCTAGAAATGTCATTTTGTAGGCTGTTATGCTGCTGAAATTTCTGTAAAAAGTCCACTTTCAGATTTATTAATAATAGGTGAAGCTGTGAAGCTTTTGGCACAATTTCTGGCATACCCGATTTGGGGTTTCTTGGTGAATTTAGTGGATCTTTGTGATATTAGTTGTTTGATCTTGAAAATCTGATTAGAGGTTGGAAATATCATACAAAATCAGAAAAGGGACATTTCAGATTTATTTGAAAAATATTGGTTTCCATCATGACGAGACCTTCAACAAGAGGAAAAAATAATGCTACCACACCAGGGAAATAATCTGATCCAGGTTGGGAAGTAACAGAGGATAGTAATCCCAATGAGGAACTTAGTAAGTTAAAGGAAGAGGTTAAGAGGTATATGTGTGACCTATGAGGAGATATATTAGATATATAGAGCATGTTAAGAACTTATATGAATGAAACAAGGAAGGAGTTATGAAGTCATCAAGGTGAAACCTTCAAAGCAACTAATAATGACACAAATTTTATTAGCACTATAGGATCTAGGATTTTTTTTTCCAAAGGTGAATATACACAAATCTAATGGCAAGGATCCTCTAGCATGGATAAATCAAATGTAGAATTTTTTTGAAGTACATCAAATCCCATATGGACAAAATTTCATGATAGCTTCCTTATATCTAGAACCAAATCAATTCATTTAGTATTGTTGGCTTTGTACTCATAGGAGGAAAAAGGGTCTCACTGTATCATCGTCAATGTTTACAGAAGAACTCCAAGAACAATATAGCAATAGTGTGAAAGAACACTTCTTTAGCCAAATTGCTAAGCTTCAAGAAACATGATTAGTTACGGATTATATTCCAAAATTCCAAAATCTATCCTTAAGAGTGGATACAATTACAGAGGAGAGCTTGAATGATTTTTTCTTGGGTGGTCTCAAGGAACATATTCAACATGAGGTATGCATGTTTTGTCCTAGCTTAGTAAATGAGTCTTTTATATTAGCATGCAAGGTAGAGGAGAAGTTCTTGATTCCTAGAAAGCAAGGGGCTAATGTGATAAGAGAAAAAAGATATTCAAAAACTTCTCTTCCTCAATCTACTAGGTTGACTCCACAAGGAGAAAAGAGAAAAAGGGTTGTATTTCAATTGTGATAGCAAATATAGTCGAGGACATAAAGGTAGTGAAAAGAAATTGTTCTATATTGAAGCTCCAAGTGAGGAAGAAGAGGATGAGCCCATATTAGAGGAGGATAGGGAGTCAAGTTAGGAATCACATGATTCTCAAGCAATTATTTCTTGTCATGCACTTTCAAGTTTTAGTGCACCACAAAATCTCAAGCTAGTGGGTTTCTTAAAGAAGTAGAAAGTAATAGTGTTGATCGACTCAAGTAGTACTCATAATTTCATCAACAAAAAGTTGGAAATTCTTCTAAATTGTTTTATATATCTAGCCCTAGAGTTTTAGGTTTTGATTGCAGATGGGGGCATAATTAGTTGTTCAAAAAAGTATCATAGCATCAAATTATCCATGGGAGATTATCAACTCAACACCCCAATGTATGTGATATCCATAGGTGTGGTGGATATTTTTTTGGGAGTATAATGGCTTACTACATTGGGAACAATTGAGATGAACTTCCAAGAACTATTCATGTGATTTCAATCAAAAGCAAAGGTAGTGGAGCTAAGGGGATTGAAGGAAAAATCTCCACAAATGGTAACCTCTCATCAAATGCAAAAGTTTCTTAAGAAAGGTGTGGATGGATTTGTGGCCCAACTATGTTCATTAGAAGTCTTTCAATCTAATGCTCTTACTCATCCAGATTTACAAGTAATAATTGATCATCACCCAGTGATTCTTGGAGATATGCCTAAAGGAATTTCTCCTAAGAGAGATCATGACCATGCCATACAACTAGTTCTAGGAAGCCAACGACCAAACATCAAACCTTATAAGTATCGAAACATACAAAAAAGTGAGATAGAAAAAAATATCAAGGAAATGCTAGAGGTAGGAATTATCAGGCATAGCTAAAGTGATTAATCCTCACCTATTGTGATGGTGCGTAAGAAGGATGAAACCTAGAAAATGTGTCCAGATTATAGAGTGCTCAACAAGCACACCATTAAAGATAATTTTCCTATTCCAATAATCAATTATCTTCTAGATAAATTAAATGGAGCTATGCATTTTACCAAGTTAGATCTTAGATCGGGTTATCATCAAATTTAGATTAAGGAGGAAGATATTTGTAAGCTAGCATTTCAAACTCACGAGGTTCATTATGAGCTTTTGGTGATGCCATTTGGTCTTACCAATACACCATCTAAATTCCAAAGTTTGATAAATTCTATTTTTAAGAAGTTCTTGAGAAAGTTTGTTTTAGTATTTTTGATGATATATTAATTTATAGCAAGACTTTGGAAGAACATTTGCAACATGTAGATCAAGTATTACAATTACTCAAAGATCATCAACACTATGCTAAGCCATCCAATGGTACTTTTGGTCTTAAGGAGTTGGAGTATTTGGGACACATAGTTTCACATGAAAGAGTAAAGGTGGACCCTAATAAAATTAAGGCTATCATGGAATGGCCTATTCCAAAAACTATTAATAAGTTGAGGAGTTTCTTGGGATTGACATGATACTATAGAAGATTTGTGAAGAATTATGGTTATATAGCAGCATCCCTTACCACTTTATTGAAGAAGGATTCTTTGCATTGGAATGAATTTGCTAATGTATCATTTGAGAAATTGAAGAAGGCTATGTGTACAACTCCAGTGCTTGCCACTCTAGACTTCACCAAGGAATTCATTGTGGAATGTGATGCTTCTAGAAATAGGATAGGAGCAGTTCTCATGCAAGAAGGTTGACCAATTGCTTTTGAGAGTCATCAATTAAAAGGTAAATATCAACTCAAACCTATTTATGAGAAGAAAATGGTAGCAATCCTTCATGTAGTTAAACAATAGAGGCCTTATATAATGGGTCAACACTTCAAGGTTAAGATAGATCATGATAGCCTAAAATATTTTTTTGGAACAAAGACTATCATCAGAAGAGCAACAAAAATGGGTCACTAAGATGTTGGGATATGACTTTGAAATTATATACAAGAAAGGGAAGGAAAATATTGTGGCTGATGCATTTTCTAGGAAGGATGAAAAAGATGAAGCCTTATTGTGTGCCCTTTCAATATTATAAGAAAATTGGGTGGTAGAAGCTAAAGAAGAGTGAAAAAATGATGTTGCAACAAGTAATTTCATCCAACAAATAAAAAGTGACCCTAGTAGTTTAGACAAGTTTTGTTTAAAGGGGTATATTCTTTGGTATAAAGAGCACTTGTATCTCTGCGAGAATTCCACTCTTAAACACAAGATTCTCAATTAACTACATGAGTCCCCAATTGGTGGTCATTAGGCTTTTTGAAGACATATCATTGGGTCAAGAAATATTTTTTTGGGAAGGGTTAAAAGGTGATGTTCAAAAATTTGTGGCTAAATGTTTGGTTGGTCAAAGAAATAAGGGGGAAACAATTAAGACTCTAGGTCTCTTTCATCTTTTATCTATTCCTAGCCAATGTTGGGAAGAGGTATCCATGGACTTCATCACAAGGCTTCCCAAATATAAAGGTCATAATGTCATCATGGTAGTGGTTGATTGCCTCACTAAAAATGCACATTTCATTGCATTATCACATCCTTTTACAACAATTATAATGGTAAAAGTTTTCTTGGAGAATATCCAAAAGCTACATGGTACACCTAAGGTTATTGTTAGTGATCATGATCATATCTTTACTAGTCACTTTTGGAAAGATTTATTCTCATGTTTGGGTACTCAATTGGTTCATAGTTCTTCATACCATCCTAAATCAAATGGAAAAAATGAGGTTGATAATAAATATTTGGAAGGATATCTATGTTCTTTCACTTCAAAAAAAAATCTCAATGGGTAGATTGGCTACCTCTTGCAAAATGGCGGCACGATACTTCTTTTCATAAATCATAAAAAATGTCTCCATTTTTGAAAATTTATGAATATCATCCTCCTTCCATCACATCATCATTAAAGGTGTCACTAAGAGTTCAAGTAGTAGAGGACCACTTGCTTCATCAACAATAGGTACTTTCAAGACTCAAGGAGAATTTAGCTATGGCACAAAATCAAATGAAACAACAAGAAAACCAACATAATGTAGTGAAAGAAATTTTGAAGTTGGGGACTAGGTATTCTTGAGATTGTAACCTCATAAAAAAATCTTAATGAAGCAATACAAGAAGAATAATAAGTTGTCTCCAAGATATTTTGGACCATACCAAATCATGCAAAATATTGGTATTGTTTCCTACAAGCTTAAGTTGCCACCAACAACAAAGATACAACAAATTTTTCATGTTTCTTGTTTGAAGAAGGTAATTGGGTAGAATATTCCTATTCAGATAATACTACCAGAACTTGATGAAGAAGGAAAAATAATTTTGGAACTAGAGTGCATTCTTCAAACACACACAAAGAAGATGAGGAACAGAAAGTTGACTCAGTATCTCATCCAATGGAAGAACTTACTAGTTGAAGAGGCCACATGGGAGGATTAGGAGTTCATTCAAAAGAACCCACACTTGGTTAGCATTGAAGAAAATGCTTCTTTCAAGAGACGGGGCACGCTATGCCCTTAATATTGGTGTATATAGGATTATGAATAGTCAACTTGTAGCTATCTTAATCCTTAATTAAGTCATATTATCATTATTATATTATTATTTGGGTAGGTAGGTCAGCCTAGGTGTTATGTAGGGTTGTGTCTATTAAACCTAAGCATAATTAGGTATATATTTGAGTTTGTGAGTTTTATTTCAATATCATATTGTGAAGTGTGTTCTCATTGGAGATTTTGGAGGTTGCCCCCTCAAAGTGGCCTATTACTCTTAGTAATTATCAAGTATTTATATAATATTTCATATTATTTCTTTTATTGTGTAAGTTATTTCATTACACATTGGCATCATAATCATAACCCCCTTGCGAGCATAAAACAAAAAAAAAGAAACACAAAAATCATTTTCCATTTGTTTTGATTTTGAAGAGAGCTATGTGTGAAAGAGGTGGAGAGTTATGAACATTATCATGGTGCCCTTCTATTTAGTGTATTTGGTTGTTGTGACCTCATCATCTGTACATTTTTTTTCATGTCCTTGCTTTGTAATTTCCTTGTCATGTCATGCTCTTGATTTGCAATTTTACTATCATGTCATGCCAGGTTGCTCTATGATTTCATTGTCTTGTCGTGCCCTAGCTTTGTGATTTTTTTCAAGAGCAAGAAGGGGTACATATGTAATTTTTTTTTTATTTTCCTTATAAACATGTATGTTGTTATATTTCCTTCTAAAAATGTATCTCTTTATATATTTAGAGAGATCTTTTTCAAGGTGCTTATTAAAAATATGATCCAACTACATACATATTCTAGAAATCAAATAATTTATTTTTTAAAAGTTCACTTAACCAATGCTAAGTGACCTGCCTCAAGATCCTACACAAAAATAATGTAGGCCACAAAAAATGAGCTAAGTTTGTAAGAAATTTTACAAAAACATATTATAGCAGATATTTTTAGAAAGAAACAAGCCAGAACCAGTTAAATGGGTCTAGTTGCTGATTATTTGGGTTGATATGTACATATATTTAATTGGGTTATGGCATCTGCAAGGGAATGAGCCTCATGATTATGCATATGTGTTTGGTGAATTTCTTTCATGTGATAGATCTTTGCATTTCATTGTTGTGCCCTTACTATGCTATTTGGTTTCCATGCCCTTGTTCTATGATTTGGTTGTCATGCCCTTGTAATATCTAGATTTTGTTATCATGCCCTTGCTCTGTGATTTTGGTGTTGTGCCCTTGCTCTATGATTTTGTTTCCGTGCCCTACCCTTTCTCCATGATTTTGTTGTCATGTTGTGCCCTTGCTCTATGATTTTTTTGCCATGCCCTAGCTCTACTATTTTCTTCAATGGTATATAAATGTTGGTTTCTTTTCCTTCTAAATAGGTATCTCTTTATATCTCCTTTTAAACATGTATATTTAGAGATCTTTTTTAAGTTGCTTATTACATATTAGCTACACACAAAAAAATTTGATCCAACTGCATACATATTCCAAAATCTAAATAAATAAATAAATAACTCACTCAACCCGTGCTAAGTGACTTATCTCAAGATCCACCACAAAAATAATGGAGACCAGAAAAAATGGGCAAAGTTCATAAGAAATTTTACAAAAACATATCATAGAAGATATTTTTAGAAAGAAACTATCCATAACTAGTTAAATGGATCTATTTGTTGATTAGCTGGGTTGATTTCAAATTCCTTTGTAACTGTCATTAGATTAGTTGACAGGATCAAATACAATTTTCCAAGGTGATAAAATTACATATGCAAGGAATTGGAGGATAACTTTAGTGAAGATTTGAGTGTAAGGAGTTGAAGAAGAAAGTTCTACTTCTGTGCAAATTCCATAATCATGAGGCTCATTCCCTTGCAGAAGCCTTTGCCACAATGACATTACCTCTAAACCTTGCAAAGGATGTTGAAGTGGTTCCCAACCGAAACTCTTATAAGCATTTGATACTTGGGATCATCGTAAGGAGACTGTGCCAATACTTGAAACACTCTTATAAGAATTTGATATTTGGAATGTAAATTCTCAAAGAAACTTGCAAGTGATTCGAATGTCATAGTACCTACTGAAACACTTTCTTGGATTCTATCTAGTAGCTCCCATAATATCCTCTATATTGTCTAGTTGTTGTTTCTACCATGCAATCTCTTTCTAAAGTCACTCCTTCTCATTCTCTTTCTAAATTTTCTCCTTCTACTTTTCTCTAATGCATTAAATTTTAATTATCAAATTTTTGAATATTTGCCTTTACCTTATCTAAAATCAACTTCACAGTGTGTTTTAACTCTGGCATAGGTGTTTTATCATTAGTAGCTTTCATATTAGTATTCAATTTTTCAAGATTGGTCAACACCCTCATTTGCAGACCTCTCATGTTAAGCACTTTTTGTATTGTTTCAACACATGTTCTTGCTTCTGAGGTAACAATTATTTAGATGCATTTTCTTGTAAAACATTAATTTTGTTGAACAATTGTAAACTCTTAGAAAGTAAATTGTTGTTTTCATGTATGTATGTATATATGTATGTATGTATATATATGCATGTATATATTTATGTAAGTATATATATATGTATGTATGTTTAATGCATGCATATATATGTATGTATGTATGCTTGTATGTATGTATGTATACAGAGAGATCTTGTGGATTGTGGATTATGGATTATAAACAAAAAAGAAAAGAAAATGTGACATTAATAATTTCCCATGTGTTTTGATTAATTATAGAGAGTTTCATGTGAAAGAGGGTAGAAAGCTCCAAACAAGGGTGGAGATCTCTGAACGTTGGTGGAGATCAGCGCAGATCTAGGATTTTGTTGCCATTCCCTTGTGATCTTTGTGCCCTTGCTCTGCAATTTCTTCAAGGGGAGAAGAGATAGCTATGTAAATGTTATTTTTTTTTTTTTCTAAACATCTATTTCTTGTTAATATATAATAGCTTTGGTTAGATTCAAGGATAATTGATTATGATGATTGTATGCATATGTGTATGTATGCATGTAAATCAATTAACTATGTGAACTACTTTACATGCATAAATACACACTTGCATAGTACTCGTGTTAAATTAAATTAATCATTCATGTCTTGGATTCACACAAGAAATTATCCTTGCATTCAATCAAATTTATTCATACCAAACTAAGTATGCAAAAATTTGTACTTATAGATTATAATTTCTCTTGGTGACTGAGTAAAATCCTGTGCATAATATTGTCTAGGTAATGATCAGATGCATTCACACTAAGTCATAATAGGATTGAGTAGATGATCCATTTATGTTACTTCATATTTGTTTTATTGAACATATTTGTTTAACATAATTAGTAATACTAGAACTATATAGCTACAACTAGTACTCTTGTTTATTTTATTTAACCATATAAATTTAAGACTATTATTTTTCTTAAAATTAGAATGTATATTTGTTATCACTAAAACACAAATATAGATATTTGATAGTTATCTTTTTAAATTTCAAGATCTTCATATTTAATGTTAAGGGTTTCCACTACTAGATAGTGGAATAGCCACAATGTGGAGCCACATAGCTAATGGCTTTTTCCACCAAATTATTTTTTATTATGTTTTTGTCCTACAAAAATATTATAGGAAAATGTTCTTCTTCTTTTCCATATATTTAATAATTTTTTTCTTGTTCTTTGAGTTAATTTACTATTATGAGATAGAGACATCTATCATAAGGATGGACATGCCAATTTTGATCATCCCACTTTCAAAGTTGATTCCCTTATCTAATTAATGAAACTACTTGTAACTAACACCCTTATTTTTTGCAACTTACCTGATCGACCATTCACACAAATGAATCATCCCATATCCATAAACAACATCTAATCTTCTATAAGTCTATCTCCTCTAAAGACCCAATACATGGAGCCATTATCATCATGAGTAGACTCACTCTCCTCAAACGAATTCAATCAAAACTATTCATACAAAATTAAGTATGCAGAAATTTGTACTTACAAATTATATTATCTCTTGGTGATTGAGTAAAGATCAAATACAGCTTTCCAAGGTGATAAAATTCCATATGTAGATGTATGTATGTATGTATACATATATGTATGTGTAAATGTATTTTTGCATCTCATTGTTGTGCCATTGTGATCTCTATATACGTATGTTTGTATGTATGCATATACATATATACATATGTATACACACACACACACACACACACACACACACACACACACACACATATGTGTATATATGCATGTATATTTATGCATGCATATACATAAAGAGAAGCTTCTCTAATCACCTACTAGGAGAAATATAAAGAGATACATGTTTAGAAGGAAAAGAAAAGAACATTTACATAGGCACCTCTTCTCCCCTTGAATAAAATTGCAGAGCAAGCATTACAACATTTGGGCTTGAACACCACAAATTACACCATTGCCACAAATTGCCCTCACAATTTGACACCAAATTTTGTAGTGTTGCAAAGGGTACATATATCATAAGGGCACAACATGACCAAAAAACCATAGAGCAAGGGTAGGGAGATCACAAGGATATGACAAAAAAATTCTAAATCTCCACTAATCTCCACCAAGGGCATGAAAATAAAATGCATAGACCATAATGGCATGAAAATAAAATGTAGTGATCATAATGGCATGACAATGAAATCTCCACCAATGTTTGAAGCTCTACACCACTGTTTGGAACTCTCCACCCTCTTTCACACACATCTCTCCACAATAAAAAAAAAAATGGAGAATGATTTATGTGATGTTTTCTTTTTCTTTTTTAATATGTAAAATCAACTTCACATTGTGTTGTAACTTTATCATAGGTATTTGATCCTTGATAGCTTTCATTTCAGCATTCTAACATTCAAGTAACTTTCAAGTTTCATCTTCATTATATAGTCCTTTCCACCCTAAAAATCACTTTGTTACTTCATTAAAATCAAGACTTGAACAAAGCCAATGATAAAACAAAGCCCATAATCTAGAATCCAAAAAAAAAAAAAAAAACTTAGCTCAAGATCCCACAAAAATAATGCAAACCAAGAAAAATGGGCAAGAAATTTTAGAAAAACATATCATAGAAAATATTTTTAGAAAGAAACAACTCATAACCTAGTTAAATTGGTATACTTTTTGATTAGTTGGGTTGATTACAAATTCTCGTAGAATTGTCATCAGATTAGGTACAATAAAACAAACAATCAACTATTCTCAACTAGAAGAATCAAATACAATTTTCTAAGGTGATAAATTGCATATGCATATGTATGTATGCATGTATGTATATATATATATATATATATATATATATATATATATATATATATATATATATATGTATGTATGTATGTATGTATGTATGTATGTATGTATGTATGTATGTATGTATGTATATGTGTGTATATTTATGCATGTATATATATAGAGAGAGATCTTGACATAATAGAAAAATAATAAAACTCAATCAATAGGTACCATGGCCATGAGTATTGTCACAAGATTTTAAAAATAACTATATAAGGAGTGATTTAAGACATATATAGGTTAACCTTACATTAACTATAAAATACATTACAAAGGTTGCACCAGGGTATTACAATATTTTAATTATAGAAAACCACCTAATTCGCCCAAGTGGGTGTATGATGGCGAAGAGTTTTATTAGGTGAGTAAAGCTCACTAGTGGTTATAGGAATACGACTACATCAAAACAATTAGAAACCATAACTACATATTCATTAGAGTGAGTAGTTCAAGGGTTTTGATCTCGTGGATATAGGTATGTAGGTAGAGTATGCCTCCAATGTGCAAATGCCTTGGACATAGTTAGGTAGCACTTAACCATGTATGTATGTATGTATATATGTATGTATGTATGCAACTATTCTCTACTTAATAGTACCATCCACATGTGGGGGGTAGTTGAGCTTGCCTTCGACAATACTTCATTTCCATTATTTGCACTTTCCAAATCAAAGGTATATAACTTTATCACTTGTAACCATAATTTTCAAATAGTATAGACCACAATAGTTTCTTATAATTCTAAAATTCTCTTTGTAAGTTTATAAAATTAATTGCATTTATGTACATCTTTTTCAAGTTTGATATTTCTCTTTTTCCTAACTCAAAGTCCAACAATGATTTTTCAAAACATATATTGACCAGTTGGAGATTGAGCCAAAAAATTGTAAGAATAATTGTGCCAAAAGAGCTAAAAAAATGATTGTGCACAATAATCATCTTTTTATGTTCTTTTTGACACAATTGTTCTTACATTTCATGATTTTTGGTGAGAAAAAAATTCCAAACTAATTAGGTAGGTGATAAGACCTATTTCTTATGATAAGACTTGTTTCTTTATTTATATAAATCCCAGAATATATCTAATTGAGTTAATTTTTATATTGACGTAGGGAGGAAAAGGAACAACTAGGACCTAGGGCACATCCAGCTATCTAGATCAACCTGCCAGAGTCAACATAGTGGAAAACACAACACAAATACATCGCCAAGCAAAGAGAACAATATATTTTATTGATTCATCAAGTGAATAGTATACATGCCCAATTGTAAGGCCTTCTTGGTTGCAGCTAGATAATTACATTCAGGTCCATGATCTAGCTGCAAATTCACACCTTCCTTCTAACTTTCTACTTCTTACTTTGTACACCACTCTAGTACTTATTCATTCATAAGACACTCTATTTATACTTGCCAAAATGGCTTACAAAACCTTCTAGAACATAGAGAAGTCATAATTCAACCCTTAGCAATTATACCAAAATTAAATGCAAGCAAAATCAGCCCAAACTAGAACTAGACACAAATTACTTGGAAAAATGAAAACTATACTCGACATCCATACAAACTCAGCATCCAAAGAAAACACTCAGCAACAACTCTAAACTTGGTATCCAAAAGAATCACTCGATATCCAAGAGAATCACTCGGTAGCAACTTCGAACTCGACATCCAAAGAATTCACTCAACAACCAAAGGAATCGCTTGACACCCAAAGGATCACTCAACAACCAAAGACTCGACATCAACTTAAGAACTCAACAATAACTGACAGAATGAACAAAAGTACAAGATTACAAGAAAACCCAGGATGCTCCTACATCAAACAACCAGGGTTTGAGAAACGATTCTCCTGAATCATGTAAGTGTCATAACTTGAGCTACATCCAACTCAGATTGAGAAATCCATGTAGCATCTTCAGCTAGTCTATTCTTCCACTTCACAAAATATTCATAGTAATCATAAAAATATCCTCAACCTCACTTCCTTATGTAAAAATATCATAAAATCAAAAAATTCTTCTCCTGCAACACTTCTCTTTTCTTCACCAACAATATCTCTCAAGTCTGATACTCCTTTAGGCTTCATTCCAGTAACAATCTTAAAAGGTGTCTTCCATGTACTCCTATTCATAGAATTATTATATGCAAATTTAGCTTGTGCCAATACCATTTCGTAATTACTTGGCTTATTCCCAACTAAACATCTCAGCAAATTACCAAAGCTTCGATTCACAACCTCTGTCTGTCCATCTGTTTATGGATGGAATGTAGAACTAAACTTCAATTCAATACCCATCTTCTTCCACAAAGTCTTCCAAAAATAATCAAAAAACTTACTAAACTTTTCAAGAATAATACTTTTGGTAATCCATGCAATCTCACAATCTCTTTAAAGAAAAGTTTAGCAACATGCTTAGCATCTGATGTCTTCTTACATGGTATGAAATGAGCCATTTTAGAAAAAAATTCTACTACAACAAATATAGAATCATAACCTTTCACTATCTTAGGCAATTCAAGAACAAAATCCATGCTAATGTCACTCCAAGTTTTTTAAGGAATAGTAATGGGTGTATATAAACTAGTATTTTGACTTACTCCTTTTGCAACTTGACAAACTCCACAACTCTTTAAAAAATTTTGAACATCCTTATACATTTTTGGCCAATAATACTTCTCCTTCAGCAAACTTAATATTTTATCAATTCCAAAATGTCCAGTTAATCCACCACTATGCTTTTCCTTAATCAGATTCAATCTCATAGAAATTCTAAGAATACATAACTAAATACCTTTAAATAACATACCTTCTTGAATTGAATACTCATCATTCGTACTTATGTGATCTGTTAAATTTGGTGCTTTGCACTCTCTCCATGCCTTAGAAAAAGTAGGATCAACATCATACAACTCTTTCATTTCATCAAAACCAAGAACTTCAACCTTCATTTCAGTCAACAAAGAATCTCTTCTACTCAATGCATCAACAACTCTATTAGTAACTCCACTCTTGTGTTTAATGACAAATGTAAAACTCTCCAAATACTCAACCCACTTCATATGTCTCTAATTCAATTTATGTTGACTTCCCAAGTATTGTAAAGCTTTATGACCAGTATACAACACGAACTCCTTAAGAATCAAATAATGTCTCCAATTCTTCAATGCTTGAACAATAGCATAAAATGCTTGATCATACACAAAATACTTCCTTTTAGCATTATTCAACTTCTCACTAAAGAAAGAAACAAGGTTACCTTTTTTACACTACCACTTGCACTACCACTTGCATCACATTCAACTTGAAATACCTTATTGAAAGTAGGCAAAGAAAATACAAGTAATTTAGCAACCTTTTGTTTCAAAGTCTCAAAAATATTATTAGCTCCATGTGTCCACTTGAATTCCTTTTTATCTCCCCTCATTGTCTCAGTCATAGCATTACAAACAACACTAAAATTATTTATAAAGTTTCTGTAAAAACTAGCCAAACCATGAAATGATCTCACCTCATCCATATTCTTAGGTGTAAGCCATTCCAAGATTGCTTTAACCTTCTCTAGATCCATCTTCAATCCATCAGCTAAAATCACAAATCCCAAATACACAATCTCCTCTTGCATAAAATAACACTTTTTTCAGATTAATCAACAACTTTTCCTCTTTCAACCTCTATAATACTGGTCTAATATGCTCAAGATGTTCTTCCTTAGTCTTATTGAATATCAAAATATCATCCAAATAAACAATCACAAACTTACCCAAGAATCTTTTCAAAGCTTCATTCATCAACCTCATGAAAGTACTAGATGCATTAATCAAACCAAAAGGCATAACCAATGATTCATACAAACCATATTTTGTCTTGAAAGTAGTCTTCCATTCATCATGTCTCTGATTCTAATTTGATGATAGTCCCTCTTCAAATCAATCTTTATAAAATACTTTGCTCCACTCAAACAATCCATTATGCCATCCATCCTAGGCATAGGAAACCTATATTTCATTGTGATTTTGTTAATAGCTCTGTAATTAGTACACATTCTCCATTATCCATTCTTTTTAGGTGTTAGTACAACACATGGGCTTAAATTTTTTTTATGATGAGACTCAAATTTGGATTCCCCATTTTGAGTACCATTCCAATTTTTGAGTCATTTTGAGCCCCATAAATGCATTTTCATGCTTATGTACCTGGCTAACGTATTAAGGTCTAAAAGGTGTTTTATGTTTCTAACACCTTGAATTTAGCATATCCATGCATCTTATAATGATAAATTGATATTCCAAGTCATTCTATGAAGTTTTGTTTTGGGAAGTGTTCAGTTCTGCATTTTTGCCTGAGTGTCAAACAATGATAGGAGGCCCAGTTTGCCTTTGAATATCTTTTACCCAGAAATGTTTCATGACTCATCACTTTGGGATTATTTATTATGCATATCATGAACCTATTTGTTAATTTTTGAGTCATTTGGATATGTTTTGACTAGGTTTTGAATCCCTCAAATTTGGTTACTTAATCTCTGTCATGCTGATGCAAATTGCCCAGAAATCTGGGAGGCTCTGTTTGACCGATTATAAATTTGACCTAGTTGACCCTACTAAGAAAATTATTTTTTCATTGTATTCTAGAGGTCACATACTTGCTACACTCTAGATTTGAGCTTATGAAAAATTTGTTTGATAATTTTTCAAACGCGATTTTGAATGCAATTTATAATTTTTCATTGGTGTCATGAAATGCTGATTGTTTGATACCCTAGTTTGAGATGTAATATCTTCAAATCCATAATGTATGAGATCAAATGGTTTGTATCAATACATTATAATATAAAAATGCTTCAAGTGTGCCAGTTTGTAAACCTTGATAAATTTGTTTGCACATTTTCCCAGGGCCATTCTATTTGAAAAAAAAACTTTTCTACTGATGTTTCTAGTCCTAGAATTCTGAGTAGCCTACTTTGCATGCTTGCTAAATGCGTCCTATGATTTTTCATGAGCCCAAATCATAGAATTATATTTCCCTTATGGCAATGAACTATTTACCCAATTTTCAAGCCTTCAAGCATCCGTTTACCCTATTTTCAAGGGTCAAACCAAACACACTTTTTAGTTTTCTAACATGTTGGTTTGTAGACAGTTTTAACTAGGCAACTTTGAACATCAAAATATTTTGATTGAATAATCGTCATATGATGAGATCTGGCAGGATGTAAGAATATGGAAGAAAGCATCAATATGTTGGCTTTAGGGCCCTATTATCTGTTTGTGTCAATTTTTAAAGCTAGCTGACAGGCCCTGTTATCAAAAAATCACAGTTTGCAAATAAGTGATAAAATGAGTTCTAAATGGTATTGCAATGCTCTTGTCTGATTCCAATCAGTACCAAAGTCTCAATGGACCAGTTTGCAGTGTCAATTATTTGAAAATAATTTTTTTTAGCCAGGCCTAATTTGGGCCGTGACTAATTCCATTAGATTAACAATGACTATAAAAGATATGAAATGATTAATTGGGGTGTAGTTGGCCCTCTCAAGGAAAATTTTGAGATTTGGGAATACTATACTCAAATCCAAATTTTGGATTTTGATTGAAATTTCTATCATATATCATATATGAACTCATAATTGAACCCATTATCCCTCAAAGTTTTAAGGAAATTTTATATGAACATAGACTATACTTGTTCTTAAGAGGTGGTAACACCATATGTGTATGTTAGATCCCATGATTATTTGGACTCTGTACTTATGGCTCCATCCTTAATGATGGAGTTAATTGTTCATAATGAAGGTGTAGGTGGACATGACTTCACGTTCTCTAGAAATTGTGAGAGTGGCCAATGTGTCCTTCAAGTTATGAATTCACTATCATGAGGAGTACCCAATGCCAAGAAGTTTCTCGAGAGACATTGTCTTTTAAGTAGGATACGTCGAATGGAAGAAAATCACCAAATTTGAAGTTGTAGAGATTTTCAAGGTGTGCATTGATGGAGGCTAACTTCATACTATTAACATGTGGTCATGCCTCATCGTTTATTGGGCTAGTCATGGTTGTTTGATTAAGCCATGTCTTTCAGTTTGATGTCGATTGGTTCTTATAAGATGCATTGACTTTACTCTTTGGGGAGGAATATACAATAACATAATGGTGACCTAGAAACAATCTTGATATATCTTCATTATTTCTTGCATTGGCTCTTATGGTGGCTAGATAATAGAAAAGTTGATGCTTTGTACATTGCAAGGGAATGTATTGTGTTGTAATGTGGAGGAGGGATGTAATATATTTTTTGAAGGGAAAAACTTGGTATGGGCATTCAGATGGAAAATTGCCAATTCAAACAACAAGGGAAGGCCTATGATTCAGAGATATTTGCAAGTGTAGAGGAGCAACAAAAGATGTCACAAATGGGAGAGTGTTCAAGTAGCATTTGGTGATCAAGAGGAAGACACAATGCCAATACATGTAGCTTACAAGGAATCCCATGACCATAGCATAGAAGATCAATTCCACGTGATTTTCAGGAAGCATCCACTTCAAGTGTTCAGGAGCCATTAGGGGAAGCCACAACTATAGAGGGCATGATCCCAAATGCTTGGTGAGAGGAATGAAAAGAATATTTTTATACTTGATCATGTCATAGTCAAGTGTCTTCAAAGGCACGTTTGAAGAGTGAGACACTGCTCATGTGAAGGGGCCCCGCTATGGCCAAAGTCAAACAAATTTTGACTAAATGAAATGGAAAACATGTAGTGCCATGTGGAAATCAATTGTGAGATTAGGATACAAAGGAATAAGAGCCGTGACGTTACGCTGAATTCATAGGATTAGGAGGCGAAGGATGAAGGCTTACTATCTTACAAATTTCATAAGATTGGAGGTCCAGAAGGTGAGGTCTATGATACTTTGTAAAAGGAAATTTAGGCATAGGATCACAAGCTTGGGGCATTTGGTGTAAGATGTTACAATCCACTATGTGATCAAGAAGGATAAATGCATTGTGTTCGATGCTATAAGATTTAAAATGGGGTATGGTCGAAGAGCTAAAGTATTAATGCTAAGATATTACAATGTGAAGTATTGAAGGTGTATTCTCATTTGGGAGAGTTAAAAATCATATTATCATAGACTCAAATTTTTCAAATGATGATGGTCAAATGAAAATTTGACACTTAGCACTGATAGATTGGAGAGATAAGGAAATATAAATAAATTTAAAAAAATAAAAATTCAAAGATGCATCAATGCATAAAGTTCAAATGATTGAAAGATTTAAATGAAATTAGGATCTTATGTAGTTGTGACTATATAAATCATTTAAATTTTTCATTTTTAGCTCAATTCATGGCCCGGGGCCTGAAAATTCAAATCGACTTTAGGGGCATGATTTTTGTTTGAAATATATAGTGCAATATATTGATAGAACTAGGAAGAGATGAATTTTCCATTTCTACAATCAATTTTTATATATATTCACCAGAAGCAGCTATAGGATGTTTTGTGATTTTGGGGCATCCTGAATGCAAATGTAGATTTAATGTTTTTAGAAGGAAATAGGATCAGATATAGCTAGATTTTCATCAAATTTGATTTCATTGACAACTTTAAAGTTGATTTGACTATTTTAAAGGTAGTTGGTTGCAAATGAAGTCTTTTGTGGCAAATGTAGAAGTGATAGGCCAAAATCAATTTTGAAGCTCCAGCACTTTCTATGATGTGTATCTAATATTTCTTTAATAGATATTTTGCTAATTGCTTTTGAGGGATATATCAGATATTTTTCTACATGATTTATGGTTTTTTATTGAAGGCAGATGAAGGAAGATTAGTTTCAACAACATCAGATTGAAGATAATTTCAGTGGGACACATGTCAATTTTAGATTCCAGATCCTAAAATATCTTCACTTCTATATATCTTTCTTCTCTACTCTTTGTGGGGGTTCCAATTTTTGAGATTTTCTCATTATTGTGAGACCAAAAAGGTTCTAGAGTTGGAGAATTCCCTAACTACTATGATACCATTCTTAGTATTCCTCTATTATGAACAACATTAGTGTATTTCTTCTGAAGCATTTTATACTATATAGTCATTCATTTTGTATTTTCTAAGTTCAAAGATACATATGATGTGTTGGTTTCAATGAAATTAATACAAGAGCTTCGTTTTCCTTAGTTTTATTCTGATTCTCATCTCCTTCCTCTATTATCTACAATCTTTTATATTTAAGAACAGAGAGCTTAAACTCAATAATATCTCAAGATTGTATTTTTGAATAAATTTTCTGTTGGAACAAAGGGCCAAGTAAATGCTCATTTACCTTGATAGGGTTGCAGTTTTCACCAAGAGGATATTATAATAAATATGAGAGTTCTTATGAAAACATATTTCTATTTTCAAGTTAAATAGATAGATTAGATGTTTGGATATATGAGTATACTTGAGGTGCCCATGTGTATATTAAGGTTTAGTTGATGCCCAATGGATAAGGGATTGGTTAGCTTAGAGGTTGCATGTTCTATGCTATTGCATACTTAGGTTATGTTAAGATCCAAATCTTTAATTGAATATCTTTTCTCTTTATGTTTAAGGAATTAAAAGAGTTTCTCCTCACTTGGTTTATCAGGTTCATGTGCTCTATTATTAGCTATTTCACCCATGAATTCTTGCATAAACATAAAAGATTAAGGGGTTTTATCTATTATCTAGATTTATTTGTATGCCTTACACTAGTACTATATAAAGAATCTAAGATCCACTCACTTAGGTCTTGTAGAGCTTGAAGAAGAAGAAGGAATTATACCTTATAGTTGGCCCAACATCAATAGTCAAGTGCATCTATTATAGGAATTTTCTAGCCTTATATATATTGGTCTGGTTTCTTGGTTATTTTTAAATCTCTTAAATTAGGAGCCAACACTCTGATCAAACCTCTTTCAACAACTCATGCACTTGTATGTTAAGTTCTTCATTCTTTATAGGTGTTAATCTATATGGTACTTTATTTGGTAAACTATCTCTAGGAATTTGATCTATACAATGACTTATACTTCTCATTGGAGGTAAACCATTAGGTATATCCTCTACAAAAATCTCTTTATACTCATTCAACAATTCAACAATTTCTTCTAGTACTCGGTCAATACTACCAGCTGTCACTCGATCATCACTGACTGGTACTTGGTTAGCACCATTTTTTGGTACTCAACTACTATTGAGGCAACTTGGTCTCCTTTGGATTATAGCAAAATAGACTTGATTCTTTTTCATTTCCTTTTCAATTTCCTTTCCATTAACCATACAAACTTTTATTGCAGTACAACTGACCTCATCTAGACTTTCAATCAAAGGCAACAATATTTGTTTCTTCCCATTTACCTAAAGATTATATTGATTCAATCTTCCATCATGCACAAAATATCTATCATATTACCAAGGTCTACCCAACAAAATATAACAACAATCCATGGGCATAATATCACACAAAACTTCATCAAAGTAATCTCCAACCTTGAACTTCATAAGGCATTGCTCACTTACCAATATGTTATGCTCATATTTGATCCATGAAACATGATAGGGTTTGGGATGTTTCAGCATCTACAATTGCAACTTTGTAACCAAATCTTTTGATGTCAAATTTGTAGAACTTCCATAGTCAATGATTACTTTGCAACATTTTCCAGCTATCTTGCATTTGGTCTTGAAAAGACTTCTTCTGAGGATAGGGTCCTCATCACTTCCCTTATTACATAAGGTTATTCTCACCATCAGATTTTCTCCAGTCTCAGGGCCACTTGGTGAACCCTCATCATCTCCTTGAACCACAACATCTCTATTACCTTGCCCACTTTTAGAGGATCTACATTCAAAAGATCTATGTCCCTCTTTACCACATCTAAAATAATTACCATGAAATCCAGCTCTACAATAAGAATTACCCCATCCTCGATAAGAATTAGAACCTCCTTAGTAAGAATTACCACCTTTCCATTTAGTCTTGTTTCTATCATCACTCTTCCATTCAAATTTTCCATTATCTTTCACAGAATTGTTAGATTTTCCACCTGCACCATTAGATCTACCTCTGCCTCTTTGGAATTTACCACCTCTACCTCTTTGTCTTTGTTTATGCTTCTTTGTCAAGATCTCTTCAGCTTTCAAGGCATAGTGGTATGATTCTTCCATACTCTCCAATTTCACAAAACTTATCTCATCTTGAATTCTAGATCTTAATCCATTTATGTACCTTGCAATTTTCTCAACATCATCATCCACATGTCTAGATCTGATGTCTAATCTATAGAATTCCTTAGTATATTCCTTCACACTCATGTCTCTTTGTTTCAAATTTTACATCTTTCTCAATAAGCTAACTTGGTAATTAGCAGGAAGGAATTTGTTCTTTACTTTATTCACCATCTTCAGCCAAGTTCTGATCTTCACCTTTCCTCTCCTTTGTCTATCAATTTGCAAATGCTCCCACCATAGTGAGGCATGACCTTTCATCCTAGTAATTGCAATCTTCACCTTCCTCTTATTAGGAGTGTTTTCATACTCAAAGAACTTGACCATATCATAGATCTAATCTAACACAACATTGGTATCCAATTTTCCATCACAAGGAACAACTTCTACAATAGGCTTTGAATCAGCCCTAGAAACACTCTCAACAATATTTCCTCATCTTAATCTTCTTCAAGTGATAGGTTCAAGTTTGGTGCTACTGCTTCATCATCATTTACATCATCAAGATGTGCTCCTCTCCTCTGGGCTATCTCCACAACATCTAATCTAGCTGCAATTTTTCTTAATTGATTCAATATAGCATTATCAGCATTTCCTCTACCACAAACCATCTTTGGAAATTAGGTTCCTACAAGATCATTACCCTCTACAAGTTATAGGTCAAATATGTAGATCTACCAGCCTACAACCAAATTTGAATAAGGGTTCTACATGATCTGATCTCCACAAGGACAAACCTCAAGCTCTAATACCAAATGATGCAGGGAGGAAAAGGAAAAACTAGGGCTTAGGGCACTCCTAGCTATCTAGATCAACCTGCCAAAGGAAACACAGTAGAAAACACAACACAAATATAGTGCCAAGGAGAGAGAACAATATACATGCCTAGCTATAAGGCCTTCTGGGTTATGACTAGATAATTATATTTAGATCCATGATCTAGCTACAAATTCACACCTTCCTTCTTACTTTCTACTTCTTACTTTGTACACTACTCTACTACTTATTCAAGCCTAAGACACTCTATTTATACTTGCCAAAATAGCTTATTGAACCTTCTAGAACATAGAGAAGCCACAAATCAGTGCTCAACAATTATCCCAAAATTAAATGTGAGCAAAGTCGGCCCAAACTAGAACCAAACACAAATTACTCAGAAAAATGAAAGCTTTTCCAAAACTGGCACTTGGCATCCATATGAACTCAGCATCCAAAGAAAGCACTTAGCAGCAACTCTAAACTTGGTATCCAAAGGAATCACTCGGTAGCAACTCTAAACTCGACATCAACTTAAGAACTTGACAGTAACTAAAAAAATGAACAAAGTTAAGGATTACAAGGAAACCTAGGATGCTCCTACATCATATTTGTTTTTGGCTAATATAAACTTTTATTTCAAATCTATGTTTTTTTTTTCCAAATGCCATGATTTCTAACAAGAAAATCTAGCTGACATATCGTATAAAAATCCTAGAATATCTCTAATTTTGTTAAGGATAAATTTGTTCAACTTTTTAAAGAGTATCTATATTTAATGATTGCTTTCTTTTGCAATGGGCTTTGAAATATGTTTACTTCTCTACACCTCTTAATTATAACTAGGTTTTCTATGTGTTGAAGAAATACAAGTTTTTGAAATTCCAATTTGACTTTAATTCAATTCAGGAAAATTAGCTAAGACAAGGTATTAACAATGTAGGAACATGTTGGGAAACTTAGCGGGCTATGTCATTATTTGTTCTATGTTTGCTAGTAAATTTAACTGGAATCTCTAGATCTAGTAGACTTGGTATTTTATGCATATGTTATTAAAGGTTTAAAATAATTGTAAATAAATAACTTGATTTAAATTTTGTGGGTTTTGAATTGTATTCACATGCTCTCCCTGTGAGGATCCCAAGTATCTACTACTACTATTAATTTAGTCTAGTTATTGATTAGCTAGGTTGATTACAAATTCCTATAGAAATGTCATCAAATTTGGTACAATAAAATGAACAATCAGTTGTTCTGAGTTAGTAGGATCAAATACAAATTTTTAAGATGATAAAATTGCATATGCAAATGCATCACTTGAATGCCAGGCATGAAGCACATTCCCCAATTTATAATGAATGGACAGATATAAAGGCTCCATATTTTGGCCCAACAATGGTAGCCAAGGATGTAACCATGCATGTATTAGCACATTCCCCTAGTGAGGATCCTAGGTATCCAATATCGTTGTTAATTTGGGCATCACTATATGATCCAGAATGTAATGAAGTACTAAAGCTAGTAGTAACTTATCCCATGTCTCTAGAAAATGTAGCATAGGTTCAAGTCCCCTTGGCTCCTAGGAATTTGTAGCAGCTATTCTCACTACTAGAAGAATAAATTTAGTTAAGAGTTGAGTGTAAGGAGTTGAAGAAGCAAGTTCTTCTTTTGTGTAAATGCCATAATCATGAGGCTCATTCCCTTGTAGAAGCCATAACCTAGTTAAATATATGTATATATACAAGCCATAACCTAGCTAAATGGGTCTAGTTGTTGATTACAAAGTCTTGTAGAATTGTCATTAGATTAGGTACAATGAAAGGAACAATTATCATTATTTTTTGTGTAGGATCTCAAGCTAAGTTGCTTAGCACATGTTGAGTGAGTTTTATTGTTTAATTATTTGGATTCTGGAATATGTATGCAACTAAATCAATTTTTTTATTTTGCTAAGATGTAATAAGCACCTTTAAGAAGATTTATCCATATACATACATACATACATACATGTATATGTATGTATGTATGTATGTATATATGTATGCATGTATGTATGTATATGTATATGTATGTATATATGTATGTATGTATATATCATTTGGAGATCTAGAATTTCATTGCTATGCCCTTGTGATCACTTCATTTCATTGTCATGTCCTTGTGATCTCTACATCTCATTGTCGTGCCCTTTTGATCTCTACATCTCATTCATTATATTGTACCTAATATGATGATAGTTCTATAGGAATTTGTTTTTGTGCCCTTGTGATATCTACATCCCAAGTATCTGCTACTACTATTAATTTGGGCATCATTATATGATATAGAATGTTATGAAGTACTAAAGTTGTTAGTAACTTCTCCCATGTCTCTGGAAAATGCAACATAGGTTTAGGGTCCCTTGGCTCCTAGGAATTTGTAGTAGCTATTCTTATTGCTAGAAGAATAACTTCATTGAAGAGTTGAGTGTAAAGAGTTAAAGAAGCAAGTTTTGCTTTTTTGTAAATGCCATAATCACGAGGCTCATTCCCTTGCAAAAGCCATAACCTAGTTAAATATATGTATATATCAACCCAACTAATCAACAACTAGACCCATTTAACTAGGTTATGGATTGTTCCTTTCTAAAAATATCCGCTATCATATGTTTTTGTAAATTTTTTTGCGAACTCTACCAATTTTTCTTGGTCTGCATTATTTTTGTGGAGGATCTTGAGGTAAGTCACTTAGCACCTTAAAAATATCTCTCTATGCATACATACATAAATGTATGTATGCATGCATGTATATATGTATGTACGTATGCATATATGTACGTATGTATGTATATATGTATGTGCCCTTGTGATCTCTATATATGTATGTATATAAAAAAAGAGATATTACCACAATAGAAAAAAAAGCTCACTCAATAGGTAGCATGGCCATAGATACAATGGCAATGCCTATTGGTAAGTAGATTCCTCTTTCTCTCTCTCATTTTTTATGTGTTTATTTCACTTGAACTATTATTTTTTAGGGCGAATTTTCTAATATTGAAATGATTTTATGGATGAGGTGGTGGGGACATTCTTGGATGTACCCATGTGATGAATTACCCATGAGCAATGAAGATGGACTTCCCTTGAGAGTAGCAGGAGGCAATGAGGACATTTCAATTACTTTAAATATTGATCCTTTCTTAAATATTTTAGATATTAATGGGGAATTTAGATGTTAGGGTGGTGGAAAATGAGCTTCCACCTTCATGTGGTTGGTCCTGATTAGTAGAGATTATTAAACTATTCTCGAAACCAAGTGAAGCTCAACAATAACCTATGATTGTATGACAACTAATTATGTGAATCTCTTAGTTTCAAGAAATGTAGAAGGACACCATATTTCAATATGAAATGTCAATTCATATGCATACAACATCAAGTGGAGCTGAAAAATGCAGCAGGTTTGCATTTTTTTAGAGGTCTTTAATTAGGTATTTTAAGTTATAGGCCATCATGAACATTATTCATGATGATGATCTATAGTTCCAAAAACTTAATAGACCTATTAAATAAATGTAATTGTGTTGTGTTTTATCAACTCTACCTATTTTCCATGAATTTGAATGCAACTTCACATGCATTCTTGATTTAGAGTGGCAAAATCTTACTTTGGATGTGACAAAAAAATGGCATGAACTAGAAGATGGGAAAATGATGTCACTTTTGCAGGTCTAGAACCTTTTTTTCTACTTTAAACATTTATCATTTCTTAAAGATTTTAGATGTTGAGGGGGAGGGGAAAATGAGCTTCTACCTTCACATGGTTGGTCCTATTTAGTAAAGAATATTAAACTATTCTTGCAACCAAGTGAAGCTCAATATTAACCTATGATTGCATCATAGCCATTCAATGATTGGTGCCATTTTTTTTATTAATACAACACAACATCATAATTGTGATGGCTAGCCATCGATACCACAATGTTCCTACCATATGCCCATCTCAATTGTGATGGAGGTTTTTGATGACTTACTGTGGGATCCATAGCATTTCTTTCACACAAACACCATAATTGCAATGGTGTCTTCAACAAATTTTTGTCACAAATCTTATGGTGAAAATGAATGGTTTTCCAAAATGGTATCCCAATTTATGACACGTGTAGTCATCAAAATTGTAATGGTAAATATTTTCATCATAACTTATGACAGCAAAAGTCTGATGCCCATCTGATAGGAGCCAATTCAGATAGATGTTAGTTAGGTGATAGGTTACTACCATAATTGTGATGGCTTACCATCACAATTCAAGCTCAAATATAGTAGTGTATTAAATGGGCACTTGAATGAGTTGGACTATGCTAATATAATATTGGTTTGATTGTTTTATAATCATATAATCATGTAATGTAATAATGGAGTTTATGTATTCACTGAGATATACTAGAAAGGTCAAATAAGTAATAATGTATTCACTGAGTGACTATAGTTGTTATTGAGTAGTTGGCAAAGAGAATGTAAATTTTAGTATTAGTTGAGTAGTTATTATTAACCAAGTGTTGTATTTGTTAGAAATAGGGATTA
The DNA here is from genome assembly GCA_028749045.1 of Cupressus sempervirens. Classification (NCBI taxonomy): domain Eukaryota; kingdom Viridiplantae; phylum Streptophyta; class Pinopsida; order Cupressales; family Cupressaceae; genus Cupressus; species Cupressus sempervirens. The sequence continues at coordinate 747,247,702 of CM053786.1, forward strand.
CTAAGAGGGGGGTGAATCAGTAATCTACAAACTTTAGTTTCCAACTCGATATTATTTCTCACTTTAAACCATACATGAAAAATTAATAAAGTAATGTTGAAAAATAATAGTAACCATGCACAAAGATAATTGATAACACCATATTTTGTTAACTAGGGAAAACCCTAGTGGGGATGATACCCACAAATAATATATTGATATATAAGTTCCTTGTTAGAGGATGAACCTTGTTAGGAGTCAATGAGAAAATTTAGTATAAGGAGTCCTTGTTAGGAGACTTTGAGTCCCTATTAGGAGATTCCAACTCTATTAGGAGTTGTGCCAATCCTATTAGAAGTTGTAGTATAGTAGATGCAAGATGAGCCCATTGCCCAAACATACACTTCTAATTACAAGAAGAGCTCACTGCCCAAAAAAGTAATCAAACTTTTGGAATATAGGTTCTATAACTTCTTCCTTGATTGATCTCTGATCTTTAGCTCAATCTTGGATCACAAAATAGCTTTCACAAAACTTCACATATATTACTTTCACAAATAGTTTGCATACAATCACAATTAGCACATATCAACATCTCTCATTGCAAGATTTCCTTTTCATAAAGACCATGCCTTTACACAAATTGCTACTAGGTTGGTTAAGACTATAATACATTTTTCCAACTCAGAGTAAACATCTAGGATGTCAACCCTAATTAGACAAGTAATTTTTTTGTAAACTAAATAGTCCTTCCTTCAATTCCACTATCTTGTTTCGCTAAAACATGAACATCTTTTTTCCATACAGTCTGTATAGACTTCCAAGGTTATAGATGTCATCACCAACATGTATACTATCTCCATATAACTTCTCTAGTCATAATATGACATCAACAACAAGTTATAAACAAAACAATACACTGATGTATACCAAATTCCATACTTAGACAATTTTTTGATTACCAAAAGCTAAGTATCTTTATTTCTGAGATTTTTTGTAAGAATATACATCATGTGTTCCCATAAATGATAACAATTCCATATCCTCATTATCCAATTATCAACAATCTCCCCCTTTGGCATTGGTGGCAATAAAATAGGGAAAATTGGCTAAGTAACAAAACTAAATAAACAATATAGTAACATTGCATCTATTATATTTGTCCATCTTTACATATGCCCCCCCTTGCAATATACTTTATACTTTTCACATTGTATCTATCCCTCTTTGACATCAATGACAAAGGTCAAAATGTCAAAATTTGTCCAAAATTTGTCCATCTGCTATCAAAAATGTTGTCCAATCTTCATGCAATCATCAAAATTTTCTTTTATACTATCCATACCTTTAGTCCATGTCTCCTTGAAGGATTTAGTAGAGGTGAGAATTACACATAAATCATATGATGCAATCTCAACTGCATTAAGGTCTGAATATAAAAAAATAGAATAAGTGTTCTTGGCCTAGACAAATTCCTCCAACTATTTCTCAACAAAAGATATTTTCAAAGAAATATAATCTCTAAAATTTGATATCCTCTCCAAAATCTATTCCATTTGAAGTTCCATTTTCTTGATATCATTGTGAATACTGGCCAGTTGTCCTTCAAAATCATCAACTTTACAAGTTGGATGTTGTATCTGGCTAGATAGAGCCTCTAGCTCACTCATCTTTTCTCCTATCTGATTGTCAATGTCCTTAGTCAGTTTATAAGATAGGGTACTCTTAATGTACAATATCTTACCATCCTATTGACACTTCAAAAGTTCCTTGATACAAGTATCAAGACTTATCAAATAATTCATAATATTTTGATAGATGGTGCTAAAAAAGTTAGCATCATGTGAAATCTACACCTTTTCTTCTGCAATACTTAACAAATTAGTAAATTCTTCATCAAATGACTTCAACACTTCCTATGCCCTCTATTCTAGATCTACTTCTATGTGTTTTACTACTAGAGTACTATGTAGTCTATCAGTATCCTCCACAAGGTTTTTCTACAAGCTCTTCACTATTCTACTCTTTTTAATAAGCTTTGATAAGGATGAGATCAAATTAGTTTGACCATCATCATCAATTGCTAAGATGCAAAGTGAAAGAAAAGTAGATGAACTAGAAGGTTTAGTGTCATCCTCCCTTTGCTTTTTGGCTGCCTCTTTTACTCTTCTTTCTTCTTCTTCTTTCTTTTCTTTTTCTTTTCTTTCATTTTCTCTCTTCTCTTCCTCTTCCAGTCTCTTCTTCCTGTCTTCCTCTATTTTCTTTCTTATTTCTTCTTCTTCTTTTCTTTTCTTTTCCTGCTCTTCCTTTATTTTTTTCTCATCCTCAAGCAATTTCTTCTCATCCTCAAATAATTTCTTCTTGGCCTCTTCTACTTTCTTCTTTTCTTCTTCATGTAACCTCTTTTCCTCTTCAATTTGTCTTAGTTTTTCTTCAATATCTTTGGTATTAGGTTCATCCTATTTGGAACCTTCAAATGGATTAGTATCATCAATGTCAATGGTAACATTGATCTAATCTATCTGCATAATGTCACTACTCACTAACACTTCTAAGGTTTTGGGTCCTGGTGGAGATGCTACATTAGATTTTGTCAACATTTGACTTATTGTTGTTGTAGTCTCACTCGTAATTTATCTTTTTCACCCACCATAAACAAAAATGGTTTTACTTTATTTACCAAGTAAGGTGCAAGATTATTCAATAATCTTTTAATCTCTTCTTCATCATTAGTCTTGCAAATAGTTCTTAGCATAGACTTCAAAAGTTCTAAATCTTCTTCTCTTGTTGGTGTCTTCTTCTCAATAATTCTATCATAGAATTTCTAGTTTACTATACCCTCAATATCCTTCAATTTTAGATTATTTTCTATAATGTATCTAATTGTAGAGATATCAATTTGATCTTTTTCAAAATTGTTATACAACTCATAAAATTTGTTCATCTAAACAAAGTTACCTTCACTAGCAATAGTTGAGTTATTCTTTTCTATCTTCGGCTTCTAGGGTTGCTAAGCTTTTCCTATTGATTGCTTTGTTACTTTCTCTATTTGTTTGAATTCTTCTTCTTCTTCTTCTTCTTCATCGCTAGATTCAACAATTGTCAACAATGTCTTTTACCTCTTGCCTGGTCTAGTGGCTTGTTGCTTGACCCTTTTTGACTTTGTGGTCATTGCTTCCACTAATCTCTCAAATTTTCTCTTTGACTCACTAGGTTGTACATCTGATACTACTACATAAGGAATGCTCAATTCCAAAGATGTTTCTACAATAGATACTGACAAATATTATATATTTAGTATGCCTTGTTTCATGGTTTGCCTAACTTTGTCAGACTCACTCTAAGTCATATCAACCTCTAGTAAATCTTTCATCATAATTGACTCTATCTTCTTGTGTGATGCCTTCTTCAAGGATACTTGATGAGCTAACTGGGTAATCTCATCATAGGTTCCAAATCTGTATTCTACTTTATCCTTCTCTAATTTGAATAATAAATCAATATACCTAACTTCTATATCATCATTCAATTCATAACCCAATGGATCAAGAAATGTTTCCCAAGGTTCTACTACTTGAATGTAAGTATAATCTATATAAACCATAATACAAATGTCTTCTTTAAATCTATCTACAAGTACAAGTGCAATTCTAAATCTCCATCTCATTTCATTCTGAAATGTCTTCATTATCAAGTTCCCACTATCCAATATCTTGTCTGTAGGATTTCTTCTGCATACTTTTGTGATCTTCTCCATAGTACATCTATCACTGCTCATTATCTTTGTGACTAATTGTTACCCAGACATTTTACAAAAAGTTTTAATGTTTTAATTAAATTAATTAATCAGAGAGAGAGAGAGAGAGATTAGTCATAAAAAAAATTAAACTTTCTCTCTCCCTGTACTTTTCTCTCTCCATGTACTAAAACCTTTAGAGAGAAGTACGGGTTAAGGTTTTGGTTTGGGTTTTCACTCTCTCTCTTTTCCAACTTTTCTCTCTCCACATACTTTTCTCTCTCCATGTACTAGAACCTTTTAGAGAGAAGTACATGGTTTGAGTTAGGGTTTGAGTTTTCACACTCAATTTTTCTCTCTCCACATACTCCAACTTTTTGACCTAATCCTAACCCGAACAATTCTAACCCAAACTCCAACCTTAAAATAACTCCTGGCTGGAAATAAACTTCACAGGTCAACTAGAATGAATTTAAAGGTGACAGTGAGAAAAGAAAGCCCGAGTTAGAGCAACATGAACTATGGTTTCAAGGTGCCATATTATTTTGAATATATGTTACTTAGCCATCCATGCGAGTCAAGATCTGTAGTTAGATAAATATACCAGCAAATGGGTTGTTTGAAGAGGTGATAGCACAAGAAATGTGTCAAAAAACTTAAATGGTAATGGTGTGAACAAAGGCACGTGCATTGTTTTCTTTGTAATTTGTGGCCTGGTTAGATCTCAGACAAAGCTTCCCACTCTTTTTGGCAGCCATGGGCATAGAAAGAATAAAAACCATTTAACTGAATGCCTTAACAAAGTGTGTGAGATGCTTGACTGAATGCATCTAAATCACAACTCATATAGTCTGCATGGCATTTAAAAAGGGGGTACTCAACATGGACCTGCGTCTTCATTAACGTGGACTTGCGGCTTGGAGATAGTTGATTCAATTTATATCCTTAGCCACACATGTAAGTGCAGACCTGCGAGTTGACAAGTAAAACCAGCACGCCAAACATTGAAGGTGATACCATAAAAATGCATTTGCTGTTAACTGAATGCATATGTTTTGGTTTCACGTCTTCAAGAAAAGTAGATCAAGAACTAGAACTACTGAGTGATATGCAGAGCCTGTGGAGAATGTAAAAAGCTTATAATGAACATTCCCGTGGATTAAGAGTTATCTCTGGTAACTTGGAAGGATGAGTGCATCCATCAGAAATATTTGCTAAAGCCTTAAGCTATGGTGCAACTTCTAACAAAAGGTGCTTCTTGCTAATAATTTGAAAGAATCACCTGCAAACTTGGAGATAGCTTGACCCGCGAAGGAGCCTTTGATCACATTGCACCTTTGCCTGAGATGAGAGAAGAGCTGTATTTAAAACATGCTTCAATTTAATGTATGGTGACAACAGAAGTCAGTAATCTTCCCATTCTTCATCGCTGTCACTCTGAGCTAATACAACCAATTCAATATTTTGCTCTCCCAGATAGAATTACAGCCACACATATGAATGATTTGATTCATAATTTGTAAGAGGGCAATGTGTAGATAGTTGTTTGACCATTGATCATATTCTTATATTATTTAGAAAAGCCGGTTGGAGAGTCAATCTCAATACATCTCAACTGTGAAGCTCCGAGATGGGTCTAACTGTTTGATGAAATGCCAAGTCTAGGGACATCTAAATTCATAAAACAGAGCTACTAAATTATTTGACAAAATACCTCTATCGCATATAAGACGGGTGCATTGTATAGAAAAAGTGAAACAAATGGCATTGATAATGGATTGAAAAACATCTCGTGAACACTCAAGGCAATGATGAAGGCATATTTTTGGCAATACAAGAATCTATCTGAGTATAAGAGATGGAGAGGTCAGATGGAAATGCATAGTGGGAAAATCTGAAATAGTCTATAGCCGGCAAAAGTCCACTGGAAATATAAATGCATGTAAACTATTTGACAAAATGCCAAGTCAAAGGTGTGCTCATATTGTTTGACGAAATGTCTTTTGTGCATCTAAAAGTTGGATTCTCAAAGTGAAGTAAAGATTTTGGTGAAGTTTTATAATTGAAGAAGATTTAACATCAAGTTTGATATAAAGAAAAGTGGCTATTGACTCCGCACTATTGCCAGGACAGCCCGTGACAAGTGACAATATAAGGTATCAATTTCAAGGTAAAGAACCTCCTGCAATACTGAAAAGCACACTTCCTAAAATATCAGACACAAAGATGGGGCATTTAGAAGTTGCAGACTTTTAGAAAGTGATGAGCAAAGAAGATAAATCACCCCTGGCACATCAAATGCTAGAAAATTTTATAGCCCATGCAGGCGTACATCCGCTCGCAATTCAATGTGTGGAATTGGAAGGCAGACTTGACTTAGTTGTTGGCAGCACCTACAGATCATGGAACAAGTTCAGGGAATTAAAAGTTAGAAGTATTTTTGTCTAAAGTTGTCTTAGAATTTTATTGATGTATTTTGTAAAAAGATCAACTTTAGAATTAACTCTACTTGGGTTTTTCTAACTGCAGTTAAGTTTTAAGGGTTAGAGTTGGTTATGAACCATCTTCAAGTAGTCCAAACTCTAACTTTTTGGGAAGTTACGAACCCGAAAAGTTGGTGGTTCTAGATTGGCTATAAATTCTTGGAAATCAATGTAATAAGGGACTTTTTGGACTTGGATACAAGGAACACTTATGCTCTGATAACAAAGCAATATTTGGAAAGTGTGTACAATTGTTGTTTTTGTGTAATCAGTTATTTCTTTCTTTCTTGGTGCAAGAAATAAAAGTAAGTACATTTGGTGTTCTCTCTCCGAGGAATCTGAATTGTTAAAGTGTTGATTCATTTATGAGTATTCCCATGATATGGTGTGAGGATTCATGAATGGTTGAATTAGCATTGTGTTGGTGAAAGTTCTCAAGCGTAGTCCTTGATTGCTCTCATTAATGGTTTTCCTTTCTTTTTTTCTTTTTAAAGTTCTATTTATCTTTATTGAAAAATCCACAAATTTCATCTTACGAGGGAGCTACCCCTCTAAACGTAGAGGAAGGCCAGATACCAAGGGCCTATCCAACTATTGTGAATGGTTTGCCACACACTCTATTGGGCATATTCTACAGTGACAAATCTGTTTACCAACAAATTTTTGGCGACTCTACTGGGGATATTGAAAAAGAAAGATTGACAGTTGCCTGTAATGAAGCATAATGGTGCTTCCGCATGAGAACATTTTTCCTCTTCTCCAACCAAAGCTCGACTTTCAGGACACCCAGGAGGATATCATCTTAGACTTGAGCACTCTAGCCTAGAGGTGTAGACAAAGTGCACAGCAATATCATCAAGTAAATCAAGTTCTTGAAGAAGAAGAAGAGTTCGGAGAAATCTTGCGAAGAGCCCCTATTGGTAAGAACATTGTGGTTGTTGAAAGGGTAGTGGTCATTCCAAGAAGGAATAGGCAAAATCTTGGTCACATCCAAGGTCAAGTAAATAACAATCAGTAACTCGGCTGATGAAGGTACCTTCCCTTGAATGAAGGTTGGTGACCCTATTTAGAAGATTGAATATTGGCGACTCTATCTGAGGTTTGAATTTAAAGCATGGTTTGGTACAAAGGGAAAGTGGAAAGTGATAGTGACAGTGACTCTGATGAGGAATATTTTTCCTATCCAAAGAAACCAATTCCTAATGAGCCTTTACAAGTAGATATCTTGAAGAACTTTTATGGTGGCAGAAAGCTAGATCCAAGAATGGTTCATCCTTACTTGCTGCAAATTTTTGAAAAGATCGAAGAAGATGATAGAAAAGAATATGGGTTTCTTTCTCATTATCAAGAATCCTTCTTGGAAAGAGATTTAGCATATAAAGATAAAGAAGGCCTTGCTGAAAAATGTGCTTCATCTAAATCGGCAATGAAAAATAATGGGAATGTCTCTCATTCACCTGTCTCCCAACAAAATTAGATTTTCATTGATCCTAAGCAGGCTAGCTTCTTGAAGAGTTTCTATGGTGGGCAAAAACTAGATCCAGAAAAGATCCATCCATCTTTGTTTCAAACTTTGCAAAAGATAGAAGAAGAAGATGGTAAAGATTATCAATTTTTCTCTCACAAGACAAATTCATCTTTAGAAAGAAGTTCCATACGTGAGCATAACGAAGAACTTGATCAGAAAAATAATTCATGTGAATCGAGAATGGATAATGGTTGTCAGAAGAGTAGCCCAAAGCCTGCCCCTATTGCTCATCAAAATCATGCTTCCATTGATCCTAATCAAGTTGAGTTTTTAAAAAGCTTCTACAACAATGCATGCTTATATCCTGACAAAGTACATCCTTCTTTACTTCAAAAACTGCGAGAACTTGAGAAAGAAGACCCATGCAAGAATTATTTTCTTTATGAGAGAACATCACCAAATCCAAATGTCTCAGCTAAATCTTCATGCGTGAAAGAAGATGAGGATTCTACGTCTAATCAAGGAAATAGTCAAGAAATGGTGTCTATGGGAGAAGGGTCTAGTAATGTAAAACAAGAGAACATATTCAATCATCTCAATCCTAATGAGAAGGGAAAAGAAATATCAAATATTTCTCAAGGAATTATAAAAGATATGATTAAAGATGGGGGAAATGCGGATCAAGGTGAATTTCATACTACTTTTATTCCTACTTGGTGCCTAAATGCTTCAGATGATGACTTTCTCTGTGGAGAAGACCTTCCTATTAATTCACCCCTAATCATTAATGATGAGGACTCTATTGATGAAGTCAACTCTTTAGAATATTTTTCACAATCTTCTACCACCACTAGTGAAGAAATAACCTCAAGTGAAATCTTGCAGACATCTCCATTAACTCCTGAGATTGAAGTCTTTACTTTTGCGGATGTTGAGGAGTTTTCAGAAAGTGGAATGATCATCACAAGAGTAGAAGATCATTTTCAAGAGAAAGCTGATGAGCTGTCAAGAGATCCCCTTCCAAGTTACATGCAAGTGGAATATGAATTTTTCCCATTTTGTGAAGATGGTCATCAAAAAAAATTAATGCACCAAGCATGTGTAAAAATTGATGAATATTTAATGAAAAGTACAATAGACATGGAAAAAAAAGATAAGTTTCAAGTAAGAGGAGATGACACATCAAAATCTCACTCTTCCTCATGCATGAAACTTGAATTTGAAGCATTCAAGTTTACAAGTGGAGACTATATTGAAGGAAACATTGTGATGGTATCTCGCACCAGGGGAGTAATTGGCCTTGAAGAAATGTGTTGTGATCTAATGATTCAAACATGTGAAGATGAGGGCATATATGATGAAGTTCTTTTAAAAGAATTTTCCTTGCATCGATATCAACTGATGATCAATTCTCCTGATCTGATAGATTAATTAGAGCATGTGTGCACCAAAATGGAAAAGATGATTGTTTCTCCTTTGAGCGATCTAATGGGAGAAAAGGAAGAAATACATCATGGGAAGATTCAATACAACAAGGATGTGCATTCATATTGGAGTAATTTCATAGAGAATACAAAAAAAATCATTCCCATGGAAAAGAAAGAGTGTCTAGTGCCTGAAATAAGTTTAGGAATTCATGATGACCAATCACTAGAATTTCAAGTACAAGGCTTGTCAAATAGAGAAAAAGATCATAAATGCATTCAAGAACTGGAGAGCCTTATCCTTCAATTCTTTCAAAATGAAGTCATCAATGACATGCAATATGAAGCTAAGTTGATTCCAAAGTTAGAGATTTTTGATGAGACATGGTTATTTGGATACATTTCTTTATCAAGCAATGTGAAGCATGCTAAGAGTCTCAGAATTGGAATTCAAAGAGAGAACTTATACTTGAGTCTATAGGAACTTGAAAGTTGCCACATATTAGCACACCATGGTATCTATTTTCCCCAGCCAGTGAATGGATTTGCATGATTATACTTTGAGTCACTAGAGCTAGGGAAACCTGCCTTGTACATATCTTAGCTAAGAGTTTTTGTTGTGCCTTCTTTTCTTTTGAATTCGGTTGTGTTCCCATTTTTGTTGTGCTTAGTCCCTTTTTCCTAGATTTACCTCCTTTTAGTGTGACTCTATGCCCTTGTGATAAAGCACTATCATTTCTTAACTTTGGGTTCATTTAGCATCCTGCACAGTACTTGTCCCCAGATAGAGCCAGCTATTACCCAGACATTTTATGAAAAGTTTTAATGTTTTAATTAAATTAATTAATTGGAGAGAGAGAGATTAGTCATAAAAAAATTAAACTTTCTCTCTCATACTTTTCTCTCTCCACGTACTAAAACCTTTAGAGAGAAGTATGGGTTAAGGTTTTGGTTTGGGTTTTCACTCTCTCTCTTTTCCAACTTTTCTCTCTCCACGTAATTTTCTCTCTCCATGTACTAGAACCTTTTAGAGAGAAGTACATGGTTTGAGTTAGGGTTTGAGTTTTCATACTCAATTTTTCTCTCTCCACGTACTCCAACTTTTTGACCTAATCCTAACCTGAACAATTCTAACCCAAACTCCAACCTTAAAATAACTCCTGGCTGGAAATAAACTTCACAGGTCAACTAGAATGAATTTAAAGGTGACAGTGAGAAAAGAAAGCCCGAGTTAGAGCAACATGAACTGTGGTTTCAAGGTGCCATATTATTTTGAATATATGTTACTCAGCCATCCATGCGAGTCAAGATCTGTAGTTAGATAAATATACCAGAAAATGGGTTGTTTGAAGAGGTGATAGCACGAGAAATGTGTAAAAAAACTTAAATGGTAATGGTGTGAACAAAGGCACGTGCATTGTTTTCTTTGTAATTTGTGGCCTGGTTAGATCTTAGACAAAGCTTCACACTCTTGTTGGCAGCCGTGGGCATAGAAAGAATAAAAACCATTTAACTGAATGCCTTAACAAAGTGTGTGAGATGCTTGGCTAAATGCATCTAAATCGCAACTCATATAGTCTGCATGGCATTTAAAAAGGGGGTACTTAACATGGACCTGTGTCTTCATTAACGTGGACCTGCGGCTTGGAGATAGTTGATTCAATTTATATCCTCAGCGACACATGTAAGCATAGACTTGCGAGTTGACAAGTAAAACCAGCATGCCAAATATTGAAGGTGATACCATAAAAATGTATTTTCTATTAACTAAACACATATGTTTTGGTTTCACGTCTTCAAGAAAAGTAGATCAATAACTAAAACTACTGAGCGATATGCAGAGCCTATGGAGAACGTAAAAAGCTTATAATGAACATTCCCATGGATTAAGAGTTATCTCTAGTAACTTGGAAGGACGAGTGCATCCATTAGAAATATTTGCTAAAGCCTTAAGCTACGGTGCAGCTTCTAACAAAAGGTGCTTCTTGCCAATAATTTGAAAGAATCACCTGCAGACTTGGAGATAGCTTGACCTGCGAAGGAGCCTTTGATCACATTGCACCTTTTCCTGAGATGAGAGAAGAGCTGTATTTAAAAAATGCTTCAATTTAATGTGTGGTGACAGTAGAAGTCAGTAATCTTCCCATTCTTCATTACTGTCACTCCGAGCTAATACAACCAATTCAATCTTTTGCTCTCCCACATAGAATTACAGCCACACATATGAATGATTTGATTCATAATTTGTAAGAGGGAAATGTGTAGATAGTTGTTTGACCATTGATCATATTCTTATATTATTTAGAAAAGCCGATTGGAGAGTCAATCTCAATACATCTCAACTGTGAAGCTCCGAGATGTGTCTAACCGTTTGATGAAATGCCAACTCTAGGGACATCTACATTCATAAAATAGAGCTACTGAATTGTTTGACAAAATACCTCTATCGCATATAAGACAGGTGCATTGTATAGAAAAAGTGAAACAAATGGCATTGATAATGGATTGAAAAACATCTCGTGAAAACTCAAGGAAATGATGAAGGCATATTTTTGGCAATACAAGCGTCTATCTGAGTATAAGAGATGAAGAGGTCAGATGGAAATGCATAGTGGGAAAATCTGAAATAGTCTATAGCTGGAAAAAGTCCACTGGAAATATAAATGCATGTAAACTATTTGACAAAATGCCAAGTCAAAGGTGTGCTCATATTGTTTGATGAAATGCCTTTTGTGCATCTAAAAGTTGGATTCTCAAAGTGAAGTAAATATTTTGGTGAAGTTTTATAATTGAAGAAGATTTAACATCAAGTTTGATATAAAGAAAAGTGGCTATTGACTCCGCACTATTGCTAGGACAGCCCGTGACAAGTGACAATATGAGGTATCAATTTCAAGGTAAAGAACCTCCTGCAATACTGAAAAGCACGCTTCCTAAAATATTGGACACAAAGATGGGGCATTTAGAAGTTGCAAACTTTTAGAAAGTGATGAGCAAAGAAGATAAATCACCCCTGGCACATCAAATGTTAGAAAATTTTCTAGCCCATGCAGGAGTACATCCGCTCGCAGTTCAATGTGTGGAATTGGAAGGTAGACTTGACTCAGTTGCTAGCATCACCTACAGATCATGGAACGAGTTCAGGGAATTAAAAGTTAGAAGTTTTTTTGTCTAAAGTTGTCTTAGAATTTTATTGATGTATTTTGTAAAAAGATCAACTTTAGAATTAACTCTACTTGGGTTTTTCTAACTGTAGTTAAGTTTTAAGGGTTAGAGTTGGTTATGAACCATCTTCAAGTAGTCCAAACTCTAACTTTTTGGGTAGTTATGAACCCAAAAAGTTGGTGGTTCTAGATTGGCTATAAATTCTTGGAAATCAATGTAATAAGCGACTTTTTGGACTTGGATACAGGGCACACTTATGCTCTGATAACAAAGCAATATTTGGAAAGTGTGTACAATTGTTGTTTTTGTGTAATCATTTATTTCTTTCTTGGTGCAAGAAATAAAAGGAAGTACATTTGGCATTCTCTCTCCGAGGAATCTAAATTGTTAAAGTGTTGATTCATTTATGAGTATTCCCATGATATGGTGTGAGTATTCATGAATGGTTGAATTAGCATTGTGTTGGTGAAAGTTCTCAAGCGTAGTCCTTGATTGCTCTCATTAATGGTTTTCCTTTCTTTTTTTTTTTTTAAAAGTTCTATTTAACTTTATTGAAAAATCCACAAATTTCATCTTATGAGGGAGCTACCCCTCTAAATGCAGAGGAAGGTTAGATACCAAGGGCCTATCCAATTGTTGTGAACAGTTTGCCACACACTCCTTTGGGCATATTCTACAGTGACAAATCTGTTTACCAACACTAATAAATATGGAATTCTTTTAAGCACATGAAAGAATATGTGATTGATTAGTGACTAAAATCTAAACACACTATTCTTAGCTCTCTTGATCTTTTCTAGGTTCTTAAGTAATTGAATTCTTAGAATTTTACTGAGGTTAACTTGTTCCTTCTCTACACATATCTTATATGCTACATAGATGAATTCGATTGATAATTCATCAATCTTTGAGCTTGCACACACATAGTAGGTAATGATTCTATGTAGAAATCTTACATCATCTTGTTTAATGGTGCTGATCGCCATGGCCTTTCCATTATACAGTACTTTAGTATAACTTTCAACTTTCTTCTTGACCATTTTCTCACCTAAAAGTACACTACCTTGTTTACTAAGACCAGTTACCTCATGAATAAGGTTGGTAGAAATCTCAATTACACTATCTTGCATCCATTTTATTTTTTCATGTATCCTACTTAATATGATTTTTGTTCATTCATCTATGTCCAATTCATGGTAGAAATTATATTTGAGTAGGTCTATCTAGTTTCTTCAAATGTTCAAATCTAGGCTTCACAGTGATATCATGATTGAAAACTAATTCCATATCCTTGTTCATGTATTCACTCCCAATAGATTCAAATTTACTATTAAGATAACTTCCTACATCTTCCAAATATACTACATCGTTTAGAGTAATTTATAATGTTGAGTTAGGGTTTCCTTCAGTAGGTTTCATGGAAACAACCTTCAACTTAGATCTATCTTTGTTCTCAAAATTGTGCACTACTGACATATCCATGATTCTATCAAATATGAACTTTAACCAAATATTTTTTTGAAAAAATGATAAAATACCTCTTTCCAAAAATAGGGTTTTCTTCAAAATTGCCTTAACAAGTCTCTTCTGAGTGCTCTTTGCTTCAGATGTATTCACAATGAAGTGAAAATCAATTTTGTACTCCATTTATTCCATCAACTTGAACTTGCATTAATTGCATACTTTGCAAACACAAAAATGTTGTCAATTACATTCTGTAATCAAATAACTACTCAAGATCATCTTTCCGATCTTCAAATGCCACTTGAGGTTTAATATAGCCTTTTTTCATTATGACAATGTTCCTCGAGAATTTGCTTCATAAAATTCTTTGCAAAAACATAATTTTTGTCTTTTGCTATAGAATTAACCTTTTTTGTAATACTAATAAATCTTAATTCCTTCATAACTTGTTTAGATAAGCTCCAAATTATAGGTGAGCTTAGGTACCTTCTAAACTTGACTTGATACATCTTTTCCCAACTTTGCTACCTCTAATTCAATCTCTCAATGAAGTTCCCAAATTCTAGTGCTATAAACAAGCTTAATTCAACTTAATTGAGTCAAACTCAATAAATTACTTTGATCTACCTATCTCATCATCATCTACCTTTTCCTTTGAGATATATAATCCTTTTATCAATGCCTCATTCAACTCTTCTCAAAGTTCGCTAACTACATTTCTTTGTTTGTCATTATCTTTGTTAGTTCTGGAATTCCTTTCATGGTTCCTTCTGTCATTTCTAATGTTCTTTACATCATTTCTTCTTTTTTTGAAGTTTCTTCTATTGTTCCTTCTATCTCCAAAGTTTATATCCATTCTACAATACTTTTTTGTATGTTCAAAGTTGTTGCATAATATACATACTATTGCTCTACTTCTGGGATTTTGCTAATCATTAGGTGCATGACAATTCTAAGAAATGTGTCATAAGTTTTTGCACTTATAACACATGATCTATCTTTTGTCTTCATAAGGTCTTCCTTCTCTCGATGTCCTTTTATTAGATCTTCTATCTATAGGGTTAGTATTTCTAGACATTCTATTATTCCTTCTATCATTATCATACTTAGATTTTCTGCAATCAATTGCTTTATGACCTGTACCATGACAATTATGACAGAAAAAGTCCTTAACATGATTAAATGACTTATTTGTACAATCTCTTTTTGTATGACCTACATCATTACATGAAAATACTTACCTATAAATTCATACCTAGTTTCCTTAGGAGATTCCACTTGCTTTGGTTCATCCAAAATTTCAACTTCCTTGATTCAATCTAATCATCAGATTTACCTTTTTCTTTCATATCTGATCTAATATCAGCTTTCTTCACAGACATGATAATTAGATAACCAAGACTAGTCTTATCATAATTAGATCTCTATATTGGCATTGAATCATCAAGATTTTCTCTACTAGAATAAAGATTCTCAAGCTACTGCTTGCACTGAGTTAATTCACATTTCACAATAGTATTGTACTTATGAAGTTCTTCATGATATTCTTTCAATTTTTCAAATTCAAAATTTTTCTTTGCCAAACTTGCTTTAAGATCTACATTCTTAGTCTTCAAATTAGATTCAACTTTGCTAGGATCATTTCTTAAAGCCAACTTTAGATTTGTAATCTTTAATTCATGCTTCAAGATCTTTTATTCTATATTTAGCTTTGAATAATCATCATCACTAGTTCTAGATTTAGTAGATTCAGGCTTGGATTTGAGATGTTCAATCTTTTCCTTTAATTATCCAATGTACACTTTGGAGTCTTCATATCTATCCTTTAACTTATCTCTTTCTTCAGTAAGGAGATCAATTTTTTCAAGAGCCTCTTTAAGGTTCTTGATCAACTAATTCCATATCCATAGGGATCTTACTCAAGCTATTAAGCCTCTTCAAAGTAACTATGATCTGATACCAATTGCTAGAAATATGTATTATTGAGTGGGGGGGGAATCAGTAATCTAAAAGCTCTAGTCACCAACTGGATATTATTTCTTACTTTAAACCATACATAACAAAGTATTAAAGTAATGCTAAACAATAATAGTAACCATGCACAAAGATAACTCATAACACCATATTTTGTTAACTAGGGAAAGCCTAGCCAACGGAAAACCCTAGTGGGGATGATACCCACTAGATAATATATTGATATATAAGTTTCTTGTTAAGGAAGTACCCTATTAGGATTCAATGAGAAAATTCAATATAAGGAGTCCCTATCAAGAGACTTTGAATCCCTGCTAGGAGATTCTAACCATATTAGGAGTTGTAGTACAATAGATGCAAGATAAGCCCACTGCCCAAACATGCACTTCCAATTACAAGAAGAGCTCACTACCCAAACAAGTAATCAAACTTCTAGAAAATAGGTACTATAACTTATTCCTTTATTGATCTTTGATCTTTATCTCTATCTCAAATTACAAAATACCTTTCACAAAACTTCACATATATTGCTTTCACAGATAATTTGCATACAATCACAATTAGCACATATCACCATCTCTCATCGCAAGATGTCCTTTTCATAAATACCATGCCTTTAACACAAATTGTTACTAGGTTAGATAAGACCATAATACATTTTTTCAACTTAGAGTAAACATCTAGGATGTTGGCCCTAATTGGACAAGTAATTATTTTGTAAACAAAATAATCCTTTCCTTCAATTCCGCTGTCCTATTTTTCTAAAAAATGAATATATCTTTTCAGTATAGTCCATACTAACTTCTAAAGTTATACATGTCATCACCAACATGTATACTATCTCCATCTAACTTTGCTAGTCATAATATGACATCAACAACAAGTTATAAACAAAACAATGCACTGTTGTATACCAAAGTCCATGCTTAGACAATTTTCTGATTACCAAAAGATAAGTATCTTTATTTTTGAGGTTTCCACTAAGCATGTACATCATGTGTTTCCATAAATGACAAAAATTACATATCCTCATTAGCCAATTGCCAATAGTATTACTTGAGTGAAGTGTAAAGGTCACCGAGTATGAGCTGGAAGAAAACGTTAAGAAAGATGATATATGAGGATGAATTTTGACAAAAATAAAGAATGCTTGAGAATTTCAAAGGATAAAGTCAAATTTAGTTACAAGATCTATGGCTGGAAAAATATAATTAAGATATGATGATGGAGATTGAATCAAGATAAGGTTGAGCATAAAGTTCAATAAAATCTCTATTGCCAAAGTGACCAAATACATTGAATTTGAGATCTATGATCATGATTAAGAGATAAAATCTTAAGGATTCTATAAGGTGGAAGATTTATATTTAAGGAGATGATCAAGAAATTTTTTGGTTGTTGATTGAGTGTTGAATGGATGTGAATTATTGAAATAGAAGAAGAAGAATAAATAAGTAAGGTGAACTAATCATACTAGAGTTGAGAAGATCAAGCAGAGTCAATGTAATGTGAAGAAGTGAATCAACCAAAAGAAGATAATAGAAGGAAGAAGACCAAGGAGTACATAAATCTAACAAATTAAGGTATTTCTAAACCTAATAGATCATTTGATTGTTACTTTCTTACCCTTGTAGTTGAAAAATGCTTAACTAAGTAGACCTAATAGATTTGTGAAATCTTATATGGAAACATTGATTAGTGATGTTTGTAAGTCCTTTAGAGCACACCATTCTTTAGACAAGATCAAGGAGTGATAAGGTTTAGATTATCTTTATGTTACAATCCTCTAACTAGGTCACACTAAAAATATACATGTAACCTTAAACAAGGTTGGCTCCTAGTAGAGCTCACTTTAAAAGAATGAAATTATTTGGGTTGTTGGTTCTAGATGATTTTTCCCTTTACAAGGTTTCACGTAAAATCATGGTGTCAAATGTGTGATTGTTGATTTTATTTTATTTACTTAATACTATTGTGGTCTCACAACACACGCCCCATTTTGTAACTCAAAATGGAGAGCCTCTAGTTTCAAAAACTTCTTTGAGGCACCCAGTCAGGCACCTTAGTTAGTGAAGACCCTCCTCTAGGTCTAGGTCATTTCCAAGTCTTTGATCAGGTAGTTTTGAGAAGATCAGAGAGGGAAAATACCAGTTTTGGGAGATTTTTGGATCACACAAATGCTAAAAGTGTAGTTTCACACCCTCAAGACGCGCGTATTTGTGCACCCTTTAGAGGTGTGTAGTTGTGCACCCTCTTGAGGTGTGCACTTAAATGAAAGGTCTATAAATAGACCCTGACCTCTCCTCCTCTTCTCACTTGCCTCCACTTCCTCCATGTGAGCACACTTGTGCACCCTCCACTTGCACTACTCCATTGTATGAATCCCTAACCTACTAAGGTAAAGATAAACTTTTTGAGGAGCACACATGTGCATGTGTGCACCCTTATGAGGTTTTCACCTTTGCACTATAGAAATAAAAACAAAGACTAACCTCCCCCCTTCTTCAGCTAGTCTGCATGTACGTAGTTGAAAACATTTGCACACATGTCTAGTTGTGTAATTGTACACATTATGATTAAATACAAAGTGATAGCATACTAGCACACTTGAGAAGGTGTGCTAGGTGCAGTAGTGTGAAAAACAAGATTAAGGGTTTTTTTCATAGTTTTACTAGTTTTGTTTAGGATTTTCTTAGTTTTTCACGACATGGGTGCTAGTTGAGTCCAATTTCGGTCTTTCGACATTAGATTACTAATTTTTTTCTCTTTTTTGCTGGTACAATGGCATCATCATCATCCTCCACTGTAGAAAAGGTACCTAAACCTATAGCATTCAAATACCAAAGACCTCTTAAAAAATCTAGATTCCAAAATAGGCATGCAAAAATCTGGGATATAGAATTTGGCCACATTGATTGGAACACTTTCTTAACACTTTGCAAAAAATCAAAGGAAAGATCAGTGATGGTATCAACATTGAGCCAAAGTGGGTTGGTGAATGTCATGTCACAGCCTACATCAGTTCAATCCTCTAAACTGATCATGACATTGGTTGAACACTATGTCTTGTTTAAGACATTTACATATCTTTAGGTAGATGGTACTCTTCTATGTCCCAAGAAGTGCCCAAGGTACCCTTTAGACTAACTTATAGTTTTAGAGATATCTCCTCAAATCACTTCTACATATGAAAGAGTGAGGAAACAACACAAGAATACCAAGGTTTGGCTAATCACAATTGGAGCATTCAAGGTAAAGTAGAAACAAGACATTTCTACCTTTGACTCAAAGTGGGATCAATATCCCTTCGAAGATTATTAAGCTCCACACCCATATTTTGATAATATCAAGGTCATGTAACATCTTGTGGGGAAGAAGTTCATACATGAAGAAGCCCTCGAAGACCATTGGATGATATGTGATAGATGACAATGATATCTACATTAGGGACTATTGTAGGATGAATCTACATCTAGCAAAAAAGGTGCTAAAAAAGAAGATACCCTTAAAGGCCATAGAAAAGGATGTCCCATAGATAATGGATCCCTTGTCAACATGGATAAAATCTATGATAGGCCCACTATGAATGCTAAAATATGACATGAGGAGAATGATGAAATGGATCATTGGGGAAAATATGTAGTGGAGGTTACAAGGGAATGAATTAGGAAACCATTTCAGATCGATCTAGTTCCCCAGGCCATATCTTTCTAGGTTATAGCCAAACCCACCAAAGGAAAAGGTACCAAGGTCACTATACTAACCTACCCTACTAAATCTTGAGTGAGGCCAGAAATGGTACACTAGCATGAGTGGGAGCTTGAGTATTTCAAGATTAACAAAGGTAGGGGCAAGAGGAAAAAATAAGCCCCTATGGAAAGTAAACAAATGGCAGAAGCCCAACAAGATCAACTAGAGAAACCATCAGAGCAGCCACAAGAGAAGCAATAGAAGAAACAAGAGGTAGAAACTCTAGAAGAGAAAGGGGTCCCACCACCAAGAACCTTAGAGGAAGAAGCCTCCCTATCGTTCCTAAGAGAGTCTGAATAAAAACAATGGTGGTAAGTGTCAAGAGGAGGAAATTGAAGAAAAAGAGCACTCCCCCACTACATGTGCCATAAACCATTCCTAAAGAAGAGGATGAGGAAGAAGGGGAAACTTTTGAATTTATCCCCTTGAATAAAAGAACTTGTTTGGCTAAGGAAAAAAAGGAGGAGAGAAGGAGAAACTTGACTCAAACACTTCCATCAACCCCTAGGGAACCTATCTAGGTCGAAACTTTATAAGATGAACAAAAAAAGTAGATAGATGAGATGAAAGGTGAAGGAATTGATATTTTTGACCTCTTAGATTTTGATTTCATACTGGTGGGAACTAAGATGTTAGGAGAAAAGATAAGTGATACTCCAAAAAATGAGCCATTAGGAGAGGATTGGAATCAACTACCTCCTCTACGTCAAGGACCTCTCAGCATTCTACCACCACCACCATAAGACATGGCCATAGTAATGGATAAAGGGTTAGAAGTTCCACCTCCTTTGACAATCCAAGTAGAAGGAGAAATTCAAGACATAGAGGAAGGAGAATATCAATAGTTGCATGTCGATGAAGTATCTGAAGAAGGAAAAATAACAAAAATTCAACAAGTTTCCCCAGATACAAAGGCCAAATCCTTAGCCCAACATAGCATAGAATCTCTCTCTAATGAATTCCCTCAACATGAGAAGACTATAGAGAGGATTAATAAGGGAAAGGAGCCTACTTTGTAAACAAATTCTTAAGCCAAATATATGTCACCAATGAGGACCACGCCATGTGGCTGAAGAAGGAGGTCATTTTTTGACAAAAGAAGTAGATGGAACTAATAGAAGAGGAAAAAATCAAGGAATTAATAAAAGCAATAAAGAGGCCCAAGCCACCTAAGGGTGATGGTAGAACACTTTCCTTCATACTTCAATATCTTCTAGCACATATAGTCATTCCTCCTCATGTTGACATTGAAGAACTCACTCTTCAAGATTACCAAATGAAGAAGGTGATATTGGGAAAGCCAATGGTGGATTTGGTGAAAGTTTTGATTAGTACACACCTCAAGAAAGTATTCAAACACATGGATCAGGATGTGTTAGAGATAGTAATGTTGTGAGAGAAGAATGATCTATTAAGAGGCTACTTGAATGAAGTGGTCAGACCCACTGACTTGATAATACTATCATCGCTCTTGGAACTGCACTTGGAAGGAAGTAGGCTTGACTATATAATGATTCATTTTTCGACACATGTTAGCAATGGAAACATAGTTTTGAAGAGAGAGGAGTGCAAATAAAATAGGGAAATTTGAAGTTGTTGCACAACATTCAATCAAATTCGAACAAGTTGGTTTCCATTATAAACCAAGATTTTGGGCTAATGGATGAAGTGTGTACTTAGGCTAATGATCTAAAAGCTCTCAGATCTATTAAGGGACAAAGGTACTAGATGTTTATGGAGATATGCTTATCAAAGGAGCTAGACAATCTAGATGATTGGATAGAGAAGATATCCCTAGGGAATAAGGTTATGAAGAAATTTCATGAGGGAATCCAATAGAAAAAGGATAAATTTCAAGAACAATTTATGGAAGCAGAAAGGTAGTATAATGCCACTAGTCTTGAAATTTTTAAAGATGAGTTGAAGACCAAGATTTCCTTGGTTCAATTAGTAGTTCAACAATATAGAGATATATTTGAAAATACTTTGTCAAAAGATGATGTACAACAAGCATTCAATTGAAAAGGCATTGTTGGAACTAGACACCAAGCTTGATGATTTTATGGATACTAGGATAGAAGTAAGTAACTACTAGTAAGTAGTTAAGAACAAGTATGATTCAATAAATTTATTAGAGGCTAGTGAAGTTGTGGAGATAATAGATAAGTTCAAGAGAAAACATCCATACATCATTTCAGTATAAAGGGGAAGAAATCTTAGATGCTGAAAATTTAGTTTTGACACTTAGAAGATTTTTTTGGATTTTTATAACTTGTGAACTAGGTGCACAAGTTTGTAGGTGCACTTTTCTTAGACGCTTGCTAACAAATGGAAAGAAGGAGTAGTTTTTTAACAGTTAATTTCTAGTTGCTACTTTAGAGCATTCCATGCACCAAAAACACATTTTGATGATAGTTCAACTCCTACAAATGTCTAAAGAAGGTCAAGCTTCCATTTTTAGAGCTTTGAGAGACTTCTATATCATCTCACAACTTCTATCTTCTTATCTTTTCATTCTTTTATTCTTTTATGTCATCTAAAGGTTCATGCACCCATTGTTTGATATAAATAAGGGTAGAGACCTACTTATAACCATTTAGAGAGTTAGTTTGTATATAATTACATTTATTTTACTAGATTTTAGGATAAGTTTATATTAAAAGATCTCTCACTCCTAACACAAAGGGAGGAGATGATCTTCTTTAAATACATGGATGTAATATGTACTCCAGGCTATTCTTTTGATGCAATAATATATGCTATTGGTACTCTCATTCCAAGTGTAGTTATTCTTGCCAGAATGTATTATTTTTGTGAATGCATGTTCATGAATAATAATGGACCCAATTTTTTTATTATGTTGTTACGATTGTGTGATCTTTTAGTTCTATTCTTTGCCTTATGTTAATGAATTTTGTTGTTGTGACGAATTGGAGAAAGGATCATCTTGTTATTACATAGCATTTTGTCTCATGTTAGTGAACTTTTTGTGGCCTCACAATTTTATGAAACATGAAATAGCTTTTGGCTATTATTAAAGTTCCCATCGACAACTACATCAGTGGAGTTTAGGAAGCATTGCTCCTAATTTTATTGGTTTCCTACCAAGATCCTTTTGATAATTTATTTTGTAGATGTGTTGTTACTTTGGCTTATGTTTGTTAGGAATTTCTATTTTAGTTATTTTCTTTAATCTCTCATCACTCTATCTTTGTTATTTTCTTTTCAAACAAGAATTCATATAGCATTCATCATAAAACAAAAAATACAAAAATATATCTTTTTTCTGGTTATAGTTTAACAATAGGTGTGTAGATTAGTTTGTATCAACAAAGGCATCCTTGTGAACATACACATTTATCTTTAATTGAGTTATCCAATAGGTTGAAAAATAACCATCGGAAATGATGGATTTGGTTATTGATTAGCTTTTCAAGAGAAAAATTTGAAAGAATCTTTGTCATTCAGCATCATAGAAAACAACACCTCAATAGAAGTGGCACTAGAAGGAGGACCCAAAACCATTTTTCTCAAGAACCCAAGTTGTTGTTTGAGAATTCTATAGTTTTTAGATGTTCAAAAAAATTTCCAAGTCTATTACTATCAGAAGGTGCGCAGTTTCACTTTTTGAATAGGTGCACTTTTCTAGAACACACACAAACCAAAAGATTATGATCTACCATCTCAATTTCAGTGTGCTTTAAGGTCTTCACTAGGTGGACATGAGTTTTTAGAACTCAATCATTTTCACAAGCCTCACAATGATAAAGGGATACCAAAAATTCTACTAGTATGCCATTTCAAATTTCATCATCATCTTGAGTTCCACCTCCAAACCTACCTCCACCTATTGTTCCACCTAACCCTCCACTGATGGCCTTCTTTGAAAATGTAGTATATTCACCAATCAATTTCCAAGGTTTGCATAATGACCTTTCCAAGAACTCTAATAAATTCTGCCCATGGTTCATTTATAGAGAAACATGAACAACTAAGGATCACATCAAGGTTTTTAAAGAGATATGCAATTGGAAATATATTCAACAAGAGAATGTGGTGCTTCATCTATTCCCATACACATTGGGAGAGATTTCATTCAATAGGATCTATTTAGAACTAGGTATTTATTGAAAATTTGTTCTTAGATCAATTCAAAACATTCATCAATCTGGTTATGATACACCACCACTTCATATCTATCAAATAGGATCCAATAGAGACCATTTCACATTTCAATCATCACTTTCACATGTCATACCAAAATTTGGAAACACCCTACACCATGTTGATTGGGGCTTCAATTAAAATTTATCTAAATGCTATGGATCAACTCATTGTTATCTTCCTCAAGAGGTTGCATGTTGCAAATATTGATACATTGGAGAATTTTATTGAAGAAACTGTCACTTTTACTAAACATGCCAACCCTAATGGAGGAGGAATGATGGTTCCAACTCATGTTGGTATGACATTGTCAACATACAATAGGTACCAATTATACCACCTCCAACTATAACTTACCCAGGATATGGACTCCAAAAGCTACTTTCTTTGAGAAAAAGATAGCACCATCCATTGAGACAGAAAATAATTTCACAACCAAGTTAGATCAAATGAAGAAGACCATGTCTCAAATAAATAATGAGCTTACTCATCCAAGGTTGTCACAAGGGCATAATAAAAACCTCCAAAGAACAAATGCAACCCCTTACAAAAACAACTATGGTAAAAAATGCAATAAGAATTTCAGTGGAAATAATAATGTAGGGAATAATTCCAATCCTCTAGATCACAACAACAATTTCCGTAGATAGAATTGAAAATGGAATATCCATCCAAATAATGGAAGTATCCCCATAGACAATAATAATGATTCTCAATTTGTGAACATCAATCAAGTTGGCACCAGTCAAAAAATACCCAATGATGGCAGCTCATATTTCACTGGAAATCAAGAAGTGAACTAGAATTCACAATGAGCCCCCTATACAATTCAATTCTATGTTATTAGAATCATATAATTCTCAAATATAATTATAAAATGGAAGATCAAGTCAACAAAGAATTTTTCCTTCCATTCAATCAAGAATTAGATCCTAAACCAACAAAGATATTCTCTTTTTGGAATGATAATCAAAATACTTACAACTTACGAAATTGAACGGAACCTATGATTGATGTGATTCCTCCCACTTTACAACCAATGCCTCCAAATATAAGAGTGAATAACAATCCAACACCTACTAGATAACCCTATATTGAACAAAAAAATTAGAACCAAGGAAAAATAACTACAATATTGAAAAATCATGCTTGATCAACTAAAAAGTATAGTGAAGTTGAAGAGTTAAAAAGGATGAAGGAAAATATTTCCATGTTTGATATGCTACAAATTTTTCCTAATCAAAGGGAATCATTGTTGAAAAATCTTGATCATACAAAAGCAACACTTGGCCAAGTCCTCAAAAGTAAGAATCACAAGTTAACAGCTCAAGGCTATGACTACCATGTATAAAGACAAGGCTAAAGTGTCTCCTTTATCTCTCAGTCTTAGAATTTTTGGAAGAAACCTTCACATTTGTCTTATGGATTCATGATCTTCTTGTAATTTCATGCCACATTCCATAGCTTAGAAGTTAGGAGTCACTCCACAACCCACCAATCAAATAGTGATTCAACTTGGAAAAACAAAAGTAAAGGTTATTGTGGTATTGAAATATGTTTACATACAATTGACTACCGACCCCCAAATTCAAGATATCATAGACATACATGTGGTGGAAATTATAGAAACATATGGCCTATTGTTGAGTAGAGAGTGGACCCAATGCCTAAGAGGATGGTTCTCAACTAATTTTACTCAATTATGACTACCTTGGAAGGGATTGAATATATAGATCAAGATTGGTGTTGAGCCAAAATTAAAGACAATGATCATAGAGTGCAATGCTCTGAATGAACTAGCATTTCTTTAATCAGGCTTTGGCTCTTACATGGTAATGACTCTTGACATAACTTCGATTGAGAAATTAGACAATTTGAATGGAGAATTATTGAATCCCACCCCATGGGAAGAGATCATGACTCAATTTATAGATAGCATGGCTGCAAATTTTTAATTCTTAGAGGAAGAGGTGGACCCAAACATTTTTCTCCATCTAGGATTTTGCAAGTTGCACAAAGTGAGCCATTCAAAGTTTGAGTGCTCACATTGCTAAGGAGTAATTACTCGGGTATTAACTCAAATAATGCACTTGAAAATGGTCAAACTCCAATTGAGATATCAAAAGGAAATTCAAGTCCCACATGCATATATGAAGTCATGGAAAATGATGAAGAGGAAAAATAAGATCTAAATGCAACATACATTGGCACCTCTTTAGATGATAAAGCTTTGTCTTTCCCTCCACTAGAAATGATTAAATTCCTAAGAAGAAGATGCTTTGTGAAAGGTCGAGGCTAGACCTCGATAGTCATTCAACCTAAACCACAAATTGATAAAATCATAGAGTTTATTAGTGAAATTCAAGATGAACAATAGAAATGAATGATCCCCATATCAAAGGTAAATAATAGTAACCCATCAAGCCCAACACATGAAAGAATGCATCAAGTCCCTAAGAAATAGTCTTTTCAGGTATAAGTGAAAGAAAAGCTTCGAAAAAATAAATACAAGTCAAGGAAGCCAAAAGAGAAACCAATATGGACACTTAGGTTTGATGGTTCTAAATGCAAGTTAGGAGCTAGTGTAGGTATTAAATTAATTAATCCCAAAGTTAGGTGTTTTTATGCTACACATTTTTTACAATTTAGGTGTACTAAATTTTTTGTAGATTATGAAGCCTTGATCCATGGACTTCTCTTCACATTAGAGAAGGACATCAATGCTCTCAAAGGTGAAGGAGACTTTTAGTTGGTGATTAGATAGGTTAAATCAATCTACTCTTGTAATGATAGAAGACTACTTGCTTACCAAAAAAGAATCTGGTACTTGATGGAATATTTTGAAGCCTTGAACATAAGGTCTATCGCAAGGAGGAGGAATATGGTAGTCGATGCCCTTGAAATTTCAGCCAGTGCATTACAACCTATTAAAAGAATAAAAATCAAAAGGTTTTCAGTTGAACTAATGGATACCTTGTTTATTCTAGATAACATTACTAACTTTCGAGTCTTCTAAGATGATCAACATATTTTGGAGTTCATTATGTGCAATGGTATGTTCAAAGGATAAGAGATTGATGATACACTTGATGACAAACTTGAGGACAGTGAACTAGAAGATGAAGATGTGATCATAAATTTGAAAACTAATTATATTCCTAAGGGGATGGTAGAATTGGAATGTATCTTTGACTGAGATGAATCAACACATAGTAAGAGAACTATTAAAGAGAAAGGGATTGAAGAGTGTGATTCATATAATTTAGGCATGGAAGATGACCCTAAGTTGATGAGAATTGGAAAGGCGTGTAATCCCCAAGAAAGAGAAAGTATGTTTTAGTTACTATAGAATACAAAGATGTCTTTGCATGGAGTTATGAAGAATTTTGTTGGTCTTAGATGGTTTTGACATTTGAGTGTCAATGCACTTAACCACTTTCTACATTAAAGCCAAGTACACTATGTATGCTAAGCCACAGTGTGCGCTGAGTCAGATTTTCAATAGGTGATGAGTGACTTCAGGTGCCAAGCAATATATAAGTTCTAATTGACATATAGGTGCAAAGTCATATTTGATGTTGAGAAAGTTAGAATGCTTCATATACCAAGTGAGTTAGAATCATATATGTGCTGATTGAGACAAAGTGTAATAGGTGTTGAGCAAACCATGATAGTATAAGTGTCAAGCACTAGTAGTCCAATATGTGCTGAGTAACACAAAATCAACATATGAGTTTGTGTCCTCATAAACTCAAATGTAAACCATTTTTGGAGTTGACATAGAAGGATTTCAAATGAGAAAAAGGATAAGGATGAATCTTTTACATTTCCTATACAATCAATGTGCAGCCAATCAGAAAAATGGAGAAGGCATGCAACCAATGAGGAAAATACAAGAAATGAGTAGGAACTTAAGATTCAATATGGATCATAGATCTATACCTAACCCTAAGTCTTCAAAATATTTAAAAGGAGATCAAAAACTTCAATGTGTATGTGGAAGAGAACAATGTATGGGTAAACTATAGAAAAATTCAGTGTGAAGGAAGAAAGACTTAGAGGAACAGAGCAACAACTACATATCCAGTTGATTAGAATAGTACAAGGGACAAGGGACATGATCAGATATCAGATCTCAGAGGATCAAGACTACAAGGAGTGTATCAAGTGCCTAAAATCAGCAATTGAAGATTGTAAGCAATTAGGTCAAAGATTCCTAATACTCTCTAGCCATTGTATTAGATAAGTGAAAATCTTATGATGATAGGTTAGCCTAATAGCTATTTTGTAGATTATTTGAAGAGGTGATTAAATCCTTTAACAGGGTAACACTTCATGTAAAGTGTTTTTAAATCCTCTAACCAAGTCACTATTGACATAGTGTACAACCTTTAATAGGGAAGGCCTTTCATAGGGCAGACCGTCAGAAGTGGTCAAACATTTATTATTGCAGTGATTTTTGTAGGTATCATCCCCACCCCAATTTTACCTTCTTATTCCTAGAGGGTTTTTGGGTTACCAAATTTGGTGTTATGTGTTATTGCATGTGTTTACTTTATGTTCATTTATATGTTTACATGCATGCAATTTACTTTTTAGTTATACCCCCCCCCCCCCCCGTAGAAGTACTCTTGCCATTTTGAACATTCCAGCAATTGGTATTAGAGAAAAGGTTCTCACAAGTAGAAGCATAGTAGCTTAGAGAAAAGGTCTGAAGATGGAAGTTTTCAAACTTGGGAAGATCATAGACAATCAGGTGATTGATGTGCACCTTTCTCTACACAAATTGGAAGAAGCTAGAGAAGAATTGAGAAAGTCCTTAAAAAGAAGGAAGGATATAGCCATAGCTGAAAATGACATACACTACAAGGAGATTGATACCACACAAAATAGCTGAACTGATGGAGAAAAATAGGGCATAAGCTAAAGAAATCAGATTACTCAAGCTTGAACAAGAATCACAAGCCATAATGCTTTGTGAAGTGACTAAAAAAAATAAAAGAGCCATTGAAGACAAGGCCATGATAGAAGATGACAAGAGAAATCTTACCAATAGACTGGAAGAGAAGATAATTGAGTTTGAAAGGATCTCAAACATGCACCTAGACACCTTAAGTCAGATGATGAATGCTCAATATGAACTAAACATGAAAGACATTAAGATTTCCACCTTGAATATACAAAATAAGCAACTACGAAATGAACTAAAAAGAGAGAAAGACATAGCAGAAAGCTTCAAAAAACCCAACAAGGCTATCAAGTACTTTGAACAATTGCTAAAATCACCAAGGGCTAGTAATGATACTTTAGGACTTGGCTACATCAGCACTGAACAAGGAGAATCATCCAAGACTGTACAGGAAAGGAGTAACAAAGGTAAGAACACTAAACCTACTTGTCATTTCTATGGTAAAAAGGGACATACCTCTAATATCTGCAAGAGCAAGAACAGTCATTAGTATGATAAGCCTACAAATGCAAGCTTGTGTTACAAGTGCAAAAAGCAAGGACAACAAGCACATGAATGTAGAACCAAGACCATGAGGACACCAAGATTTGTAGGTCATTGCTACAACTCCAAAAAATATGGACATAGAGCTTTTGAATGCAGATCAAAGCCTATGTGGACACCTAATCAACTTGCAAGAGGAACCAACCATGCACATCATTGCAACTAGGATTAAAATACAAGGTATAGTTGTCACTATTGTTAGGAGTATGGAAACATTCTTGAAAATTGCATGACACATTTTAGAGGGAATTATAGTAGATGGTTAAGTCAAACTACATGTTTCAGTTGCTTGAAAACTAGTCATATCAGCGGGAACTACCCAACAAAGTCAAAACCACCCAAGAAAGAAGTCAACAAAGGAAAAGAGAAGGTTGATATTGAACAAATAAGAGGGAAAATAAACAAGACTTGGAAAAAGAAAGATGAATGTAGCATATCAAATGGAGGGATCACTTCACCCAAGAGGTCAAGTGATCACACTTCATCCAACTAAGAAAAAAAAAGACGTATGGGACTGATGTACAAAGTTATAGTATACATCAGTCCCAAAGAACAAAGGAGTACTGAAAGAAAGAAATTTGCATGAGAAAAGATGCCAAGTCAAAACTTTGAGGAATTTGTCAAGTTACCCTTCGATGCCAACTAAAATTCCAATGGATGTCGAGTTTCTAATAGCGATCGAGTTGATAGTTGAAGCCGAGTGAAGTAGAGAACTAGTGGAAGCTGAGTAAATGAAATACAATGGGAGTCAAGTCATGGTGAAATCTTCAAGTGCCGAGTTCATAGCTATATGAACTAAGCATTTAATGCTAGGTTTTGGCATGTATAAGGTTGAATTTTGTTCATTTTCACACCATTTGAACACAAAGCAAAGATGAGAAGAGCAAAGAAGTGATCAAGCAAAAACCTAACAACCATTTGCACGGATTTCAATAGCAATTTAGCACAAAAATCAGCAATCTAAGGTATTTATCAAGTGTCAAGCTACACAAAAGTTAAAGTTTTAATACATTTAAACCCTAGTTTGATAGAATGGCCTCTAGTTCAAGAAACCCCAAAGCAAAGGAAGTTCATGAGATTTAGTTAGTTAGCAATGAGGTCAAACAATGCGAGTTTAGGCCAATCCCTAAAGTTTCCTACCGAAACGACCTAGTTGGTGCATTATCCATTATCCCACCTAAAGTTGTCATGGTTCAAGATGTGAGAAAATGTTATAATTGCAAAATTGGTGCCATAGGTGATCTTGAAATCTTCCATCCCTATGACAAGTTATGTGATAATGGGATATTGAAAGACAAATTCTAGATTGTTGAGAAGAAGGGTTTGCCCAAAACCCTAGTTTTTCCTACGATGTTTAAGACTGAATGGATTCACATTATTTTGAGTCAAATTCATGATGGATAAGGCTCAAGATAGGACCTATAAAGATTACAAAAAGGATAGTGTATAGGGTTATATGACTCCTAACCCTAGATCAACCAAAAACCTTGAGAAGCA
This sequence comes from Cupressus sempervirens, assembly GCA_028749045.1. NCBI lineage: Eukaryota > Viridiplantae > Streptophyta > Pinopsida > Cupressales > Cupressaceae > Cupressus > Cupressus sempervirens. Next base: position 747,278,318 of record CM053786.1, read on the forward strand.
ATAAGAAGGAGGTCATTGAGAAGAATACATGAGAAAAATGGAACAATAGGGGAATGACCATAGGCACTGTAACTAAACCCCTACTTGACTTTTCTATGAGAATAATTTCACATAAATTATACTAATCAAGTAGACTGAATAGTGTACCCTGCATAGTTGTTGATGTAGCTTACAAGTTGGTAAAGAAAGATCATACCTATGATCTGGCAGGACTAATGGTTCAGCAAATAAATGAAAATTTGGGAGCTATAAGAAGATCCAAGGGAGCACAATGCAAATTTGGACCAGTATTATTTTTCATATTCTTTTATGTGATGGAATAATTCCCTTCAATTGGGAAGGTAAATTGGAATTCCAACAAGTCAGTAATCACACAAATTAATGAGTTCATTGATCAAATGGGTGATAATTTTGAGGCTTAGATAACTAGTTATTTTGAAGACTTTAAGAAGTCCATGAAGTAGAGAATGAGAATACTAGTTTCATTGGTAGAGAAACATGTCAATGACATATGCTTCTTGGTTGACATTGGCTACACCTACATCCAAGAAGAAATACCAAGAGTAAGATGGCTAAGGCCATTGGGATATGAGCTTGATGTAGATAAAGCCTCAGCAGTAATCACAACATTGCTAGCACAAGAGATAGATAAGAAGGCTCCTCACTTTGGAACATATGATGTTGTCAAGTCCAAAGTTGAGACTGAATTAAAGATAGACACTATTATCAAGAAGAAAGACAAGTTAGTGAATAAAATAAAGAATAAATTTGAAGAAAGCATTGAAGAAGAATCAGGTGAAGAAGAAGAAGAAGTAGAAGGAGAAAGTGAAGAAGAAGAAGAGCAAGGGCAAGGCCCAGTAGAGCTTACACAAGGCTTAGGAGAAGACAAGGAGGAAAGTTCCAAGGGAGAAGAAGCCAAGGAAGCACCTACACCTTTTGAGAAAAAGAAGAGAAAGCCAAAAAATCAACCTATAGATCAGCCCAAGCCTAAGAAGGTTACTAAGCCAGCTCAAGCTAGCCAGCTCTAGCAACAAAGGCCTACTACAAGAGCATCCACTCAAAAAGCTAAAGAGGCATCAAAAGAGAAGAAGAAAGCCACTAAATAGCCTATTGAAGAGCCAAAGAAGAGAAGAAAGTATGTGGCAGAACCAGATATAGATGATGAAGAAAGAACAGAATCAGAGGACTTCAGCCAATTTAAAGTGGTAAGCCATCCTCCTAAATCTGCTATTGATAAACTTTGTGATAAGATTAAAAATATAGATTTGAATGAATTAAGGTCTCTTAATTTCAATAAGCTTAGTAGGGAAGAGTAGAATAAAGTAGAGGAATCTATGTATGCCATGATGGCAGAATTTAAAAACATACCTCTAAAACTTGACAATACCATGCCCAAGGAACTGTATGAAATAATTGAGAATAAATGGCATTATTGTCTAAAAATGGAAAGGGAGATCAGAGAATGCACCTTGGCTCAAGTAAAGCCTAATATGAAAAAGGCTCAAATAAAAAAGGAAAATAAGAAACATGGTGGTAAGTTCACACCTAAGTATAGGGCCTTCAACATCCTTCAAAACAAGATTGAGGATGTTGTGAATAAATCTACACAATTGTGGAAAAAAAATTATAAGATAACTAATGATAAGGTAGAAACTAGTGCCAAAGAAAAGATAAAGGAAAAGAAAAGAGAGGAAGAGAATAAGGAGAAAGAAGAAGAGGAATCAACTAAGGAGGAAGAAATGGAAACAACTGAACAACAACAAGAAGAGGAACAAAGTGTGCAAGACACACAAATGCCACCTCCTAGCCCCACTCATACAATCATCACACCTGTAGACATAGTAATCATCAAGGATGTTTCTAACAAGTCAGCTTAGATTATCAATCCCCTTACTATACAGGATCTCTCCAAGATCCTTCACCAATCCACTCTATAGGCACAGTTATGCACAAGCCCTGTATTGGTGAGTGTTGATGAGTTACAAAAGGTAGTAACAACACCACAAAAAGAAAAGGTGAAACCAAAGGAACCACCTTTCATATATACAACTACTTGCACTATGATTTTGATGCTTCCACCACCACCTCTACCAAGTGCAACAAGTGATACTATTTAGATGCCGATTGAAGTGGAAAGGAAATTAGATGAGAAGGAGGATACATCAAAAGAAAAGGAGCAGGCCGCCATACAAACATTGGTAGAACCACCAAAGACTGGCACTCCTACAAAGACCATTCAAAAGCCAAGCACTGAAGCCATTCCTTTGCAATTTTCAACTCTAGGCTCGAGTTCAACTAGAGTGGAAAGGGTACTTCACTATGAAGACCTTGAATTAGATGAAGATATTGTAATACCCTCATATGATTCCAAGACCATCACAATGGCACAAATCAATGAAATGCAAACTACATTAGATAGAATGATGAGGCAAGAAATACTCAGGAAGGAGTTCAAACATAAGAAATCACTTCATGACATTAAGGACATCTTTATGGATGCCTTTAGCTTGCAGTCACCAGATGAAGCAAAGCCAATAATAGAGCAACTATTAGATATAGTTCACCAGGTGACTAATGAAAACGAGGATACCAATGTCAAACTCATGGAATGGTCAAAGAGAAAATTTCAAGGAAAAGTGAATGAGAAGATATCAAGTGGAATAACACTTGAACAAGTTGAGTTGGCTAAGAAAATAGATATGGTCAAAGTTGTACTTGAGAACATTTTCTCATTGTATAGGAAGCTATGTGATTTTTCCAATTTCACACAAGAAACAAATTAGAGAATAATGAGCTTGGAAATAAATTTGAAAATTTCTAGCATGCAACTACCAAAGGATCCAGCTCAAAGTGAGAAGCATTTTGCACAATCACTTCACACTCAAAGGGAGTTAGCTATACTTACAATAGAGGAAGCCAATATAAAGGCTAAATTGATGCAAATCCAATCCTCCATAACCTCACATTTAGAAGTCCTCCACAAGGAGCAAGTGTATGCTGAAACAGTTCTATAGAAAGATCCTAACCTTTCTACACTTGATGGACTTGTACACCTTGCTGTAGAGACTGTCATCCAGCACAAGTCACTTGACATTGCTTTCGAGAATTGGGATGCAGCTCTAAAAAAAATAATGGAGGTAAATAGTAATTTTTTGGATAGGTATGGCATTACTCCTTAGAACCCTTTGACATAAGTGTCAAAAAGGGGGAGATATAAGGGAGATATAAAATTTTGATGGATATAACTAAGGGGGAGAATTCTATTTTTTTTTATTACATTCTTTCATGAGGAGAAATAATGTTTTGGGGGAGACATGAATAAATCAGCACACACCACAAAGGTACATAATATAGGAACAGGGAAAAAGACAAAGAGTACCAGGCACATTCAGCATAGAATTTTGGTTGCAAGAATGATAAGGCACAATCAACTTAGGGGGAGTTATAAGGAATTTTGAACAAATTTTGAAACTTTGTGGATAAGGTACTCATAAGGACAGATTAGTGATGTTTAGTTAAGTGTTTTTGACACTCATGTCAAAGGGGGAGATTGTTGGTCTTAAATGGTTTTGACATTTGAGTGTCAATACACATAACCACTTTCTACATTGAAGCCAAGTACACTATGTATGCCAAGCCATAGTGTGTGCCAAGTTAGATTTTCAACAGGTGCCGAGTGACTTCAGGTGTCGAGCAGTATATAAGTGTCAAGTGAAATATAGGTGATGAGTCACAGTTGATGTCGAGAAAGTCAGAATGCTTCATATATTGAGTGAGTTAGAATCATATATGTGCCAAATGAGATAGGGTGTAATAGGTGCCAAGCAAATTAGGATAGTTTAAGTGTCGAGTACCAATAGTCCAGTATGTGCTAGGTAACACAGAATCAACATATGAGTTTGTGTCCTCACAAACTCAGATGGAAACCATTTTAGAGCTAACATAGAAGGATTTTGAAGGAGAACAAGGATAAGGATGAATCTTTTACATTTCCTATGCAATCAACATGTAGCCAATCAGAAAAATAGAGAAGGCATGCAACCAATGAGAAAAATTCAAGAAATGAGCGAGAACTTAAGATTCAATATGGATCATAGATCTATACCTAATCGTAAGTCTTCACAATCTTTAAAAGGAGATCAAAAACTTTATTGTGTATGTGGAAGAGAACAATGTATGGGTAAACTATAGACAAATTCAGTGTGAAGGAAGAGAGACTTAGAGGAATAGAGCAACAATTACATATCTAATTGATCATAATAGTATAGGGAACAAGGGACACGATCTACTATCAAATCTTAGAGGATCAAGACTAGAAGGAGCAGATCAAGTGCCTAAAATCAGCAATTGAAGATTGTAAGCAATCAGGTCAAAGATTCCTAATACTTTCTAGCCATTGTATTAGATAAGTGAAAATCCTATGATGATAGGTTAGCCTAACAACTATTTTGTAGATCCTTTGAAGAGGTGATTAAATCTTTTAACAGGGTAACACTTCATGTAAAGTGTTTGTAAATCCTCTAACTAGGTCACTATTGACATAGTGTAAAGCCTTTAATAGGGTAGGCCTTTCATAGGGCAGACCATCAGAAGTGGTCAAACATTTATTGCTATAGTGATTTTTGTGGGTATCATCCCCACCCCAGTTTTACCTTCTTATTCCTAGAGGGTTTCTAGGTTACCAAATTTGGTGTGATGTGTTATTGCATGTGTTTACTTTATGTTCATTTATATGTTTACATGCATGCAATTTACTTTTCAGTTATTTGATTTAAAGGATTAGAAAAGGTTAAAAGTATGATACTTTTGATTCACCCCCCCTCTTAGAAGTACTCTTCCCATTTTGAACATTCCAATAGAACTCAAAACATATGATCATGATATAATCACTCATTATATTCCTTGGAAGCTTGATGCTAATCATTTTTTCCAAAGGAAAAGGCTATTAAAGCCTATTATTGGGCCATTAATAATGAAATAGGTTCAACATTTACTTGATGATAAAATTATCTTTCCAATCCAACATTCTACATGGGTTGCTAACTTGGTGCTAGTAAGGAAAAAGACTGGAGAGATTTTCCTTTGTGTGGACTTCTGCAATTTGAACCAAGCATCCCAGAAAGATAAGTACCCTTTTCCTTCACTAAATGAAGTATTGAAAATTGTGAATGGGTCTTAAATGATGTCTTTTATAGATGGAGGGTATTCAACATATAATCAAGTGATGGTAGATGAGGAAGACAGGTTAAAGACTTCATTCACAACTAAATGGGGAACATTTTTATACTAGAGAATGCCCTTTGGATTAATCAATTTAGGAGCTACATTTCAAATGGATGAAGAATTCAAGGGACTAATTAATAAATGCATAGTTATCTATTTGGATGACCTAACTATATTTTAAAAAGATTAGAGTACTCATATTGTGGATTTGAAATAAGTTTTCAACCATTGTCAAAGATATGGTATATGTCTTAACCTTAAGAAATGTTCATTTGGGGTTACCAAAGAAAAGCTCTTTGAAGTTGGGATATCCATTGATCGTGGAAGGATAGAAGCAATTTTTAAGTTGTCACCACCCCATAGTCACAAAGAGCTTAAATATTTCTTTGGAAAGATTAATTTTGTATGAAGGTTCATTGATTGTTTTGCTAAGATAGTTCACCCCCTCAATGACTTACTAAAGAAGGGAGTGAAAAATGAATGGATTACTAAAATCAAGAAATCTTTCAAAGATATCAAAGTAGCTATCTCATTTACTCTAATACTTGTAAGTCCAAAGTATGAGTTGCCTTTCAAAATCTATTTTTTTTCTTCAGAACACTCATGTGCAAGGATTCTCACATAAAAGATAGATAAAGAAGATGAGAGGCCTATCAAATTCATGAGTTTTCCACTAAAGAATGCTGAATTGAATTATTCCAATCTTTACAAACAATCATTCACCCTGATAAAGGCAATCAAGAAATTTCACCATTACATGCTCATGAATAAGATATATGCTATTGTGCCAGATCTTGTAGTAAAATCATTACTAGTGCAGAACAAATTAGGTGAAAGAAGAGGAAAATGTATGGCTATATTAGAAGAGTTTGATTTGGAAATTCAAACAATGAAGCTAGTGAAAGGAAAAGAGCTGAGTAAGATGACAGATGATAATGAAATCATAACTGACAATGAAGAAAAAATAATAGTGTCTAAAGTGGACATTGATGAAGGGATAATAACAAATGTGTGGTATCAAGATATTGTGTATTACCTCTTGCAAAATCAATACCCTCAATTGATGAATAGTTCCCAATGTAAAGGACTCAAGTTGAAATGTGAATCATACATGCTTCTAGAAAGGAAACTTTACTGTTGGCTAATTTTGCCTTCCCGTAAAAATGGAGATATTTGAATTTAAACTTGAGTAATGTTCATATATTCAAATTAGGGCACACAAAATAAAAATTTTATGACCTTGGGTTATGCCTTATTTCCTAAGTAATGCACGATTTAATTTCTTTGCAGGCCCATGTTTTATACACTGTCAAATAAAAATGGATCGAGGGTTGTCTCTTATTCACTATTAGAAACTATAGTCCCTTTTGTCATAGTGACAAAGTGACATCATGTTGTGTGTCCAGGGTGGGCCTTATTTCTTATGGTTGTTGGAGTTTTCAAAGTGAGCCACATCTGGAAGGTTTTAATTTATGTTTCCATCATGGGTCTTGTTTCCTCTTGTGGGCCATAAGTGATGTGGTGGAAGGTTGTCAAATGAGTTAGCGTGGGGCCATATTTTCTATTGGTCGAAGTGCTGACATGGCTAGCATATCATCAGAGCTATCAGATGTGATAGGATCAACTGCCATCATTATATTGCTAACCAAAGATGCAAGGACTTTATATTACGTGACATAATGACAAATGACCACATGTACAACTAGCCCACGGTTCAGAAGGGATGGCCACAAACAATTAAAATGAAATGGTGGCGATGACAGTTAGTTTTTTGGCCATGGTGAATGTAAATTTTAGTAAGAAAAGATGGTGAGGGTTTTATAAAAAAGTGGTCAAATTCATGAAGACCTCATGAGGTGGTAGAAATAAATAACATGGTTGGTCCACACGATGCTTTCTGGTTGTAGGATTCAATTGACCTGCACACTTATCTGATTTGTCGAGCTAGGAACAAGAAAGATAGGGTTTTCTTGTGTGATCTAATCTTTTTAGCTAATACCAACTACTCCAAAGTTATTGGTGTGTTAGAAATGATGCAGAGATATTCCATCTACTACCTAATTTCCCATTTGAGGGGTTTTAGCATTGATTGGTGCTATTTCTATCATTTCCAAGGTTTACTCCAGTTAGGGTTTCCATGATTTCCACATCACTGCAAATGTATTGAACCATATCTATTACATGGAATGTCTTGATTATTCTCAAAATACTTATTGGCAATGGTTGTGGAGTAACTTTCAATCAAAGCTATCTTAGTTATGCTTTAAGTATAAAAACAAGCTTGTAATTCTTTCTTGTGGACGACTCATCTTTGCTTCTTTGATATTGCTCTACAAGTTTACTGTAAATCCCCTTTTCCTTCAAACCTAATGACATTTTAACTTATCTCTTTTAGCCATTGATGTACTGTGCAAGATCAATTTGCCTCTCTTCAATGTTTTTTTATATCTTTCATTTTGCATGATTGTATCTCTTTTGACCTATGAATGATATATAAGTGAACTCTCTTCTTCCTTGTGTTACTGATTTTTGTTGTGTGATCTGCATGTGATTGTTGGATTTAAACAAGTCTAAATCTATATATCTTTAGTGTTATAATAGTTCAAGTGTTCATATATGGGAAGATATTGGTTTGAACACTCTATTTTTGTGCATCACCTCCTTAGGATAGATTAGGTTAGTGTTCTATGCATGCCTTCTCCTCTTTTCCTCTCCAAGAGTAGTGAGTTGCATCCTGATAGTAAAGGAAGTCAACCTTCTTTGGAGACTCGACCTCATAGTTCAAGTCCAATAGCTTGGAGGTTGTTTCCATGTTTCACAAGGTTGTCCTTAGGTAAAAAATTTGGACAAGGGTGCAATCAAGTTCACTGGTGTTAAATCTTAGCCTAGAATACCATTTGCTCATATTAATAGGCCACTAGTTTACATGGCTAGAGCTCATGCTTTTGCTACCTTTAATTATGGAAGTCCTCTCCTATTATCTCAAAGACATGACATACTAGTTTTTAGAAATATAAGAGGCATAACTAAGAGGGGAGGGGTGAATCAATTACTACCAAAATAAATCCTAGATCCCTTTTGATGTCAATACAAAATTAAAACAAATAACTCAATACTGTTGAAGCTCAGTAAACACACATAATGTTGTAACTTGGTAGTAACTAGATTAGCTCAATAAAAGATTAACATATAAACCATTAGATGTTATCTATGATTACCATTACTTTAAATTAGTTGTAAAAACATAAAGAAAATAGCATGAACACATTTGACATGAGGATTTAACATGGAAACCCAATTTGGGAAAAACCACCAATAGCAACTAGTTACTGATTTTTACTCTTCTAAAGTGAACCCTATTAGGAGTCAACCCTATTAAAGGTTACAAAATACACTATTAGGTGTGACCTTGTTAAATGATTTAATCACCCTATTAGGAGTGGCCTAGTTAGAGGTCTTGAGAATAATTCAATGGAATTGTCGCCTTGTTAGAGGATTTGAAAATAGCTATTAAGCCAACTCTATTAAGAGATTTAGATCACTACTACAATGGTTAGAGAGTAACAATGTGATGACCTGATTTGAATGCAACCAATTTGCTGATTTTAGATCTCTATTCAAGCTTGTACTTGATCCTTCCTGATCGAATATGACTTTTTTGCACCATAAGGATATTCTTCTTATCCTTCAAATTCACTTCCTCTTCTCATTAATAGATCTAAAATCACATCATCATAATTCACACATTCTCTTGCACATTCACACACTTGTCCATTTTGAAATCACAACTTGACCTTATACTTATAACTTCCACTTTGTCAAGTCAGCACAAATACAACTTACAATAATCAATATTTATCACCTTAGTCGGTTGGAATCAATAGATAGATCAATTAAACTCAATACAACAAAATAAGAAAATCCTTTGCCAGTTGACCTTGCTCGATAGAAACTAACTTTGAAATGATTTCCTTTGTTAACCAATAGAAGCTTGGTTAACACTGCAAACTTACAAAAATCCTTTGGCAACTGAGTGAGCTCAGTTAACACTAGTTCCATCCAACTTTCCTTCATTACCTGAGTGAGCTTGGTTAACACTCACTTGTGCACCTTTTCCTTCGATGCTTGAGTCAAGTTAGTAGAAACTGCCTTCTAAACGAGGCAAACATAGGAATGCTCAATGGATATTGAGAACTATCTTCACTGCCTAAGAGAGCTCAACATATATTGACTAATAATGATTATGACATTTTTGTAACATCAAAGACAACACACAATTAATCAATTGTATCCAACACCAATATAAACTCTTATGAGCATAGCTGAGTTTATTGGTGAAACTTCTATTTCCCCCTTGGAATATATTCAAGAGGTTGCAAATGTGTGTAATATACATGGAGTATCTAAAGATGATCTAGCAGTCAGGCTTCTAGCCTCATCCTTGAAAGGAAAAGTACTATAATGGTATATAGGGTTGCATCATAACTCTATAGCTGATTGGGATGGGTTAGGAGCAGCCCTATGCAAACACTTTGAAGACAAAAGTAACTACCTTCCACTTTTAGAATAGTTTACTACTATAAAAAGAGCCCCCCATGAATACATAACTGATTTTAACTACAGATTTCAAAAGACATGGGATAGAATACCTACTACAATGAAGCCTACCCCTAGTAATGCCTTCTTACATTACCTCAGAGCTTTTAACAATGATATTGCCACTAAAATCTAAACCATGGGAGGAGATACATTACCTAATGCTTATGAAATTGCAATAAGAGAAGAAAATATATTGATACAAAGAGGAAACTTATCCCCAAGGCTTCCTATGCCCTTCTTCCCTGATATCCCAAATCACTAATAATAGCCTCTATTCCCACACCTTTCACATCACAACCCCTTTCTCTAGCCCCTCAAGCTTCCACATCTTCAAATGGAATGGATGAAATTAAGGAGATGATGTAGTCTATGATGTTAAACATAGATAATATATTGCAAGGTCAAGAGAAGAAGTTGGAAGATAGCCTCTCTATGATGTAGAAAGTGAGCAACAAGGTGGTGACTTTGGAAGCTCAGGGTAATAAGGCTCCTCAACTACAATATCAAACTCTGAACAATGGTAGGCCTCCATATCATAATCATGTGAATACTTGTTTTGATCAGAATAAGAAAAATAGTCATGCCTCTATTTCAAATGCAAATCAAAGTAGGGCCTTAGTCAATCAAAATAACATGGCTCGAGATCAAGATTTTTGTCCCTCCTACAATTACTCCTATGCCTATTGTATTTGTCAAAAGGTTGAATCTTATTTAACTCTGATCACTCAAGAGCCTATAGTAGGGAAATTATATAATGTAAGCCAATCTAAAGATGCCTCACCTTTGCAACAATAAGGCAATTGCTCCTCCATGAATCACCAAGTAGAAGAAAATTGTAATGTAAACCAAGATTCCATTGCTCACAAAACTAAGAGCAAGAGAAGAACTATTGAAGATGCTACCCTTTCTCCTCCTAATCAAGCCTTAACATTAAATGCAATACCTCATGTATAGGTAGTAAATGATCAATCCAATGCTCCTCAACAACAAAGGCACAATAGTAGTGGAAGAGATGTGAATGGCTCTCAAGTTATTCCATCTCCAACTCTTACACATATAGCTCCCAAGGCTTCTACCAAAGCACCTAATGTCTCATTCAATGTGGTAGAGCAGATGAAGAAAAAAAATGTGAACATTTCTATGTGGGATGTTGTTGCTACTATACCTATGCAAAAGAGGATGTTGTAGCAAGAGTTGGAGAGCATTGAACCAAAGGATCAACAATCAAGCATAGAGAGTGTACAACCGTCAAGGGAGATTGAAACAAGAAAAAAGATTAGACCTCCTCCATTTTTATGTTTCTTTGATTATAGGTAATAATCTAGTCCATAATTGCATGATAGATTCAGGGGCTAGTAGTTCTGTGATGCCTAAGTGTGTAGTTGATGTCCTAGAAATGAAATATGAGCCCATTGTCAGGGATGTATTGTAGTTGGATGGTAGTACTATTAAGACTATAGGAATCCTTTAGAATGTTGAAATGACTCTACATGCATGCCTTGGTTGTATTATAGTCCAAGATATATTAGTTTTTGAAGTCATTAAACCACACTTTTCCATCTATCCTTCAAGAGATTTCACTACCCAAATAGGTGGTTACATATCCTCTAATTAGCCATACATATTTTTTAGAACAAGATATGGAAATAAAGCTTCAATTAGTGAAGAACCTCTAGCCCTAAATCATATTGAGCCCTATACTCCTAATCCCATAAATAGGAATTGCCCTATCTTAGAGATAGATGAAAATGACATGGTAAATGAGCCTACTACTTCCCTAGTAGAGATACCTAATTTTCTCTTAGATGAATGAGCCAATGCATATTAGTTTGATCCTATATCATAAACCCTAGAGACCAGACTTGGTACTTACTACATATCAAAAAAGGATGCTCTTTTCCCTAACCTTATGAAGAATAAGGAGGATAGGAGTGAGATTTGGAGCATGTAATTTGATGGGTCAAGAAATAAAAATAGATCAGGGGCTAGTGTGATGTTGATTTCTCCTACACTAGAAAGGTACTACTTCTCATTTAGGATTCAATTCAATTGTACTAGTAACATAGTAGAGTATGAAGCATTTATTCAAGGTCTTCTACTTGCTTAGAAAATAGGAAATTAAGATTTGAGTGTATATGGATATAGTAAGTTGATAATCTATTAGATAAGAAATCAAAATGTTGCCAAGAATGTTCTTCTCAACTCTTAGAAACATAGAGTATAGGATTTTCTTAAAGGTTTCAATGCATTTAATATTCAAAGAATCCTTAGGAAAGAGAATGGACATGCTGATAGACTTGTAGCAGTTGGTGCATCTTATGATGTGCCAAAGAGCCTTGAGGATGATAAGAAGAAACAAATTAGAGTGGTGGTTAGGCCTACTATACCTGATAATAATATTAGTTGGAAAGTATTTGAATTTGATGCACAAATTGTGAGTTTCTTGTAGAATAAGGTAGAGTTCTCAGATAGAAATCAATCTAGATTACATGATTAGTACGGGGATCAAATCGTCAATCTCAATTCCAACAAGTTGCCTAATGTTCTAATTACCTTAGAAAGTGATTTCACTCTTGATGATTGAGAAAGAGATAGAGGTATGAACTTGGTAGCCAACAAGGGTGATCATATACTAGTTTTAGTTGCTAATGGAAAGACTCTAAACACGGTAAGGTATGTTTTGAAACTAAGAAAGAGATTTTTGTTCATCTATGTCATGAATTCAATGATATATTTTCTTAGACGTATGATGATTTAAAGGGTTTTGACCTGAGTTTGTTTCAACATACCATAGATTTAGTTGATAATGTGAAACCTATTAGGCAAAAATTGAGGCCAATGAATCCTAAGATTGAGCCATTAATGAGAAAGGAGCTATCCAAGTTGATTGAGGCTAATATCATTTTTTCTATCAAACAGTCATCATGGGCAGCTAACCTTGTCCCTATTAGGAAGAAGAGTGGAGAAATCAGATTGTGTGTAGACTTTAAGGATCTTAGTCAAGTCTCCCTTAAGGATCATCATCCAATTACTTCCATGGAATAGATCCTATCTAAGGTCAGTGATTTAGAAAGGTTCTCATTCCTAGATGGATTCTCTAGTTACAATTAGGTGTTAGTCAAGGAGTCTAATAGATATAAGATTGCATTCACAATGAAGTGGGGCACCTATGCATATAGTAAGATGTCTTTTGGACTAAAAAAATGTAGGTGCCACATTTCAAAAGTGTAAGAATTTCCTTAGGGAAAAATTCACCCAAGATCAAAGAAATCAAGCACAAGCACAACAGTAGACTAGAAAGAGTATGATTAGAATAACAATATGTATTCAATTCAATATTAAATATGAAAGTAAACTAGGAGTGTCTATATATAAAGGCCATCGAAATGCTTCTATAATGCATAGGAATCAGCAACATGATAAGTCATACAACCAGGCACATGTCCACCAGAGGTGTATTATCCTCCATTAAGCACAGGAGTAAGTACAATGATGAGAGGATAAGCCTACAAAGGTGTAGCATGAAAAATAATATTGTAGACACCATGTGCTAAATTAGGAGTGTGAATAACTATTTTTTCTACATGACAACTTAGTTAATTATGAAAACTCCAGTGTTATAGACACCACGTGCTGAATTAGAGTTGCTTACTTCTATGTTGTCAACATGACAACTCATAAAAGTATGCAAACTCCTAAGTGTCTCACCAAAGAAATAATAAAATAATGCATTAACCTAAGTAAACTTAAGTAAAATTTAAATAGTAAATAATTATTTACACCAACACCTCCCCCCTTAACTGCAACTTAGGGGAATGCAATTAAGTTTACAAAAGCTAGGATGAAATCCAAGATGGGTCCTAACTACTAGGCCATGTTAGGTACCCATGTACATAATGAAATGCAATCTCTCATAAAGTGGAGAAAGAGGGGAAACATCATGGGAAAAACCCTCCCACAAAAAGAGAGATAAAAAAACTAGATGCATGGATGGATGAAGTAATCAAGACCCCCCATTACTACATACATCAAGTATATACAATAGAGAATTAGGAGAAGGACAAAACCCCATAAGAGGAAAAAGTCCCCACCACAAGAGAGAAGAAGAAGAGAGACAAGGTAGTCCCCCCCCCCAATGTAGGGTGTCAATCAGTGATAGCTACTCTGATGTAGAAGCTGATCTAGGACTGTTGAATAATGTTCCTCCCCTTTGGAAGAAACAATATCATAGGTTCATAAGAGATGCTTACCCTATATGTAGAAAGAATCTCGATGATCAATGATGCATCTAAAACCTACTCAATTGTTCCTATGTCGATACTAACTATCACACCTTCCAATGCTACTAAAAAGAACAATGTCAAATCTAGCAAGGATGTATGTAGAACATGTCCCAAAGAAGAAACTGTCTACTTGAATGATAAAGAAACCTCCTGCAACTGCTATACATAAGGATCCACAATCACATCAACCAGTGAAGATTGATCATGTAGAGAATGGACATGAGGGTCAGAGTGAGCCCTCACAACAACTGAAGAAGGATATTCTTTATCAAAGAGAAGATGTATATCATCAAAGACATCTCCCAAATCTGTTATGTGTGACTCCACAAACAAACCTAAAATGTCTGCCAAGAAGTCATCCACTAATGGTGGAGTTGGAAGACAAGGTATACCCTATAGTGTTGAATCTATCACTATGGAAATGGATGTAGGGTTCACCTCAACAAAGAGAAGATGAACATCATCAAGGATGTCTCCCACATCTTCAATGTGAGACTCCATGAACAAACTTGCAATGTTTAGAAGGAAATCATCCCATGAAGCTAAAGTAAGAAGACATGGAGGTTCTTGCTGCATTGAATCCAAAGCATCACTGGCTAGAATTAGATCAAGAGTAGCAACATGAGCATCTAGAGGTGTGATCTCATCTGGAGGTGAAGCAACCAATACTGGAGCTTCAAGAGATAGAATGTCATCTGGAGAAGGAGGAACTGTGGGATCTCCATATTTTTTCCAAAGAGTCATCCACATATCATAGAAGTGAATGAGCTTATTAATGAAACAATTAGTATCAAAACTCATATTGAGTATAATAATATCCTAGAGTCTGATAATAGGTGGCTACTGTCAGCCTCCCAATTAGATCAATAACTTGGTTTACAAACACAACTCATGAATTAGACATCCAAAATGAGCAGTTATATTTCTAATAGAGAAGGCTCATTTAAATTGTCAACCATGAAACTCTATAAGTTATTCTATCATTGAAAAAAAAAACTATAACAGTGCTGAAAATAAATCTAAGTACACAGTAATGGGTGCAAGAAACTGCACAGTAATGGCTACAGCAACTGTATACTACAAACTACGACTTTTCATATATGTCTGCATCTATATCTCCAATGCTTGATTACAATTTTGAATATATAAGATTAATAAATCCCTAAAAACAATATAACAAGTTTTCCATCATTCCTTTAAACAGGGAAGAATCTTATTACAAAAGTAATGACAAAGTGTGCTGAATTTTAGTTCCACATTTTCAGCAGTCCACTCAAATGCATGGCTCTCCTTCATTATTGTGAATTAGATCAAACCACTTTACCATCTTATGCTCCTCCTTTTCACCTTTCTAGATCATTTTGAAAATATAAATTTAATTAAGAAATGTGAAAGTTATGGTCATTTTTTTTTAAGTGGTTTTATGCTGCCTAAAAACATGCCACTTTTCCTCAACCAACTTCTAATCTATGGTGCTCATTAACTATTTTGAACCAACTCAAACACTCAAAAAAATTTATGTTCCTTGTTTTCAGCTTTCCAAAACCATAATCCATTCTTAATTTCATTAAGAATCGAGTGAGATATGATTATTTTTCTGAAACTGGCTTTTAACTTTATCTTCATTTCCTGCACTTGCTGAATATTGACAAGTGTCAACTTGCTTCTCCTTTTTTCTAGCTGCATGAATGACTCAAATAACTTACAAACAACATGTTAACCACCTCAAGAATATTATTATTCAATTTTAACCATTTATCACAATAAATCATCATAATCTAGCATCAACTAGCTACACATGCAATTGTTAATCAATAGATCATTAATCATAATTAATGTTTCATAAACCAAGTTAATGTATGGAAATGACTTGGAAATATATTAAAACCATGGGGTAAATTTTTATAACAAATGGATATAGATATGACATTTTATGGGCTCATCATTTGCCCCCAGCTAAAATCTTGCTTATCCTCAAGCAAGGGATAGGCATTAGTTAGTCATGAAAACTCTCAGCATGGAATCTTGTGACAACTTTAATCAATCATCAAGAATTTCAAAGGTGGTATAAAATGTATACATGAAAGGTCATCCTCCTATGGTTTGTGTCAATAAAACTAGGTATACATGTGCTCCCCCTTGCTAAAAGGTTGTTTGTCCTCAAAAGGTCATTGTAGTATAGTGGTGAGTATTCCCACCTGTCACGTGGGTGACTTGGGTTCAATCCCCAGAAATGATGCCAAAAATGTCAGCCTCCCAATTAGATCAATAACTTGGTTTACAAACACAACTCATGGATTAGACATCCAAAATGAGCAGTTATATCTCTAATAGAGAAGGTTCATTTAAATTGTCAACCCGAGGACATATACTTGAAACAAGTCTGCAAAGTATATGCACCATAAAAATATCTAAGTTATTCTATCATTGCAAAACATAAACTATAATAGTGCTAAAAATAAATCTAAGTACACAGTAGTGGCTGCAAGAAACTGCATAGTAATGGCTGCAGGAACTGTATACTTTTCATATATGTTTGCATCTATATCTCCAATTCTTAGTTAAAATTTTGAATATATAAGATTACTAACTCCCTAACAAAAATCTAACAAGCTTTCCATCATTCCTTTAAACAAGGAAGAATCTTATTACAAAAGTAATGACAAAGTGTGTTGAGTTTGAGTTCCACATTTTCAATAGTCCACTCAAATGCATGGCTATCATTCATTATTGCGAATTAGATAAAACCACTTTACCATGTTATGCTCCTCCTTTTCACCTTTCTAGATCATTTTGAAAATATAAATTTTATTAAGAAATGTGAAAGTTATGGTTGTTTTTCTGAAAGTGGTTTTATGCTGCCTAAAAACATGCCACTTTTTCCTCAACCAACTTCTGATCTATGGTTCTCATTAACTATTTTGAACCAACTCAAATTCTCAAAAGGGTTTATACTCCTTGTTTTCAGCTTTCCAAAACCATAAGAAATTCTTAATTGCATTAAGAATTGAGTGAGATATGATTATTTTTCTGAAATTGGCTTTTAACTTTATCTTCATTTCCTGCACTTGCTGAATATTGACAAGTGTCAACTTTCTTCTCCTTTTTTCTAGCTGCATGAACGACTCAGATAAATCAAAAACAACATGTTAACCACCTCAAGAATATTATCATTCAATTTTAACCATTTATCACAATAAATCATCATAATCTAGCATCAACTAGCTACACATGCAATTGTTAATCAATAAATCATTAATCATAGTTAATATTTCATAAACCAAGTTAATGTATGGAAATGGCTCAAAAATATATTAAAACCATGGGGTAAAGTGTTATAAAAAGATAGATATAGATATGAAATTTTATAGGCTCATCAACTATGTTTCAGTGTCAAAGATCAATTCATTGGATCTTAAATAAGGAAATACTTCCTTATGCTCACTTCTTAGATGATCAATGACTAAAGCACTCCATTTTTTATAGTTCCTTTTTTTCAATGGTGGTCTAATTCCAAATTGACATGTGAAACAAAACTCCTCCATGAGATCAATAAATGTACCCTCCAAAATGCAGATATAGTCAATCAACCCCCCCTAATATATGATTTGGCACTTAGTGTGGTAGCCACATGCCAATTTAGGGCCTATTTCTAAAAGTAGTATTTATATCCATAGAAGCCTATAATCTAATTGCTGATTTAGAAACTAGACAAAAAATTATGAACTTTCAAAAAAAAATAGAACCTGATTATGTTTCCAGATGAGCCCATACTAAGCATTTGAAGTGGCAAAAATTGGAATTTGCGAGTTGCAAAAAAATTCTAGAACAAAGATCTGAAACCACCTACACCAATGTGTAGATCATGAAATTCTACCCCAAAACAAAAAAAAAAAGCTCGTAAAAAGGAGTCCAAAAAAAATAACAAAGATTCAAATGATAAAAAATGCAGATCTAAAGAGAGATGCAAATAAAAAATACATAGCCAAAAATTAAATGTACAGATCTGAAATGATCATACCAAATTTGCAAATCGAGCTTTTAGGTGCCAGTTTGCAAAAAATATTTGCCTCAAATTCAACTATGGCCTAGGGTAGGAAAATTCATAGTCAACATTCATTGAATCGACATTTTGGATGCAATGGTGAGGTCCTCTTTGGCTCTAGACGCTCCTAATGATTGTGATACTCTAGATCTGGGTCAAGGTGCTAAAGAAAAAATGGTCTCAAACATCTATGTGAAGAGAAATTCTCAAAGCTCTAATACCATGTAAGAATTTTCCTTAGGTAAAAATTCACCCAAGATCAAAGAACTCAAGCGCAAGTACAACAGTAGACCAAAAAGAGTATGATCAAAATAACAATATGTATTCAATTCAATATTTGATATGAAAGTACACTAGGAGTGCCTATTTATAAAGGCCTCTGGAATGCTTCTAGAATGCATAGGAATCAACAACATGATAATTCATACAACTAGGCACATGTCCACCAGAATTGGATTATCCTCCATTAAGCACAAGAGTAAGTGTGATGATGAGAGGATAAACCTACAAAGGGGGAGGATGCAAAATAATGTTGTAGACACCATGTGCTAAATTAGGAGTGCGAATAACTATGTTGTCTACATGAAAACTCATTTAATTATGCAAACTCCAGTGTTGTAGACAACATGTACTGAATTAGAGTTGCTTACTTTTGTGTTATCAATATGACAACTCACAAAAGTATGCAAACTCCTAAGTGTATCATCAAAGAAATAATAAAATAATGCATTAATCTAAGTAAAATTAAGTAAAGAGTAAATAGCAAATACTTATTTACACCAACAAAAAGGAAATGGAGATGGCCTTTAGTAACATGATTGAAAGGTTTGTGTTGGTATACCTTGATGATATCTCGATATATTCAAAGACTGTAGTAGATCATTTAGGCCATCTCAGACAAGTATTCATAAAATGTAAAGAGTATGGAGTATCCCTAAATCCAAGCAAGTGTATTTTTTCTACGAATCAAGGAAAATTGTTAGGAAACATTGTATCTAAGGATGGTCTAACCATTGATCCAGAGAGAACAAAGGCAATACTCACTCTCTCCCTTCCTGGTCATATGAAATGGCTGCAAAGTTTTCTTGGTAGAATAAATTTGTAAGAAGATTTATTCCTAATCTTGCTACTATGGTGAAACCTCTTACAACTATGCTTAAGAAGAATATGGTCTTTTCATGGACCAAGGAAGGGAAAGCAAGTTTTGAAGAGATCAAGGTAGCCATAGCCTCAACCCCTACTCTCATCAATCCAAATTTTGAAAAAGATTCATTCTTCTTACCTTAGGAGGTGAGTCGAGCATTTCTACTATCTTGAATTAATCAAATGACAAGAATTAAGAGCAGCCTATTGCCTTCTTTAGTGAAGGGTTCAAGGAATATGAAGACAAATATAGCTATGTGGAAAAGAAAGCCCTTGTAGTCATAAGATCTTTGAAGAAATTCAGGCATCTTATATCCCACAATAAGAACTATTTGTTGGTCCCCCATGCAAGTGTTAAGGATTTCATTTTGAGAAAATATATTAATGAGAAAAGAGTAGGATGGATCACTAAGGTAATGTAGTATGATGTGGACATTTAGATTACCGAGTTGGTAAGAGGGAAAGGATTGTGTAAGAAGATGGTCTCATCTTAAGAATTATATGAGGAAGTTGCTATGGTATTGACAGAACAACAAGAAGTAGGAAATGAGAATCCAATGAATTGGATAGATGACATGGTGACCTTCTTGTCAGGCAATGGATATTCTTAGGGATTGGATAGGGAAAAAAGAAGACAATTCAAATTGTAGTCCATTCCTTATGCCATAGTTGATGGTATCTTGTTTAGGAAGGACTTCAATGGAGCTTTGTTGAAGTGCATTGATATAGACCAAGCTAATAAGATGATCAAGGAGCTTCATGATGGTCCTAATGGTGGCTACTTTTTAGCAATAACCACTACCATGAAGATAATGGGGGCATGATATTATTGGCCATCCTTATTTAATGATTGCTATACATATGTCAGAAAATGTGAAAAATATATTTTCTTTTTAGGTAAGCAAAGGCTTGCAGCCCTCCCACTTCATCCTATCTAGGTTGATCAACCTTTTGCTTAGTGGGGATTAGATTTCATAGATCTTATTAATCCTCCTTCTAGTTCTAGTCATAAATAGATTCTAGCTACTATAGATTACTTTACCAGGTGGACAAAAGCAATTGCATTGGAGGATGCCACTGAGAATTCAGATATTGAGTTCTTAGATGGAGTCATCACAAGGTTTGGTACTCCTTCCACCATTATTTCAAACAATGCAAAGTCATTTGTAGGAGCCCAGATTTGTGCATGGGCATTTGATCATAGTATATGCTTGAGCACTTATTCTAATTACTATCCCGAAGGTAATGGCTTAGCTGAGTCCTCCAACAAGAATTTGATTAGAGTCATTATGAGGACTATTGAGGATAATCAAAGGCACCAAAAATTAAGAACTGCCCTTTGGTCTGATAGAATAACACCTAAGAGAGCCATATGAAATTCTCCTTTCATCTTGGTATATGGAAGAGAAGCTAGGCTTCCTATTTCATTGGAATTTCCTACTCTTGAACTAGCCAATTAATTGGAACTGATTGAAGATAATGCTATGTCTATAAGGATAGTGGAACTGATGGAGTTAGAGGAGAAAAGACAACAAGCTATGAAGACCTTAGAATCACACCAACAACAAATGAAAGGGTCCTTTGAAAAGAAGGCTAAAGTTAAAAAAATTAGAGAAGGTGATCTTGTGTTAAAGTGGGATGCTAATAGGGAAAAACTAGGGAGGCACTCAAAATTTGATGGAGTGATCTCTATGTGGTTGGTTGATAATTTCAAGCAGGCCAATGCTTTCTAGTTAAGTAGGCCTAATGGTGAAATCTTGCCTATTCCAATCAATGGAAGATATCTCAAACCATGCTTCTAATCAAGGTTAAGTGTTTCATGTATATAGTTAAGTTAGTTTGATTTTAGTTCTTTCCTATTTTCCAAGAAGTGTCAGACATAGGTTGTCCCTCTGTGAGATAGCTAGGTTTTAAAGTTTTGAAGTCTTGCAAAGGTTGCAGAGGATTATTTCCTAGTTTATAATTGTAGAAAGCAATTATGAGGTTTTACTAGGCATGTTATTTAGAAATTTTAGGCTTTTTCTAGGTGGATTTTCATGATTTTATGACTCTATTACCCAATGGATGCATAGGCTACTGGTCCATGCACAACAAGCTTGCATCTCCCCTGAGTTGCCAAAATTGTTGGCTAATTTTGCCTTCCCACCAAAATGGAGATATTTGAATTTAAACCTAAGCAGCATTCATATATTCAAATTAGGGCACTCAAAATAAATATTTAATGATCTTGGGTTATGCATTATTTCCTAAGTGATGAATGATTTAATTTCTTTTTGGGCCTATGTTTTATCCACTGTCAAATCAAAATGGATCAAGGGTTGTCACTTTGTCATTGTTAGAAACTAGTCTCTTTTCTTATAGTGACAAAGCAACATCATGTCACATATCTAGGGTGGGCGTTCTTTCTTGCAGCTATTGGAATTGTCAAAGTGAGGTACAACTAGTAGGTTCTAATTTGTGCTTCCATCATGGGTCATGTTTCCTCTTGTGGGTCATAAGTGATGTGGTGGAAGGTTGTCAAACGAGCTAGTGTGGGGCCATGTTTTCTATTGGTCAAAGTGCTGACATGGTTGGCGTATCTTTGGAGTCATCAGATGTGATAGGATCAACCATCATCCTTATGTCCCTAATCAAAGATTTAGGGAGTTTATTCTATATCACATAACAATGAAAAAACCATGTGTATAGCTAGCCCACAGTTCATAAGGGTTAGCCGCAAATAGTTAAAATGAAATGTTGGCGATGAAAATTAGTTTTCCAGTCATGGTGAACGTAAAATTTAATAAGAAAAGAGGTGAGGATTTTATGATGAAGTAGTAAAATGCATGAAGACCTCATGAGGTAGCAAAAAGAAGTAACATGGTTGGTCCATGTAATGCTTTCTAGTTGTAGGATTCAATTGACCTGCTGACTTATTTGATTTGTTGAGCTAGGAACAAGAAATATAGGGTTTTCTTGTGCAATCTTATCTTTTCAATCAATCCCAACTACTACAGAGTTATTGCTATGCTAGAAATGATGTAGATACATTCTTTCTACTACCTAATTTCCCATTTGAGGGGGTCTAGCATTGATTGGCATCATTTCTATCATTTCTAAGGTTTACTCTAGTCAAGTTTTCCATGATTTTCACATCTCTACAAATCATCTAAACCAGATCTATTGCATGGATCATCTTGATTTTTCTCAAAAGACTTAATTGTAGTGTTTGTGGAGTAACTTTTAGTTGAATCTATCTTAGTTATGTTTTAACTATAAAATCAAGGTTGTAATTCTTCCTTATGGTGAACTCTTCTATGCTTCTCTGATATCACTCTACAAGTTCACTATAAATCCCCTTTTCCTTTGAACCTAATGACATTCTGCCTTATCTCCTTCAATCATTGATGTACTATGCAAGATGCATTTATCTCTCTTCAATGTCTTGTTGTATCTTTCATTTTTCATGATTGTATCTCTTTTGACCTATGATTGATATATAAGTGAACTCTCTTCTTCCTTGCATTATTTATTTTAGTTGTCTAATCTACATGTGATTGTTGGATTTAAACAAGTTTGAATCTATATATCTTTGGTCTCATAACAGGTCAAGTGTCCATATATGGGTAGAGATTGTATTGAATATTTTATTTTGGTGCATCACCTCCTTAGGATAGATTAGGTTAGTGTTCTATGCATGCCTTCTCCCTTTTTCCTCTCTAAGAGTAGTTAGGTACATCCTGATAGTAAAGGAAGTTGGCCTTCTCTAGAAACTCAACCTCATAGCTCAAGTCCCACAGCTTGCAAGTTGTTTCCATGTTTCACAAGGTTTTCCTTAGGTAAAAACTTTGGACAAGGGTGCAAGCTTTTGTGACAACATTTATAGAAAGAACTATGAGCAAATTTATTTGAAATTTTTGGGATGTGAAGAATCAAGAGAGGTATTGGAACAATATCATGACAAGTATGGCAGTGGACACAGATCAGCAGAAGCTATGACCCATCATATTTTGAGATCACGTTATTTTTGGCCTACAATTTTCAAGGACACATCTAAAAATGTACACTCCTGCCACACTTGTCAAAAAAGTGCTAATAGGGAAAGAAATCCATCTATATCACTACAACTAGTATTTGAGGTATGCCCTTTTTCCAAGTGGAGGCTAGACTTTATTAGACCAGTAAACTCACTATCATCAATAGGACACATGTTCATCCTCATAGCCATAGATTATTACACATGTTGAACTAAAGTTGAGACTTCCTAAAACTATACAATTAAAGTGGTTACTAATTTCATAGAAGAGAAAATTGTGACTAGGTTCAAAATGCCATTCTTCCTAGTGTGCAATAATGGGTCATGTTTTTCATTGATTTTCCTTACTCAATGGGAATTGGAAAATCAAGTTATAATAAATTTTTGATCTAATTACTATCCATAAGAGAATGGTGTAGCCAAGTCCAACAATAAGAACTTGATGATAGACATAAAATGCTTGCTCACAGAGAATCCAAACGATTGGCACACTTAACTGAAATACACATTATGGATAGATAGAGTTAGGATAAGAATTCTTTTGGAACATCCCATATCTACTTGTCTATGGATAGGAACTAGTATTCCCACTCAATATCAAGATACCAGTGTTGAAATTCATGAGAGGGTATGTTGAAGATGCTAACAAAGTCTAGGTCAGATTGATAAATCTCTATGAATTGGATGAGAAGAGGAAAAAAACTTTAGAATGCATTTCAAAACATTAGGCTATCATAAAATGTTGGTTCAACAAGCGAGCCACAACCAAATCTTTTAGAATCTTAGACCTTGTTCTTCTATGGGACAAGGCAAAAGAAAAACTAGGCAATCATAGCAAGTTCCAATGCTCATGAATTGGCCCTTATTAGATTGTAGATATTTTGGGAGAAGATAATTTTAGGCTAAGTTTTTTACAAGATGAATTGGTCAAATTTCCATTCAATGGCCAATTTCTGAAACAATATTTCGAAGCCTAACACATAAAACATATTTTAAAAAAAAGAATTTTTTTTTTTTTTTTAAAGTGTTTACTTTTTGCACGAGTGTTTACTTTTTGCATGAGTGTTTATTTTTTGTATGAGTGTTTAATTTTAGCTATTTTTTTTCTTTTAAAAGTAGTGTCTATATTTTCTTTATAGTTCAGGGGTTGGATACAATGAAGATTCATTCTTGATGCATAATCAAGATCATCCCATTTGGTTTCAACTTTAGGGAAGAGGTATTTATTTGTCAAAGCATCCAACTGATTTTTTTTCTTATACAAATTGAAAAATAGGTGTTACTTTTAGTTGTAAAGGATTTCTAGTCTTAAAATTAGAATCACAAATTGATAGCTCTCAACACTTTAGAAATTTAATAGTTGATTATCTAGGTATTTTTTAATCTAGGTTGATAGCAGTAAGGGATAATTCTAAACTTTTTAGTTCAGACAAAGGGTCTCTTCAAAGAGTTGTTGAGATCACTATTTGGCATGAGACTTTCCCAAGAGTTCATTAAAAGAGGAAAACAAGAGTTATCAAACTTAAGAACAGATCTGGAAAGGAATACCAATGCCTTGGTGGCATAGTCTAAATGCGGTCAGGCTAGAAAAGAAAAAAAATAATCATAAAGGTGTTACAATTAAAGATTCTAGATGATTGAAAAAGGTAATCAAATATAGGGATATGCAATCTAAAAAAAAAATCCTATTCTATACAATGAATGAAAAAGCTTCAAGGAAGAATCAAGTGGAAACATGCAAGCTCCACAAAGCAAGTTAAATAATATTAGCAAAGACTTAAAAAAAAGAATTGATAACTCGCCAAGAGCTCTCAAAATGGACTCTCTTATTTGGTCAAATAGTAATGGATAAATAGGTTGATGAGGATTTTCAATGTCTAAACCACTAGAGGAAATATTCTCTCCAAGTTGTTAGATACTCATGATAGACTACACCTTGAGACATCAAAGGAAAACAAAACACTAAGCACACACTCATCCTGAAGATTCAAGATTCTAAAGTTTTAACTTCCAACAGAATTGAAAGTTTCTTGAAATATTTGAAATTTAGTTGTCACTCAATGCATGTTAGATGAATTCTTTCTGATGAAGAAATATCTTTGTCATTTCTTCCCTTTTTTGGGGGATATTTGTTGTAGTCCCACAATACATGCCCCATTTTGTAACTCAAAATGGAGACCCTCTAGTTTCAAAAACTTGTTTGGGGCACCAAGTTAGGGGCCTCAATTAATTAAGACCGTCCTCTAGGTCTAGGTCATTTCCAAGTCTCCAATTGGGCAATGCTAAGAAGATTAGAGAGGGAAAATATCAATTTTGGCGGATATTTTGATCATGCCAATGCGAAAATCACAATTGAACACTCTCGAGAGGTGTGCAAGTGCACACTATTCAGAGGTGCATAGTTGTGCACCCCTCAAAGGTGCACATTTGTGCACTCTCAGAGGAGCACACTTGTTTTAGGGTCTATAAATAGACTTGACCTCCCTTCCTTTCCTCACTTGCCTCTAGTTCCTTTGCATGACCACACTCTCATACCCTTCATTTCTCCACTATTTGGATCCTCAACCTTCCAACCTACTAAGTTAAGGACAAACTTTTGGAGGTGTTCACATACACATGTGTGCAACCTCAAGAGGTCCACACCTCCATGCTCTAGAAAGTAAATAAAAGACTAACCTCCCTTGTCCTTAAGCTAGTTTGCACTTCTGCATATGTCTAGTTGTGCATATGTGCACATGTGAAACTATGTAAAGTGTGCCACTATGCAAATTGTGCAAAAATACAAAGTGCTAGCTTACTAGCCCACCTACTAAGGTATGCTAGGTGTGAATGTGTGCAAAATAGGCTTAGGGGGTTTTTTTCATAGTTTTACTAGTTTTTTTTAGCTTTGCTCACATTTTCAATAGTTTGGCTCCTAGTTGTTTCCTATTTTAGTCTTCTGACATTAGATTACTAATATTTTCCTCTATTGTGTAGCTACAATGATAGCATCATTATCCACCATGGAAACAAAAATGGAACCTAAACTTGTAGCATTCAAATACCAAGGAGCTCCTAAAAAGTTTAGATTCCAAGATGGGCATGCAAAGATATGAGATATAGAACTCGACCACATTGGCTAGAACACTTTCTTAACACTCTAAAACAAACCAAAGTAAATATTAGTGATGGTATCAACATTAATTTGGAGTTGTTTGCTGAATGCTACTTCACACCCTACATCAATTCAATCCTCAGAACTAATCATGAAATTGGTTGAACACTATGTACTAGATGAGAAGGTTGTCAAGAACATGATGGGAGAGATAGTCCTCAACCTTTATTCTCAAAACATTGAGAAAGTCTTACACCTTCTAGTGAAGACCAAATACCTTCAGATATCCTATGAAGGGGTAGACAGATGCTACAGAGAAAATGAGAAAGAGGCCAAGGAGTTGGTGTAATCCACATTCTCGATTGATAGGATATCCTTGGGTTGAAGAGTAAGAAATGTGGACATGGACCTAGGGTACATGAAGGATGATATCAGGTAGTCAATTGATTTTCTTAGTAGAATTATGGGCCTTCCCATGACAAGACACTTAGAGATAATCAGAACCACTAAGATACCGATGCAAAGGAATTGGGTATCATAGGTTTTACTCACTCCAATTTCTCCTTTACTTTCCTAACCATCCAATAGTTTAGGATATTCTCTAGTTAAGATCTCTAACATCCTTGTGATCAACTTCTCCTCAAAGGTATAGTTGATTTTTACAAGATTCCAAGCTTACAGTGGTGAACTAGTCGAACTAGCTCCCAAATACATAGTCTTCTTCATTAGTCTTTACTCCTACAATGCCAAACCTTTTTCCTAGGATCCCTCCACTCATTCCCTTACACACTTACTAGTCTACTTACTCATCTAGGGTCAGTTTAAACCATTTCTCATACTTCTGGTCTCTTTTCCAATTCAGCTGATCTCCAAACCACTAAGAGACCTAGTTGCCTAGCCCCTAATAGGCCTAGGTTATCTGTTTTAAGCCACACCTTCCAAAACCTTCAAATGACCCCACTCAAGTCCTTGAAAATATTCAAGGTACATGAGAGTACTTCCAAAATCCAAAATCTTAGCTTCTAGTTGTACCCCTAACCCCAGTTTCTATTAGGCCTTTG
Source organism: Cupressus sempervirens (assembly GCA_028749045.1). NCBI lineage: Eukaryota > Viridiplantae > Streptophyta > Pinopsida > Cupressales > Cupressaceae > Cupressus > Cupressus sempervirens. The sequence goes on from CM053786.1 coordinate 747,305,781, forward strand.
GACTGGTGAGCACAAACAATTGCTAAAAATGTCTCCACAAATTTTTCCAACTCCTTCCACCTCTAAAAACCTATTAGGGGGGTTTTCTAGGGCTTTCATATACCCCAATAGTTATTTTCCACAAGGCTATGGGTACATATGCCAAAGTAATCTTTACCTTGTCTTGGCTCACAACCATAAAAGTCCGTACAGAAGCACAAAAGAAGATAAATGCAATCTAAAATTCCATTAACCTTCTCTAAGAATCAAATCCATAATTATATCCCAAAAATGAGTGGTTATAACTGATCTAACCAAAATTTTCTCCATTCTTACAAAAGTTGTCAAAGTTGCTTGAGCAACTTTTCAAAATTACTAGCAACTTTTTGGATAATGAGAAATTTGACCTTATTTGAAAACTTGATGGTTGAGTGTGAGCACCTTGACCCTAGACAAGATAAATAGGGCCCTAAATCATCCCTTAAACCCATCCTATATCTAAATAGAAAAATTTCTACTTTCTAAGCCAAAATAGCATCTTTTCCATCCATTGAGCACTATAGGCTCTTACGAACATATGGTTGACCAACCTTACATCCAACCCATTGTAATTTATTTAACACATCTAAACACACCTAAAAACACCTAAACCAACCCCAAGAACACCTACAAGCATCAAAAGGCTAGGTGCGCTACAACATGCTCCCCTGGGACAAAAACTCAAGTCCCTTGAGTTAGGAGGTCTTCAATGATGACTCCATGTTTTCAAATGTCTACCTCAGTCATCCAAGTAGCCTTAGAATTAGGTATTCCCTACCACTTGATAAGTAACCCTTTGTAGTTACCCTTCCTAGTCTTCTTGATGACTTTAGAATCTAAAATACTATCCAACTTCATAGGTGTTGTACTAGGTAAGTCTTTCACCTAGTCATCATCCTCCAAAGCTCCAAGAGAGGACTGGCTTGAATCCAAGGGTGGCCCCTTATAGAGATACAAATCAAAAACATTAGAGATTGGTGAGATTCCTAAATAAGGAGGTAACTCCACCTCATAGGTATTCTTTCCATATTTGTGCAAAATCTTCAATCGGCCTATCTTCTTCATAAATAATTTATTTCATTGACCCTTTGATAGCCTCTACTTCCTGAGGTATGCAATGGCTAGATCCCATATTTTGAACTACATATCTCTTCTTGTTTGATTAGCTTTGGCATTTTAATTCTCTCCTTATTTTTGCAAGGTTTTGGTGACTTGGTCATAAAGCTCCTTCATCTTCTCTTCATCTTCTCTGTAGATCACTATGCTTGTGCACTCCTTTTGTCTGATAACTTGAAATCTCTTAACTCTAAGATCCCTCTAGGATGAGCCCCATACACTATTTCCAGTGCTCCTATTGATGGAGTCATTATAGGAAAATTTAGCTTGCCCTATGATGTGATCCCATGATTGGCCATGCTACTTAGTTAAACATCTTAGTAAATTCCAAAGTGGCCTATTCACCACTTCTATTTGACCATTTGACTAAGGATGGTAGGCTAAAGAGAAAGACAACTTTGTGCCAAGTTTTTTCCACAAGGTCCTCCAAAAGTGACCTACAAAATTTCTATCTCTATCACTTAAAATATTCAGAGGAAATCCATGAATCCTCACAATATCCCTAAAGAATAGGCTTGCAATTTAAGAAGCATCATTAGTTTCTTGCATGGAATAAAGTGTGCTATTTTGTTGAAATGATCCACTACCAAAAAAATACTGTCAAAAGCCCTTATTTTCTTTGGCAACCCCAACACAAAATCCATACTAAGGAACTCCCAAGGCCTTTAAGGTATGGTGAGTGGTTGATATAATCCACTATTGTTTTTTTTTTCCTTTTTATTTTTAGTAGATCTAGCATTGTTCGACAAACCTTCTGATATCAAACTACATCTTAGGCCAATAGTAATGCCTATTGACTTTCTTTAGAGTTTTATCTACTCCAAATTTTCCTCCTAAACTCCCATGGTGTTTCTCCTTCACAATGTTCTCCCTCATTGAACATTGGTGTATGCACATAAGGTGTCCCTTAAACAATAAACCTTCCTATAGCACAAACTCTCTGAAGTCCACCTTGAATCCTTGTTGAAATTTCACACATGCCTCATAGGCTTCTCTAAAGTCCTTGTCTTTTTTGTAACATTCCTTCAAATCAATCATCCCTATGCTCTATAATTGGATCTCTTGTATGGTTAGACTCTCCTGCTTAGAGCATCTACTACTTTTTTGCCAACACCTTTCTTGTACTTGATAGCAAATGTATAGTCTTGCAAAGATTCTAGCCACTTCAAGTTCCTTTTATTCAATTTTTTTTACCCATTATGGAAACTTAAAGCATGATTATTAGTATAGACCATAAATTCTCTAGGTAAGAGGTAGTGTCTCCATTTTTTGAGAGTGCACCATAGCATATAAATCCAAGTCATAAGTGGGGTACTTTTGTTTAGCCTCATTCAACTTTTCTAAGAAGAAAGCTACGAGGTGTCCTTCTTGGCTTAAAATAGCCCCTATGACCAACTTGTTGGCATCACACTCCACCACAAACAATTGGTTGAAATTAGGGAACCTAAGGGTACATAACTCTGCAATCCTCTTCTTCAACATTTCAAATCCTTGGTCTATTGCTACTATCCATTTAAACTAATATTTGATTCCACTCTATATAGTGTTGAGGATAGGGGCACATACATGACTAAAGTTCCTTACAAATTTCCTATAGTAGGAGGCCAAACCATGGAAGCTCCAAACAACACCTATGGACCTAGGTGTAGGCTATTCCAATATTGACTTAACTTTGTTAGGGTCTATCTTAATACATCCATTAGCTACCACAATACCAAGATATACCAATTCATTTTTCATATACTAACACTTTTCTTAATTGATCATCAACTTCTCTTGATGTAATATCCTCAAGACCATCTCCACATGCTTCAAGGTCTCCTCCTTGGACCTGCTAAATATCAAAAAGTCATCAAGGTAAACAATTATGAATTTACCAATGAAATCTACTAGCACTTCATTCATGAGCCTATGAATGTTCTAGGTACATTTGTTAAGCCAAAGGGCATAAAAAACTACTCACAAAACCCCTCATTTATTTTAAATGTTGTCTTCCACTCATCACTAGGCCTTACTCTTATTTTTTGATATCCTAACTTCAAATCCACCTTGGAAAAATAACAAGATCCTCCTAAATTGTCCATTAAATTTTATATTCATGGCATTGGGAACCTATATCTAATTGTGATTTTTTTGATGGCCCTAGAGTCTATACACATCCTCCATTTCCCAACTTTTTAGGTGTAAGTACTATAGGTACAACACATGGGCTTAAAATCTTCCTTATGAAGTCTTTATCCAGTATATCTTGAATTTTCCTTGCTATCTCTCCATTTTGATTTGGTGTCATCTTATATGCTACTTTGTTTGGAAAAATTTCTCTAGGTGTACGGTCAATCTAATGACTCACATCCGTCATTGGTAGTAATGCACTTGGAAACCCATTATCTACTATGTCATGGAACCTTTCAAACAATTCTTGTACCTCTGGTTGCATATTCACTTTCTCTTTGGTTTTACTACTACTACATAATAAACCTCTTTCTCTTCCTTCATAGCATTGAGAAAGTCTTTCCCACTCAACAACATTACACTGCCCCCTACATGAACTGCTCCTTGCTAGGTTCTTACAATGGGTCCATTTGGAATTTATTTCTTTGTTTTGTGATCACATAGGTATTGTGCTCTCCATCATGGATAGCTTTGACATCATACTTCTATGGACATCCTAGGAGTAGGTGACATGCATCCATTGGCATGATGTCACATAGGACCTTGTCTTTATATTCACTAACCCCAAATTCAACCACATTTTTCTCATCCACCATTATTCTTTGTCCCTTATTCAATCATGAAACTTTATAGGGAGTGGCATGAGGTATCCTCTTTAACTTTAGTTTATCCACCATCTCAATAGACACTATATTTTTAGTGGAACCAAAGTCCACTATTACCTTATAAATCTTCCCAAAAGACCTATAAGTTTTCTTGAATAGATTCTTCCTTTGTGGAGGCTCTACAAAACTTGGCATATTTAACAAAGTCCTCCTTAGTATTAGATTATCTCCATCCACTACTGGCCCTACCTTGGAAATAGGAGAAGTAACAATTTGTGTGTTATCCTCTTGAACAAATTGATTTCTATTTTACCCCATTGAAAAGGAACTAGCATTCTTAGGACACTACCCATTGTATGTCCTACTTGGTTTTAGTTATAATACCTACCAGCAAAGACTAAGTTAGTCCTTCCTTGTGACTAAAATCATCCTCTTGGAGGCCCTCTTCCTTTGTATCCTCCTCTTTTAAAGGATCCCCTAGATTGGTTACCACCACTACTTTTAAGTGATTGTCCTTCATCAGGCTTATGAGTGTAGAACCAGAATCAGTATGCAAAGAACATTAACACATAAAGTAAACATTCACAAACCAAAAAATAAATTCACATATATGCTTAGACAAAAGAAGAAAACAAGAAGTGCAAACCTCACAAGAAAAAGCACTCCATGCTTTCTTGATTCTGTAGATGTGTCCTTTTGCTGTGGATGTATGCTCAAGATGCTCAAAAGCTGCTTCAATGGAGATGGGTAATGGCAAATTGGTAGCTTTTTGAGCTCTCAATTTGGCATTATAAGGGTAATATTGATGGATTTGGTTCTCAAAATAGCATGGTAACTTTAGCTCAAAGATTGTTGATGAAATGGCTTGGGATGGGATTCAATTTATAGGCTAAGGGGTAGAGGGATGGAGGGCTTAGATGCAAGGATGGATGAAGGCTTAAGGAGGGCTAGGATGCACTCAAAGGAGAGCACATGGATTGTGCTTGTTTAGCACCAATGGGAAGGTGACACTTGTCACAAGGAGGATGAGTGTGAGAGGGTAGGGTAAAGGGTTGGTTAAAGACATGATGAGTGGGGTTGAGTATGTAAGAGGGATGTAAGAGGAATGAGTGTGGAAGAGGGAAGAGTGTGGAAGATGGGTGTAAGAGTCATGAGTGGGCTTGTAAGAGTCTTTATGTTTTGTAAGAGCACTCATGACTTAGTGGTTGGGTTTTTTGAGGGGAGACTTTGGTTTGGGTTAGGAAAGTCTTTAAACTTGTTTAATGAATGTGACAACATTAGGGGGTGGATTAGGCTTGGGTTTAGGATTAGCTTATCGATGTTAGAGATGTGCAAGTGGATGGCATTAATGAGGGTCGGTGAGTTAGTGGCTAAGATTGGTTAGTATGGGTGGATGGGGTGGATTAGGCTAAATGGAGGATTAGAGATAGGTTAGGGGTTTTTGAATTTGAGGATTTCATTTATTAAATAGATTTATTTAATAAATGGGGATTTTTGGAATTAGATAGAAGAATAGGATTTAATTGATAAATAATAGATTATTTGATTTATCAATTAGGACTATAGATGATTAATTAAATTAATCAACTAGGGATGGAAAAGGATTAATTAAATAAGAATTTAATTAATGATGCCTTTTAGAGATCGCTAAATTAGATTACCAAAGCAGTGTAATCAAATTTAGGTGTCTACAATGAGGACCTTGCCCCCTTCCAAAGCTGCCTCTTCCTCTAAATCCTATGTTGTTTTTACCTTTTCCTCTATGATAAGACTCATTCCTCCTCCTATCTTTATCCTCTACTCTTAGTGCCATTTGGAAACACTTATGCATGTTATTAGGGGCCAACATAGTGACTTCATCTTGGATCCCCTACCTTAAGCCATTAAGGTACCTAGCTACCTTTTCCACCTCTTCTTCTTGCTGTCTAGCCCTAAGACTTAGCCTATTGAACTCCTCAGTGTAAGAACTTACTATCATGTCCCTCTGCCTTAAATTCTACAACTTTTGATACATTTGGATCTCATAGTTAGTGGGCAAGAATTGATCCTTGATTTTAATCTTCATTCTCTCCTATGTTGCTATCTTCCTCTTCCTTTCTACTACCTATCATCTTGCATCATGATCCACCACACCAATGTTGAGCCCTTGAGTCTAGCCTTAGCATAACTAACTCTTTCTTCTTTTGCACTTCCTTGTATTCAATTTGGTTATCAATGGCTTCTAGCCAGTCTAACAATTCATCCCCATTCAGGCTACCACTATAGTAAGGGATGTGTTCCATATTGTCCTTATTGAGAGACTTAAAGGCTTTCAAGAATACCTTCTTGTCTTGTTCCACCTCCTTCTTAATTTTTTTGTCTCCCCTATGAGGTCTTCCTCATCTTCCTCATCACTTTCATCTCCCCATTTTGTAATCTTTTTCTTACTCTTTGTCTCTGCCTAATTAGCCTTGGCCAATAGATCATTGACCAAGTATACTATGGAACCCTTTCTTATTGCCTTGGGTGAAATACTATTATTTTCTTGGCTTCCTTTACTTCCTTCTTCATCAGAGATGTACCAACTAAAAGTTGGCTTTGATACCACTCTGATGCAAAGGAATTGGATATCCTAGGTTTTCTTCACTCTAATTTCTCCTTTACTTGCCTAACCATCCAATGGTTTAGGATATTCTCTAGTTAGGATCTTAAAAACCCTTGGGATCAATTTCTCCTCCAGGGTATAGTTTATCTTTACAAGATTCCAAGCTTATAATGGTGAACTAGTCCAACTAGCTCCCAATTACCTACTCTTCTTCCTTAGTCTTTCCTCCTAGAATGCTCAATCTTTTGCCTAGAATCCCTCCATACATTCTCTTAGACACATACTAGTCTACTTATATAGTGTCACTTTGAACCCTTTCCCACACTTTTGGTCTCTTTTTCAATTTATTTGATCTCTAAACCACTAGGAAATCTAGTTGCCTAGGCCCTAGTAGGCCTAAGTTATCTATTTTAAGCCACATCTTCCAAAACCTTCAAATGAACCCACTCAAGTCCTTGAAAATATTCAAGTTACATGAGAGTACTTCCAAAATCTAAAATCTTAGCTTCTAGTAGCACCCATAACCCTAGTTTATACCAGGCCCTAATTTATAGCCTATGAATTAGGCCTCTAGACCAGTGAGCATAAACAATTGCCAAAAAGGTCTCCAAAAATTATTTCAACTCCTTCCACCTATGAAGCATGTTAGGGGGGTTGTCTAGGGATTCCATAGACCCCAATAGTTCTTTTCCACAAGGCTTTGGGTGCATGTGCTAGTGGAATCTTTACCATGTCCTGGCTCACTTGTATTCAATAGATAGCCATAGGGCTTACCATTGGAACCAAGGGATGGATAGCAAACACACAAATAAAAAAAAAATTTCTATGTATACACTCTAACCCTACTTCCCCCATGGTGTCAGCCTTTCCACCTGTGGGTTCTTACGTTACAGCCATTTCTTTGCAAACAACATTGTGACTACCCTATATAAATAGTGACCTTCAAAAACTCCTAACATTGCACTCTAGTAACTTGAAAAAATACTATCTAACAAAAGTGAAATATATTGAAATCCTCTTCATCCCTATGGGTCTTGGTCTAATCCATCAATTAGTACAAGTCATACAACCATGGAGAAATAGTATAGTTCTAGCATAGTACAACCATAAAAGTTTGCACAAAAGCACAAAAGACAATAAATTCAATCCAAAATTCCATTAACCTTCTCCAAGCATCAAATCCATGCTTATATCCCAAGCATGGGTGGTTATAACTGATCTAATCAAAATTTGCTCCATTCTTGCAAAAGTTGTCAAAGTTGCTTGAGCAGCTTTTCAAAATTGCTAGCAATTTTTTGCATAATGAGTAATTTGACCTTGTTTGACAATGTTATGGTTGAGTGTGAGCACCTTGACCCTAGAAAATCTATATAGGACCCTAAATCACCCCTTAAACCCATCCTATATCAAAATAGAAACTTTTCCACTTTCTAAGCCAAAATAGTAACTTTTCCATCTATTGAGCACTATAGGCCCTCACAAACATATGGTTGACCAACCTTACATTCAACCCATTCTAATTTATTTCACCTACCTAAACCAACCCCAAGAACACCTAAAAGAATCAAAAGGAAAGGTTCCCTACACCAGATACCTATTTATTGGGCCACCATCCTAAGTGACAATTTAGATGAGCAGTTGATTTTGGTCAAGAATGACCTACGCTTCCATATGACATCTTAAATGGTGTATCTACTGGCAACTAGAACCATACACTACCCAAGTTTGTACATGAAGGGAAGCATGTGAGATGCAAATTCTTGGCCTTATGTGGTATATCTACAACTAGTGAAGAATAATCTCCCACTACAAAGTGTGGAATACAAGATAGTGAACGATGGCTTTATTTTTGTCATTATCAAGTTTATTGAGGGAGGCTATGCCAAAAGGATATCACTAGAGATGGCAATGAGGATAACTAAACTAGGAGCCTACTACATCCAATTTGAGACATTTACATATCTTTTGGTAATCAGTACTCTGTTGTGTCCCAAGAATCTGCCAAGGCACCCTTGGGATGAGCTTATACTTTTTGAGATAGCTCATCAACTCACTTCTACATATGATAGAGTGAGAAAAAACACAAGAAGACATGGGTTTGGACAATCACCATTGGAGTGTTTGAGGTAGAGTAGAAATAAGACATTTCTACCTTTGACTCAGAGTGGGATCAATATCTCTTGGAATATTATTAGGTTCCACACCCATATTTTAATAATATAAGGATGGTGCAACATCTAGTAGGGAAGAATTTTATACATGAAGAAGCCCTTGAAGACCATTGGATGAATTTGATAGATGACTATGATGTTCACATTAGGGACTATTATAGGATGAGTCTACGTGTGGAAGAAAAGGTGATGAACATGAAGATACCCTTAAATACCATAGAAAAGGATGTCCTAGAGATAATGGATCCCTTGTACAACAAGGATAAAATCTATGATAGGTCCATTATGAATGCTAAAATAGGGCATGAGGAGAATGATGATATGGATCATAGGGGCAAACATGTAGTGGAGCTTACAAGGGAATGGATCAGGAAACCATTCCAGATGGATCCAGTTCCCCAACCCATATTTTTCCAGGCTACAACTAGGCCCACCAAAGGAAAACGTACCAAGGTCACCATACCGACCTACCTTGCTAAATCCCTAGTGAGGCTAGAAATGGTACATCAACATGAGCAAGAGGTTGAGTATAGGGTGTTTTTAGTGGTGAATATCCATAATTTAGCAAATATTGAGATTTCTCAATGTTGATTTTGGAAATTTTTGAGCCATTACATGGTGGCCCAAATGTCTAACATTATTAGGGTTAGCAGGTCATTACTCCTTTCAATTGCCAAGTGTGGATTGACATTTGACTTCTTTGGTAGTGTTATTTGTCTTTCATGTAGCTAACTTGGTTATTCTAACCAACACCATGTTTTCCATCCCTCAATCCATTAGATTTGCATGTGTATGGGTAGTTTTCTCAATGTATTTAATTTTAATTCCCTTCAATCAGCCCATTTTACCAATAATTTTCCATTTTACATTGGAGTCGTCAACACATTTTGCCTCTTGGATTTTGGAATCAACTGATATAAATTCCATTTCACCTCATTCTTTTCTATCCCTGATTAGTGATTAGCATCTTCATATAAACTTCCAAATTTTAGGGAGGGATCCTTTATAAAAGCTATTACAATATCCTTGCTGCCAATAGTAAGTGAAAATTTGTTCTACTTTTAGCTGTTGAAAATTTCAAAATTTCATGATTTGGGTAGTGTCTCTAAATTCTTGGTCATTAATCACACTTAATCTTAGAACCATTGAGAATAATTCACCCTTCAAAGAAAGATAATAATTTCTCATCCCTACATATGTTCTAGTAAGAGCTCCTAACTCCTTGGTTCCTCATTAGTGATAGTAATTATAAAACAATTGTCCGCTGCCACATATTAAAATCCAAAAAATATTTGTTAGTTATCATGATTGCTGAAAAATACTATATTGACTAGTTTGTTCTATGATCTTAAAGAGAAATTTGAAGTGTTGACTAGTTTGGATGAATTATAGCTATTTAACTAACTAGACTATATGTACTTAATTTCAAATGACTTTTTTCTCAACGCATTATTGAATAAGCTTCTAATAGTTTTGCAAGTGAAATTATTCTTGAAATCTAAATTCTAGAAACTATTCATGTGGTTCAATTATTTTTTATAAAATATTAATATTAATAAAATTTTCAAAAAAAAATTGCTAATAAAAATTTTAATGTTAGAAAAGAAACCACTAAAATGGTAGGAATTTAAATGATAAATTGTAATTTCACCATAATATATTTTCATCTTAATAAATTATTTATTATTTTATAATAATGAATATTTATATTTATCAAGGAGGTTTAGGATTTGAGTTTTCTAGAGCTTGATTGAAAAAATTTGAAAAAATCATAATCACAAGACATGATAATAATTAATCTTGACTTCAGCCTATTATAAAAAAATCAATGTTTATGTTTCAAGACCATATCTAGATAAGTAAATAGACAAGAATGATATAAAATAAAAAATTTACTTATTTTGTAAGAATTTATCTTATTTTATTTTATTGTAATATTATTATAAAATTTAACCATATGATAGTAATGTATATATTTTATGTTTAGCATAATGAATCAATTCACCCACAAAACTAATGTTTAATTTTGAAAAACACTATTATTCGTCAATGTATATATTTTATGTCTAGTACAATGAAATAATTCATCCAAAAAATTAATACTTAACTAGAAAATAATTTTTATTCGCCAATGCATATATTTTTGTTGTTTTAAAAATAACACAATTCATCTAGATTTCACACATTGTTCGAGTGTCAAAAAATTAATTTTTTTGTTAGGTGTTTTACACCTTTCACTAGGTTCTTACACCTTTCCCAAAGGGGGAGTTCCTTAAAGTATATCCTGATTGAGTATTGCAAGACTGACAAAGGCAAGGGCAACAGGAAAAGGGTAGCCCCTAGGGCAAGAAAAAAAGTGGCAGAAGCCCAACAAGCTTAACCAAAGAAACCACTAGAGAAGGCACAAGGGAAACAACCGAAGAAACAATAGGTATAACCTCCAAAAGAGCAAGCGGTCCCACCACCAAGAACCTCAAAGGAAGAAGCCTCCTCGTCGGTGACTAAGAAAGCCCAAATAGAAACAATAGTAGTAGGTATCGAGAGGAGGAAATTGAAGAAGAAGAGAACTCCCTTAACATAGGTGCTGGAAACCATTCATGAAGAAGAGGATGAGGAAGAAGAGGAACATATTTAATTTTTCCCCTTGAATATTGAAAATTTTTCAGCTAAGGTAACATAGGATGAGAAAAGGTGAAGCTTGACTCAACACCTTCATTTTTCCCTAGGGAATCTATCTAGGTTGAAACATCAGAAGATGAACAAGAGAAGTGGATAGCTGAGATGGAAGGTAAAGGAGCTAATATTTTTGACCTCTCAAATTTTGATTTCATGTCAGTAGTCAATGAGATGGTAGGAGAAAAGATAAGAGTTACTCCATAAAATGCCATTAGGAGAGGATTGGAATCAACTACCTCCTCTGCCTCAAGGACCTCTCAACATTCCACCACCACAATCACTACAAGACATGACCGTAGTAATGGATAAAGGGTTAGTAGCTCCACCTAATCTAACAATCCAAGCAGAAGTAGAAAGTCAAGACACAAAGGAAGGAGAATATAAATAGTTACATACTGATGAAGTATCTAAAGAAGGGAAAATAACATAAACTCAACAAGTTCCCCCAGATATAGAGGCTAGATCCTTAGCCCAAAATAGTGTTAGTGTAAATAATTATTATTTACACTTTACTTAGGATAAATGCATTATTTTACTATTTCTTAGGTTAGACACCTAAGAGTTTGCATACTCATATGAGTTGTCATGTTGACAACACTGTAGTAAGAAACTCTAATTTAGCACATGGTATCTACAACACTAGAGTTTGCATAAACAACTGAGTCGTCATGTAGACAACACAGTTGTTCACACTATTATTTTAGCACATGGTGTCTACAACATAATTTTACATGCTACACCTTTGTAAGCTTATCCTCTCATCATCAGACTAACTCCTATGCTTAATGGAGGATAACCCACACCTAGTGGACATGTGTTTGGTTGTAAGACTTATCATGTTGCTAACTCCTAGGAATTTTAGATGCATCATAGAGGCCTTTATATACAAGCATCTCTAGTGTACTATACAATGAATTGCATATCATATTATTATTCTAATCATACTCTGTTGGTCATTTGTACTAGTTCTTGTGCTTCTTGGTCTTGGGTGAATTTTTCCCTAAGGAAAATTCTTACATGGTATTAGAGCCATAGGAGCATCATTTCATAGCCATTGGAGATTGATCTTGCTTCACCTCTCTAAGGACACCTCGACTCAGATCTAGAGAATCCATAGATATTGGGAACATCTAGAGCCAAATCAAGCCTCACCATTGCATCTGGAGTATTGATTCGATGAAAATCGACTATAAATTTTCTTATGTTTGGCTATAGTCAAATTTGATGCAAATTATTTTTTTGTAAACTAGCACTTGAAAGCCCGATTTGCAAATCTGGTATGGTCATTTATTAGATCTATTAATTTATTTTTTAGATATGAACTTTCTCTACAATTTTATTTTCAAAGCAATTTTTCAAAAAAGAATTTAGGCCAGTAAGGCCTACAGAGAATTTCTTTTTGTAGGAACTGAGTAGTGAAACCCTAGACCCCATAGAATATTCTATCATAGCATAGGGAATATTCTATAATAGTTTAGTAGTTATTTTATTTTCTGGCTGAGTTCAAAATATCCCACTTATTTCAACTGGCTTCAAATTACATGGCAACTCCTACAACTGGCGACCACACTACTTGGAACTCTAGTGGCTTCATCTTTAGACAAGCTCTTGTGGCATTCTTATTTTAATCACTTCACATCTTGATTGAAGAGCCCATGTGGGATTAAACCCGTGGATGCTAAGCCAATCTTGGTGTCATCTTTTCATTTTCCTAGCACCATCATAGCTATATCATTGTGCAATGTTCTTGCCAACTGCTATCACTTTCTTTGGCTGACGAGTATTTTCATAACCACCATTTTGAAACCCCCATCAGTAGTCACGACCCCATCTATAGGTCCACACAAAAACAAAGATGCCCTCCACGTGGTGCCCTTTGTGCATACATAGACCCTATCTAGTCAATAGGCCAGGCCTACCACATGATAGACCACTCTAACACACATGCAAACACATGGACTAATCAACAGCCTCCTGCATAGTCCAGCTCAATCGAAGGCCCCATCCACTCCTTAAGTTCCATGTGGATAGAGACACGTTTGTTGATGTCAGGCCTAGTCACTACCGAATCAGCATACATGTTAGCCCATTCCATATGCTGATTCATTCGAACACATCAGATTTTTTCATACCATTTGTATAGTCTGTACAAGACATGTTAGTAGTGATGTCACCCAGGGCATGACTTTTGCTGACATGAGTAGACCCTATTATTAAATTTGATGGTCATCTAACCGTCATCTAAAGGAAAAAATGAACTACTATGATGGCCATTTGGATGTCAAATTTAACCTCATGTTTTGCTAATCATACCCCTATCTAGATTCATTTTTTATTCGAAAGTCCAACTTTGGGAGGCCATATCTTAGTAATCTAAGCTCCAAATTAGGTGCAATTTTTTTTTATTTTGGGTAGAATTTCCTAAACTTTCCAATGGCATATTTATTTTCTAGTTTTGGTGAATGGAATTGTCAGAAATTTTAGTTTTTAGTGACTATACCTATCCAATCCTGCATTTTACAACTTCAATTGCTCTGTATGAGCTCATCCAGACTCCAAATTAGGTTCTATTTTTTTTGAAATGCATAGTTTTTCGTCTACTTTCTAAATCTACAATTACATTATAGGCTTGTATGGACAAAAACATCGCTTTTAGAATTAGGTCCTTTCTTTTCATTATATTGCTTCAAAATTGTTGTAAATTTCTTAATTTCAGATTTGGACTCCAAAAAAGGTTTGTAAACTATAAATCAAAAGTCCACTAAGGCCAAAATTGGCAAGTGGCTATTGTAAACGCACTAAATATAAAGTGTCAAAATCTTTCATTTGGGTGGGGTTTCTTGATTGAGTGAAAAGGTGGGGTGTTTCTTGGTGTTGTGCTCCACTTTTCTTGTTGTTATTTTCATTTCTTGCATTATGTGAAATATTAAGTTTCTAAAATTAAAACCACATAACTATGCTACATAGTCTATTAAAATGTGGTGTTAATTAATGCATAATGAAGTTTCTCAATATGTTGATGGTACCCTTCCTAAACCAATAGGTGATCAAGTATCTAAAGGTGATTACTACTTGGAAAACAATAAATAGGAAATCCCTAGGTGATATTATGTTGGGATTTGGAGACAAAATCTTCTATCAAATCCAGAAGCATAAGAAATCCAAGGAATCATGGGATGCCCTCAAAAACCTATATGGTAAAGTTACTGAGGAGGATGTTTATAAAATTGAAGAACAAATTGTCTCCCTAGATCCTAAGACATTTGATTCTATATAGGATTTTGTCATTAAGGTGAATGAATTAAGAACAAAGCTTGATGATTGTGGTAGTCCTATTAAAGATGATAGGTTGATCTATCTCATTCATAATAAGTTGTCATTTGAGTACTCAACATTTGTTTCTTCTTACAACACCAGAAAGACTAAATTAGGGGATGCCTATCAAAAAGTCACTTTTGATGGTTATGGTCAACTATTGGACGATGAAGAAAAGAAGTTGCAATCAATGGGAATTCTCAACTTGTCTAATTCTAAGGCATTGGTGGCTAATAGTGAGGATTCTCAAAGGGCAAGAAGAAGAAGTGGAAGAACAACAAACAAGAGGATACAAAAAAGACAACACCAACATCAAATCAACAATGCAAGTCTTCCTCAAATACAAACAAGAAGGGGGACACTAATAATTTGAAGAAAAAGTGTGCCTATTGCAAGAAGTTGGGTCATGATGAACATGAGTGTTACCACAAATAGATTGATGAGTTGAAGAACATCATGAAGAAAAACAATGTTCCACTACCTAATGCTTATAAGGAGAAAGGATATTCATCTTCAAATTCTAAGGGCAAAGGACATGCTTTACTCACAAACACTGGTAGTCAAGGAGAATGGATCATTGATTCAGGTGCCACAGATCATATGGGTGTGTCAAAGAGAGATTTTTCTTCCATGACACATTCAGAGGTACCACACATCTTTGTAGGTGATGATACTAAGGTGGGAGTTGAAGGTAAAGGTGAAGTTGAGATGAACAATGGAACGTTCAAGGATGTTATATATGTTCCTAACATTTCTTCTAATCTTCTTTTAGTCTACCAAATGACTCACTGTGGAGGTGAAAATAAAGTGGAATTTCTTCTAGATTCAATGGTAGTGAAAAGCATTAAAGATGACTCAATGATTTCAATTGGTGAAGCCAATCATGATTCAAGGCTTTACACTTTCTCCTCCTTTGTGCCAAAATCAAATGTACAAGCCTTGTTACTACATTCAAATGTAGAAAGAAAACTATGGCATGAGAGATTTGGACATCTCAACTATACATATCTTCAATAGCTTAGCAGCAAAAAAATGGTCAATGGTCTACCTCAAATTTATTTTTTAGAAGATGTTTGTTCAAGTTTCTCATTTGGAAAACATCTAGAAATTTGTATGAAAAAGGGAAGTCTTGGAGAGCACAATGTGTTCTTGAATTGGTTCATAATGATGTGGCGGGACCATTTTCAGTACCATCATTTGGCAAGTCTTCCTATGTACTCACCTTCATAGATGACTACTCTTGATATACTTGGGTTTTCTTCATGGCTCACAAGAGTGAAGTGTATAAAAATTTCTTAGCTTCAAGGCTCAAGCGGAAAAGTAGTCAGGGAAATTCATCAAGGTTCTTCAATCAGATAATGGGGGGGGGGAGTATGTGAACACAAGACTAATATACTTTTTCACTCAAGAGGGTATTGAACTTTAGCATTCACTACCATATATGCCACAAAAAAATGGTGTTGTTGAAAGGAAAAACAAAACTCTCAAAGAGATGACCACTTGCATGCTACAAAAAAAGTCTCTTGATCAAGTCTTTTGGGCAGAAGCAATGAATTGTGCTAACTACATCCAAAATGAAAGTCCTCACAAACCTTTGGATGGTGTAACTCATTTTGAAACATGGACTAGCAAGAAACCTATAGTTAAGCACTTCAAAGTCTTTGGTTGTCCAGCATGGTCAAGAATTCCTCCACAAAAATAGAAGGCATTGGAAGAACAAATCAATCCTTGCCTTTTTGTTGGATATGTGGACTCACATAAAGCCTACAATTTGATGGACCCAAAACCACATGGTATATTCTATGAGAGGAGTGTTCATTTTGAAGAAAGTTGTCCAATATTTTCTTCTTCAACTCCTCCTTCCTCCTTCATTGAAGAGAGTGATAGTGAAAAAAATGACTTGGAAGATGTGCATCCGCGACCAACACAGAGGCATCAAATAGTTGAAGTTGAGGATACTCCTTCTACATCTTTTTCCACAAGACCTAGATGGGCTAAGTAGACATTGTATGCAATAGGACCATTGGCAGGGAATCCTTCAAATACAAGGATGACAAGATCATAGCACAAATCACTCCCACATGCTTATATTATAGTTTCTTTTGCTTCAAATCCACAATCATTTAAAGAAGCATTAGGTATTCCAGAATGGGATAGAGCAATGGAGGAAGAGTATAACTCTCTTATGAGAAATGATACATGGGTCTTAGTCTCTCTTCTTAAGGGAAGAAAATTAGTTTGGTGTAAGTGGATCTATCAAAAAAAATTCACAATGGATGGAAGTGTTGATAAAAATAAGGCTCAACTTATTGCAAAAGGTTTTTCTCAGGTACCCAACATTGATTACATTGAGACCTTTGCACTAGTGGCAAAGATGAACTCCATTCATTTGATAATAACTATAGCAATAGCTCAAAGATGGGTTTTTCATCAGATAGATGTCAAGAGTACATTTTTGAATGGCGATCTATATGAGGAGATATATATGGAGCAGCCGCAGGGATTCATACAGGATGCTACCTTGGTATGTAAATTCAAGAAATCTATCTATGGACTTAAACGAGCTCCTAGAGCTTGGTACGTCAAGATGGAATCCTTCCTTCTCTCCAAAGGCTTCACAAGATGTCATTTCAATTTAAATGTCTACATTCTTTAGAGGGATAATTCATATCTACTTCTTATGCTTTATGTTGATTACCTAATCATTACAAGAAGCACAACATCCATTATTGATAGTGTAAAGGATATTTTTTAGGATAGGTTATTGATGACAGACTTGGGTATACTACACTATTTCCTTGGTATAGAGATATGTCAATCTTCATCATGGATAATACTATCACAACCCAAGTATGCTCTTGATCTTCTAGCTTAGTTTCACATGAGTTTCTGCAAGGCTGCAACCACCCCATTCCTTTCAAGTGTTAAGTTAGAAACAAAGTATTCCACTCCACTTGTTGATGCAACTTTGTATAGATAGTTGGTTGGAAGGCTTATCTACTTGACACATACATGTCCTGACATCTCATTTGTAGTTGGCATGGTTTCTTGCTTCATGCAAGAGCCACATGAAATTAATTGGAAGGTAGCCAAATGAATCTTGCACTATATCCAAGGTACACATACACATGGGATACACTATGCAGCTAGTATAGGACTTTAGTTAGTGGGTTACAGAGACTCTTACTATGCAGGGGACCTTGATTCTTGCAAATCAACTTCAAGATATGTGTTTTATCTTGGTTTTGACCCCATTTGTTGTCAAAGTAAAAAGTAAAACACCATTGCTCTTTCATCAACTGAGGCTAAGTATCGAGGAGCTATGAATGCAATAATAGAGGTTATTTGGCTATAACAAATTTTGAAGGAGTTTGGATTTGATCTACCCTAACCCAAAGTCATCCATTGTGATGACCAAAGTTCTATTGAAATCTCAAAACATCTAGTTCAGCATCAGTGGACAAAACATATTGAGGTTCATATGCACTACATCAAAGAACTAATCCATGAGTAGGTCATCACACTGTAGTATTGTCCTACTAAGTAGTAGGTAGCTGACATCTTCAACAAGCCCTTCACGGAGGTGAGGGATTTTTCACCAGAGGGGTCACATGATTCTTCTCTTCTATATTGTACATATCTCTCTTTTTGGGGGAGGGTTTTTCCCATGAGGTTTTCCCTCTTTCTCCAGTTGCAAAGAGATTTCATTGCTTTTGTACTTGGGTACCTAACATGGCCTAGTAGCCAGGAACTATTATGCATTTCATCATAGCTTTTGTGAGCTTAAGTGTATTTCCCTAAGTTGCACTTAAGGGGGGGTGTTAGTGTAAATTATTATTATTTACACTTTACTTAAGTTTACTTAGGATAAACACATTATTTTATTATTTCTTAGGTTAGACACCTAGGATTTTGCATACTCATATGAGTTGTCATGTTGACAACACTAGAGTAAGCAACTCTAATTTAGTACATGGTGTCTACAACACTGGATTTTGCATAAACAACTGAGTCATCATGTAGACAACATAGTTTTTCACACTATTATTTTAGCACATGGTGTCTACAACATAATTTTACATGCTACACCTTTGTAGGCTTATCCTCTCATCATTGCACTAACTCATGTGTTTAATGGAGGATAACCCACACCTAGTGAACATGTGCCTAGTTGTAAGACTTATCATGTTGCTAACTCCTAGGCATTCTAGATGCATCATAGAGGCCTTTATATATAGGTATCTCTAGTGTACTATACAATGAATTGCATATCATATTGTTATTTTGATCATACTTTGTTGGTCTTTTGTTCTAGTTATTGTGCTTCTTGGTCTTGGGTGATTTTTTTCCTAAGGAAAATTCTTACATGGTATCAGAGCTATACAAAATTCTTACACATAGCATAGAAAATCCCTTCGAAAAACCCCCTCAACATGAGAAGACGCCAAAGAGGAGTAACAAGGGAAAGGAGCCTTTTTTAGAACCAACTTCTTTAACCAAATATATGTCACCAATGGGGACCACACCATCATGGCTGAAGGAGGTCATGTTTCAACAAAAGAAGAAGTTGGAACTAACAAAAGAAGAAGGAATGAAGGAATTAATAAAATTGATCAAGAAGTATGAGCCACCTATGGGTGATGCTAGAATACTTTCCTTCATCATTAAATATCAAGATCAGAATCTTCTAGCTCATATAGGCATTCCTCCTCCTCATGCTGACACCAAAGAACTGACTCCTAAGGGTTACCAAATGAAGGAGGTGATATTGGGAAATCCCATGGTGGATACAATGAAAGTGTTTATCACTACAGGCCTCAAGAAAGTGTTCAAGCAATGGATCAGGATGTGTTAGAGCTGATAATGCTATGAACATAGAATGAGCTACCTGAATGAAGTGGTGGGACCCATTGACCTATATAATCCTGAGATCACTCTTGGAGCTACACTTCAAATGAAGCAGGAATGGCTACAGATGGATTCATTTTTTGATACATTTCAGCAATGGAATCACACTTTTGAAGAGAGAGGATTGCAAATAATACAAGGCAATTTGAACTTGCTGCAAATATCTAGTCAAATATCAACAAGTTAGTTTCTATTATAAACCAAGATTTTGAGTTGATGTATGAAGTGCATACCTAGGTTAATGATCTGCAAGCTCTCAGATCTATTAAGGGACAAAGGTATCATATGTTGATCTAAATATACTCAACAAAGGAGCTAGACAAGCTATATGATTGGATAGAGAAGATATCCTTGGGGAATAAAGTTATGGAGGGATTACATGAGGGAATCCAATAGATAAAGGATAAAGCTAAATAGAAAGGTAGTATAACATGACTAGTCTTGAGATTTTTGAAAATGAGTTAAAGACCAAGCTTTCCTTAGTGTAATCAGAAGTTCAACAATTCATAAACACATTTGAAAATGCTTCATCAGAAGATGATGTACACAAAGCATTGAAAACTAAAGAGGCATTGTTGGAGCTAGACACTAAGCTTGAGGATTTTGTGGATACTAGGATAGAAGTAAGTAACTACCAAAAAGTAGTTAAGAAAAAGTATGATTCATTAGATTTACTGAAGGCTAGTGAAGTTTTAGAGATAATAAAGAAGTTCAACAGAAAACATCTAGACATTGTTTTGGTATAAAGGTGAAGAAAAGGTAGATGTTGGAAATTTAGTTTTTACACTTTGAATATTTTTTGATTTTTGGAACATATCACCAAGGTGCATAGGTGCACTTTTCTTAGAGGTGCACCAACAATTTTGAAGAATATATAGTGTGGTGTACACCGACAGTTAATTGTTAGTTGCTTCCAATGTGCTTTCTCAGATGTGCATTGACAGTTAACATCTAAAGAAGGTTGAGCATCCATTTTTAGAGCTTCTAAAGACTTCTAGATCATCTCACAAGTTCTATCTTCTTATCTTCTCATTCTTTTATTCTTTTATGTCATATAAAGGCTCCTACACCCATTAATTGATATAAACAAGGGTAGAAACCTACTTAGCACCATTTAGAGAGTAAGTTTGTATATAATTAGATTTTTTTTTTTAAAAATTAGGATAATTTTGCATTAAAAGAGCTCTCACTCCAAGCACAAAGGGGAGGAGATGACTTTCTTTAAATACATGGATGTAATATGTACTTTAGGCCATTATTTTGATGCAATAATATATGCTATCAGTGCTCTCATTCTATGTGTAGTTACTCTTGTTGGAGTGTGTTATTTTTGTGATTGCATATTCATGAATAATAATGGAGCCAACTTTTTTATTGTGTTGTTGTGATTGTGCGATCTTTTAGTTTTGGTGTTTGGCTTATGTTAATGAATTTTTTTGTTGTGATGAATTGGAGAAGGGATCATCTTGTTATTACATAGTGTTTTGTCTCATGTGAGTCCAATTTTTGTGGCCTCACAATTTGATAAAATATGAAACATCTTTCAACTATTATTTAAGTTCCCATTGATGATTACATCATTGGAGTTGAGGAAGTGTTGCTCCTAATTTCACTAGTTTCTTACCAAGATCCTTTTGATAATTTACTTTGTAGACATGTTTTCTCTTTTGCTTTTGTTCGTTAGGAATTTTCCTTTCAATTATTTTCTTAAATCTCCCATTACTGTATCTTTGTTATTTTCTTTTCAAACAAGAGTTCATATAATTGCATTGATAAATTGCATTCATCATAAAATAGAAAATACAAAAATATATCTCTTTTGTGGTTATGTTTCAGTAATAGTTGTGTAAATTGGTTCATACTAGCAAAGGCCTCCTCATGAACATACACATTTATCTTCAGTTATGTTACTCGACAGGTTGAAAAATAGCTATCTGGAACCTTGGAGTAGGTCATTGATTAGCTTTACAAGAGAGAGATTTGTAATAATCTCTGCCATTCAACATCATTCAAAATGACAGCTCAACAAATACTAGAACTTGGTAAAATCTAGCTAAAAGCTAAGTTATATTTTTGATACTCAATAAAGGTATGAATAGTGAGATAACAATTTGAAATAATTACAAGTATGAATTGTGAAGTTGAATGAGATCACTAAGTTATTGTTATTAAATTTTATAAAGTTTGAATTAGTACTAAAGTGTTTGAAAGGTCTATAGGATAACTAGATATACCTGATTCACTCCTCTCTTTGTTATCTAACAAGAATTTCACAAGTCTTATCTAAATCCCTTAATTGGGTGACACCTAACAATGTCTTTTTAATCTTCTAATAAAGATAAGCTCTTGATTGAACACACTTCAAGAGAGTGCAAGCTTTGTGAAGATCGACCCACACACCATGGTGTTTACCCTAGTTGGGTTTCCATGAGATAAATATGGTGCAATGTGATGTTATACTTGTCATTACCATTTTTCTTAACCCTAACCAACTAAGGTGTATTTATCATTAATCTATAGATGCATGAAGATGGATAAAATAAAAAGGTTGAAATTATCTTAGAGTGTATTAATTCACCCCCTCTCTCAATATACTTTGTTGTGTGGAGACAAACAATTAGTATTAGATCCTTAGTCCTATGAAGTAAGGAGTATAACAACTTGAGGCAAAGATAAAGATATTGAAAAGAGAAAAACCTAATTTTTTAAAGGAAACCTATAGCTCATGGTGTAGAAAGATGAGGTTGCATCTGAGAACACTTAGATATGCATACTGGAGTCATGTGAAAATAATGAATGTAGAGCTTGCTACTCCACTCAGCATTGAACATATACAGGAGAAAGAAACTCACATAGCCACAATGGATACTATAGCTAGAGACAGTGTATGAGATGTGGGAAAAGCTTTGAATCATCTATGGTGGTGATAAGAATGTTTAAAAGGCTAAAGCTGAAAGTGTAAGAGGAAAATATGATGACATGAGGGTGCAAGATAGAGAAGACATTGAAAACTATGGAAAATAGATGAAATATGTGATGCTAGTGATCAGAGTTGTTGGAGGCATGCTATATGAAGATGATGTGGTAAGAAAGATACCAAGAACCTTTCTAACCAAATATTCCATAAGAATCTCAACTATTTAGGAATTGACAATGATAGAGAAAATGGAGGTATCTCTTGATGCCTTGATATGGAATCTCATTGCATTTGAGCTAAGAAAGTATGACAACAATCAACCCAAGGTTGAAGTAGTATTCAAAGCCTTAGTTACACTTGTTGCAACCCAGAGAGGAAGGAAAGAATAAAACACCTCTAGATACAGAAGAGAAATGGAGATTCTCTACACTAAGGAAGTTCAACAAAAAGAGTTGGAGACTCTATTCATAAAAAGAATGATAAGAGAGAAAGGGAAGTACAAAGGAAACCTTCCATTTAATTTTTTTAACTACAAGAAGGTAGGGCACTTTGCTACTAGATGTCTAGAGCCTATTACAAAGGAGAACAAAAATAGATAGCCAAGTTCCAAAGGAAAGGAGAACAAGTGATGCTAGACAAGGGTTTGATTGAGGAGGAGTCAACTAGTGTAGATTGTAATGCCCCTCCTGGGGATCCTTACAATATGGATAAACAAAGGCTAATATTTTTTTATAAGGTACAATGACAACAACAACATACACCAGAAAGAAACGAAAGACTAAGCATAAACCACAAAACCAAAGATCCCCAAGCATCACTACTTACCAATATCAAATTCAAGATCGTACAAATCATGAGAATACACAAAGGGATGTTCTTTTTAAGCTCAAGGTAAAAGTTACTAGCATGGTTAAAAATTAAAGTCCATTTCCACTAACTATAACATAATCAAGAATTATGAGTAGAGATCGACAATGGCCATGCACAAGACAGGGGTACAAAGTTACAACCACTCATCTACTTAACACCATGCTAAGAGACAAAAGATGACTCTTGAAATTTGGCTAAGTCTAAATTCCTAAAGCCTTGAAATTTCCTAGGATCTTTATCTCAACTTGGAGAGGTCTGGAACCTATTTCAATTGAATCATTGCATATATTGAAATATATCTTAAGGAATTAAATATATGTGGTGTCCAAAACCAACTTCCAAACTTTCCTCAACCAAGCCAAAATACCCACTATTTCTCATGCAAAGAAATAGTGCCCTACTATCTCATGCAAGGATTTGCATTTCAGTGAGCAAGGATTTGTATTCCTATATGAGAGGCTTTGTTTCTCTATGCATGAGGCTTCACATCTCTATGCGCAAGGGTTCATTTATCCACATGAGGAGGTACATGCTCCCATGAGGGGGAATGTATGCCCATGCAAGACAATACATTCTCACATGAAAAACTATCCTTTCCCATGGAGAAATGTCAATGGCACAATATCTAGCTAAGAAGAAAATGCATAAAAAACATGAAACCTTCACACCGAGGAGTATTAGATCCATGTAAATCAAGGCATGAGCACTCGAGAGCATAAAGGAGATCAAATAACACAACCTCTAATCCATAGCAACAAATACAATAATGGAGAAAGCAACATCACAATGAACAAACAAGTGCATAAATCAACTATCACAAGAAGGAAAACACAAGCAATGAAGCCACCAAACTAAAAAAAATCATGCTCATTTCTTCCCAACCATAATGGCAACATGAGACCTCAAAGGCTCTAACCATCCCCTAAGCATGAATCTCAAATTGCCAACAAAGTAGTTGGAGTTGTGTGATGAGATCATTCTTACCAAAACCATAAAATAACATCATAAGAACAAGTACATCCACATGCTAATCTACTAACAACAACACTAATCCAAAGTAGTGGTAAGCAACATCATTTAGTAATATGATACAACATCATGATAAAGGAATCCATAAATTAAACATACTAAACATCATCTAAACATGATATCAGTGTATCCAAGATAAAACATAAACTATAAGAGGACATACTCTAGATAATTCAAAGTACCAAGTGAATATCTAACACTAGCCTCAAATTGGAAGTAGACCATCTTTGTACACTAGTCCCTAGCATTGGTATAGCCTCCCAACCACATGGTACATGTAGGCCTACTCCCATCATGCTCATGGAGATAATGACCTGACCATAATCATAGAAGATAATCATGTATGGCTAAAACACACATCAATCAAGAATATGATACAAAATGTCTATATGATCTAGAAGATAATGTAGTACAATATGTCATTGGTTAGATCCACTAAGGAAAACTATATAGGGACTCTAGTGGAGTGTCATTACTTGCCATCGGTTAATGCAAGTACTTTGAGAATTTGATCAACTCCCTTGGAGGCCAAACTCCAAATGTATCTTCGATCAACTCCCATAGGGAGCCAAATATTGTCCCTTTGATCAACTCCCTTAGGAGGCCAAACACACACACCTTCGATCAACTCCCTTGGGAGGCTAGGTGTGCCTTAATCTTATCTTTCATTAAGTTTTTTCCTTTTCCATTTATTAATTTTTGTTATCACTTGTTAAAAAACCTCTTTACATTACCATGTTGGCCACTTCCAAGCTGGGGCACATGAGAGAAGCCACTCCACATGTCTAACCTGCATGCCCATGGTCATCACATGATGAGTGCCTATAGGTAATGTAGTTTCCCAACCCAACCCCCAAATGAACACAACTCTACCAATATCAATTGGAAGTTCAAGCATCACAAGTACCTAACAAGTGCACACTCATGTGCTTGTGTGTGGGCAAACCAAATACATAAAGATCATACACAACAAGGGATGGATGAGAAATAATAGAAATACAAAGTATAAAATCACTCAAAAAAGGACATAGTCAGAAATATGGATTTGACATGAATCCCAATGCAAGAAGAATACATCTATGGTTGGATTGGATTTCTCATGGGTAATTCAAGTCCATGACCAACATCAGTGCCAAGAAACACCCAAGAAAACTAGGTGGCACACAAATCAAGGCAAAATCATAGATGACCAGAATTCAACAAAATAAAAACCCTTTTTACAATTGGGTATAAAATCCTAGATATCAAATAAAACTTGGGTTCAGAGTCTATATGCAAATGAACAACATAATGGTCTAAAATCCCTAAATCCCACCCAAAAAAGGCAACAAACACTCATACTCACCCAACTAAGTAGAGCTAGCATACAAAAATGGAGGAGAACACTAGTTCTCTACCTCCTAAAAATTTAGTACCAAAAACAAACTTAGAAACAAAGTTGAGGCATAAAAATAGAAGAGCCCTACCTATTAGCCCTATTGAAGAAAGGCCATAGAGGAAGAGATCAACCAAGTAATAAATAATGACACATGGACCTTGGTGACCCAAGAAAAAGACAAGATTGGCATTGGCACAAAGTGAGTATTCAGAAATAAAACAAATAAGGATGGAGAAGTGGTCAGAAACAAGGCCAAAATTTTATGGAAGGGATATACACAAGATGAAGGCATACATTACAAAGAAACCTTTTCACCAATGGCCAAATTAGAAGGATTTAGGATACTCCTAGCCTTTATGGCACAGAAGAACTTTAAGGTATACTAAATGGATGTGAAACCCACATTTCTAAATTGAATTCTAGAAGAAAAGTATACATTAAACAACCAAAATGGTTTGAAAATGAATAAGGAAAGAACCAAGTGCACAAGTTGAAGAAATCCATGTATGAACTTAAATGGCACCCATAGCATGGTATGAGAGACTACACTCATACCTAATACAAATTATATTTTTGAGAACAAGAGATAACAATAATATATATCTAAAGAAGGAGACAAAAAGTAGTTAGTTGATTGCTAAAATATTTGTGGATGACATCATCTTTGGAAGAGGTGACCAGATGAGCACTAATTTTTTTTAGCAATGAAGAAAAAATTTGAAATGTCCATGATCAGTGTGATCAAGTTCATTGGACTTCAAGTATCCCAGCTAAAAGGATGAATCTTTGTAGGGGAAAAAAGTATGTGAGGGAGATTTTGAAGACATTCAATAGAAAATAAGTCAAATAGGTAGGAACCCCAATGGTGATGGTCTTTAAACTATCAAAAGAAGATGAGATCCCAAATGTGATTGAAACACTTTAATGATCTATGATTGGTAAATTGGAGTATGTTGTGCACAACATACCAAATATTGCACAAACAATTGGTATAATGGCTAGATGCTCAACCAATCCAAAGGAATCACACATGGTAGTAGGAAAGAGGATCTTTAGATATCTAAAGGGTACTAAAGAGTATGGCTTATGGTATCCTTGCAAAGGAAACTTTGAGCTCAATGTTTTAACTAATGATGACTAAATGAGGAATCCATGATCAACAAATGATAAAATCACAAGTATAGATTGATAAGAAATGGGGACTAAACCATGAGGGGGCATTCATAGAGTTAAGTTACATTCCTTTGGCATTGTTTTCAAAGGGGGAGATGTTAAGAAGTAAAAAGGGGAAGCTAAGGGGGGAAGTTAACTAGTGAAGTTAACAATTAATGGTTACAAGGAGACATGACCATAAATGAGAAAGAAAACCAAAGGAAGCCAATAAAAAGAAAAGAAGCAAAATAGGAGTGAAGTCAAGAAGAACCCAGTAAACCCAACAAGATGACTTAGAGTGGTCAAAGGACATGGATGTCTCATCTCATGAGGTGATGTTAAGTAAAGAAAAGGTAAAGTAATGATATTATCTTCTAATCATAAAGTAGTGAAAAAGGGGAAAACTTGAGCAAGGGAAAAAGTATTTCTAGTAAGGGTAGAAGTTTTGACATTAATGCCAAAGGGGGGATTGTTGGCATAACTATCTCAAAGCATAAGAATTGATTAGTGCAGTTAGGTATGACTATGTTGTCAATGATATTGAGGAAAAGAAGAAATGCTAACCAATATGAAATCATGATCGATGCAGTACATTAAAATTATATGTGTGACTCTAGTTCAAAAGGGTGATTGCAAGAAGTAGAAGAAGAATCCCAATAAAGGAAATGGTAAAGGATTGCCACTTAGACAAAGTCATGCTAAGTGAGTAAGAACATGAAGGGAGATGCTAAGTAGGTAAGTGAGATCCTATGAGTGGTAGTCATGCAAGATGAATTGGTTGAGTCATAAAGAAGAAATGTATGTAGCAAGATACTTGTGACTGCCACAACACAAAGTAGGTAGAAGTACACTCATCACTACATTTAATAGTGATATTGTTGTCACATCAAGGAACAAAATAATTATTCCCAGTAATGCAAGCCATCATGGTCACATAACATCTATGACCTTTGTTCATGTATGGTACATCTGACAAGAGAGGTGCATGACAATAATAGGAGGACAAGCTAGAAATAGGCTTGATAATTCAAATTTTGAATTGTAGATTGGGGTTTCAAAGAAAAAAAGGAAAAGAATATAAAAGAGAAAGATGCTTCAAGGGAAAAGCATAGGCCATAAAGAAAATATCAAGAGAGATAAAAAGTTGAGCTACGTTTAATCATAGAATGAGAAGTGTGATAGTGGAAAGTCATGAATAGTGTGAAGGAGTTAATGTGTTGAGGAGAAGCTAGTGTTCTTGAACAACACAAGTGACAAAGCATGCAAAGTCAATAGAATCAAGAACTATAAGTGATCATGTCTGAATTATAGAGCTAAGGAAGAGCATAACAAAGTTGTTGATAGGTACAAGGAGCATCCAAGAGATCTAGATTCAAGCTAAGTGTAGTATTTATTTTGATTAGATCATCCCCTCTATTTTTTACTAGTATCTATAATAACAAATCCTATCAAGGGTGGACCCTAATAGGTTCTTTATATTAAACCCCCTAATAGGGTGGTACATTAACTTGTGTTTAGAAGTCCTTTAACCAAGTCTCTCTTAACTAGGAAAGAATTTTGTAGGTATTATCTAAATCCCTTAACCAAGTGACACATAATAGTGTCTTTGTAATATTCTAACATAGATAATCTCTCGAAAGAGCACACTTTAGAAGAGTGAAATATTTGTGAGGATCAACTCACACACTATGGTTTTTACCCTAGCTAGGTATCACAAGATAAATTCTATGTTATATGAAGATATACTTGTCTTTACTCTCTTTTTAATCCTGATTGGTTAAGTTGTAGCTAGAATTATCCTATAGACCAATGTGAAAATAGGTAAAAGAGAAATATTGAAATTACATAGAGTATACTAATTGATCCCATTTTAGTATACTTACATGTGTACAAACCAACAGTATTGTCTCATAACACAATGATTCTAAGAAATAAAAAAATAGTCTTGGTTGGAATGTTATGGAAAGTGTGTTGGAAGTCTTAATGGGGAATAAAGATACTAAGAAGGGGGGGTGAATGAGGATCAACAAAAATTTTAACTCCTTGAAACAAAAAAAGTACATTCACCATTTGTTTGTCTCATACGTAGATCTATACCATATAACCATAAGCAGTAATACTGATATAGATATAAGTATGCATGACATCCATCAACATGAAAAATAAATGTAAACACATAATGCAAAAGATTTGGTTACCCAAAAACCCTCCAAGGTGAAGGTAAAACTATGGTGGGGATGACACCCACAAATCTTTACTACTACAACAATAAAGTGTGCCTATTAAGGCTACAATATTTGTCCACTTCTAGTGACCTACCTTATAAAAGGTTCATCCTGTTAAGAGCTTATAAGACTTATTAAGTCTACCTTGATTAAAGGATTTAAACTTAAAACTAAGTAAGAACTCTATTAGGAGATTTGAATAGGTTTGTTAAAACCACTCTGTTAAGATATTTACCCTAATCCACTTGTTAGAATGTCTTAGTACCTGATCCTTCGATTAAAACTTTATGCCAAATTATAGATCTTCTATTTCCTTGACTAATTTGATCTCCTTATTTGATATACTATGTTATTCCCTTCTTTGCTAGGTTGCTCTATCTAATCTATGGTTCTGATAATCAAATATAGCCCTTCTTCGCTCTATCCTTGACCTTCTTGCACATACATGATCAAAAAATACTATGACTCGGTCTACATTGGGGTGCTCAAAAAATTTAAACTTTCTCAACTTACACTAAAATATAAAGAAGTCCATAAATACTTGGCCTTCATTGGGTGGCTTGGTCGCAGTGATGACCAACCAACTCTGCCTAGAAAATGACTAAGTGTTGGACACTAATAGGCAACATGGCTTAGAGATCAACAATACCCCCCTTTGACATTAGTGGAGAAAATACTTTGTCATGACTTATCATTCCATTCAAGATTACAAAATAGCACTTCCTCTTAAATTTTGACTTGGCCTCCAAAAAGACTTCACTATATGCATCATATGTACATGTCTCTCAAAAAATGAACAATCTAACTTTTGATCTTTCATCATAGTTTCCTTTGTAGTATGTTTTATGATTATTATTTCCCCCCTTTTTTTGGGCACTCATGGCTTTGGGGTTATAGGGGTCAAATTGTACTTATCCAAAAATGATTTATGAATCTATAAAATCACCTCTAATGCATGATTCCAACTAGATCATACATATCCCAAACTTGAATCTTGATATCTAGCTAAGATTCTAGATCCACTAGACTATCTACAATAGAGAGATGCATATCTTTCTTAACTAAATCTTTTACATTTGAAAAATTTCTTCTTCATTACCTCTAAATGAGGTAGCAACATGGTTTGAATAGAGATCAATTTGGTTCTAATGTTTCAATCTTTAGCCATTAGTTTAGCTAACCTTCATTGAGAAAAAGTCAATTTATCTAATTCAATAAAGCTTGAACTTGCATCCATCCTCAAATAATTTCTAGATGTCTTCAAATCTTCTTGAATTTTATCAATAGATTGTTGATTCTCTAAGGTGAAGAAATCAACAACACTAATATTTTTATACAAAGCATAAATATTATACAAAACTCCTTTTAAAATATTGTAAATATTTGAAAGTTCAACCTATTTGATTGCAATTTCTATTGAAACTTTCTCCAAAACTTTGTGCTCAAACTTCTTCTTGGGTCATTTCATCAATTTGCCATTGATCTTAATATCCTCTTTATTGACCTTATCAAAAATATGAACTAATTGTTCTAAAATAGGTGCCTTCTCATGTACATTATGAATCTCAAATGCATCTACAAAAATATCCTTTATGTCATGCAATACCTATTTTTTCTTATACTCTCTTCTTAACTATTCATGCTTAGTCTTTCTACTCAATGACTTGCAAAATTTGTATTTATTCAAATGTAATTATATAAGGGTCATACTTAGGAAGTGTAATGACCTTGTCTAAAGTCACTTGACTCTCATGTGACTCTATCTTGTTCTCTATTATCTGTGACTTAGGTGTGCTGACACTTGATAATGTGATCTACAATTGTGTTCCTTTAGCACTCGGTCTTTGTATTTGTTGTCATGCAGAAGTACTCTCCTTTTGATTAGGCGTAAACTATTGAATAGGTATAATGATTGATGCTTCAGTAGAGACAAGACCAACACTCAGCAACTGTATCAAGGATTAGATTTCCTCTTGCTACTTTGGCTTTGTGGTCTCCTCAAGCTTTAGTTGCACTTGGCCTCCTTTGTTCCCTCAATGTGAGGTCTTGGAGCATCATGTGTAGATTGATCTACTTGACCTTGTTTCTCTCCTTCACTCTTGTCAATTACAAGATTGGCCATAGGTGGCAGATATTGAATCACAATTATAGCTTTGCCCTGCTCCTCAACACTTACATCTTGTTGACCCTTTTCTTCAACTATAACTTAAGTGATTTTCAAACTATCAGTTGTAGCAATTATAGTAGGTGCACTCTCAATTCTTAGGTAATCTTGAATTTGTATTAACACTGCATTGGTGCATGGAAGAGTAGTGTCTAAGGTTGTGGTTGTAAATGTTGCATTATTTAGTTCATCCTCACTCAAAACATTTTAAATTTTTTTGTGCTTCATCAAAAATATCTTCTATGGTGACAACATTGTATTTTTCACTCTCCTCTACCTTTCTACTTATTTTCTTTTTCGGACTATGCAGTTCATCATAATCTTCCTAATTATCTAATTCTACTACATCTTTCATTTCTTCTTCTTTCTCTTGTGTTGCTATTGGAAGTAACAACCCAAATGCCTTTTTCCATATCAAAATACTATCCTGTACAACATCTTCTACCTTATTCCTCAAAATTTATAAGCCCTTATCTTGGGCACAAATGTCTTTGAAAAATCTCTTAGGGCAATAAACATACGAGTCTTCCCTAAGTTTGGCATGGTTTGGGCTAAAGTAGCCTCTCTTATTTGTATTTCTATGGATAATACTCACTTCCATTTTGCATCCAATTTATTGTATAAATGCTCTAGGATGCCTTTTCCTAACTCTATAGACATGTACTTAAATTTTATCATCATAACTAACATTGCTTTTTACACTTTCTCTTGATTTTCCTTATTTAAAGAATCATAATTAATATGTTTGAAGCCTAAAATTCCTTCTAAATCTCTAATATTATCACATGCGTGATCAATATTCATAGGAGGTTGTTTGGGAAAAATTTGAATTTTTCTAAAATCATCAAACTTAGTTTCCTCTCTTGTATCTTCTACATCATCAGGGATGACAACTTCTCAGCTTCTTCTTCGGACTCTCCTAGGTCCCATTTACAACTTGCTTCATTTTGGGTATACCTTTTCCCTTACTTGGCTTGGTTACCTTTTTTATGCTTTTCTTAGGTTCAACAACTACAAGTAATATTTCTTTGGATCATTGTCATGTTAATATTCTTCTTTTAGGTTTATTTTGGCCAAATTTGTCTTCCGGTCCAAATTGCCATATTTGAATTCAAATGCTAAGCAATCACTTCCCACCTTTAATATTAAACAATGTCATGGAAATATGAAATAAATTAAAGAAAATCCTTATAACATTTTTGTGTTTTCCTAAATTATTTTTTTGGCCCCCATAATTTTCTCCAACCATTAGATCTCCCACAGATCTACGGTAGCTGCTTTACTGCATTTTAGAATTACCCAATGTTAAATGAATGTGGGGAAGCAACCTTTTGCCACACATTTTGGGTGGGGCCTTGCTTCTTGTTTATGAGTCATCTTTTGAATATGATGACATGTTGGTGCTCATTGGCATTTTGATTGGCCGTTGCTTTCTCGCATTCTATATTTTGTCAAAGTTTCTAACAATGTGGGGAAGCAACTTTTTGACATGTGGACATGTGGGTCTATTCTTCTAGTGTGCCGCTAGGGATGAAAAGCAGTGTCAAGTAGTTGATAGGTGGAAATATGTCAGTTTCTTCATCCTAATTTGTCAAGGGTCTGCATGTCTGCAGAGGTGGATGCCGAGTGTTTAGTGGGTTTGAATTTTTTAAGATCAAGCATAGTAATAACAAAGATTTTCCATGATCACTAGTCTTCCATAGATCGATGATCAATGCTTTCCTGCATTATGGAATTGTGAGGAAATTAAACATTGCAAGCAAGTGCCAAATGGCCATGTGTCCCAATGGGTCCAATTAAGGAAATAAACATTGTAGTCACCTTGCATTTGGGTAATGATTCCATGAGTAGTTGATAGTTAAGTTAAAAAGGTGGCATGGTTAGTTGGCCAATGAGGTAGTCAAACTTGTGAAAACCTTGCAAGATGGAAAAAAGGAAATAATGCTATTGGCCCATGTGGTTCATCTTGGTTGTAGGAATTTTTTTGACTACTAACATTTATGTTATCCTTATCCTAATCTCATCAGGAAATGTACACTCCACTATAGACTTCCCTCAATGTCTACTGCATACTATCAACTGTGAAACCTTTGATACTTTCTCTAACATAAGTTATCAATAACTAATACTCTGTTTCACTAAGAATGCTTAATTTTGGTAAGAGGATTCAGAAACAATAAGTGACTTCATTTTCTTATCAGGTATATCTTCTATAACTGTATGAGAGCTTCCTAGTTCCTTTTCTTTTATAAATGATTCCTTTAGCTCATTTGTTTTCTCCTTCATATCATTTATTCTATTGTTCCTTCTATAATTTTGATTCCTATTTAGGTCTCTTCTATCCATTTTGCAAAACTTCACTCTGTGTCCAAAGTTATTGCATAACTAACATACATGTACATTTCTTTTCTGTTCATTCTACTGGTTGTCAGGTGCTCTACAATTCCTCGCAATGTGTCCAAGATCATTGCATCCATAGCAAAAAAAAAATCTTCTTTCTCCACTTTCATTACTATGAGATCTTCTTTTGTTTCCTACATAGTTAGTGTTCCTATATATCCTACTATTTGCATTATTACTATCAAATTTAGGTTTCTTACAGTATACTGCATAGTGGCCATATCCATGACAATTATGGCAAAAAGATTTTGAAATAGGTTTGAAGGACTTATCTTTGCAATCAACTTCAATGTCTTCAAGTTCATCACACTAGGCATAAGATTCCTTTCTTTTGTTGTCCAGATCATGATTAGATTCTTTATCTTTCTCAAAGTGAGTGACATTCTCTTTGTCCTTATATGTATCATCTATCTTGCTTAGATCCTTATTGACTTCAAGAGTATCAGATTCTTTTCTCTCAATCAATTTATTGGTGGATTGTCCAAGAAAGAATCCAAGTCCAGTCTTGTCATAACTAGGTCTTTGTGCACATATTTTTTCTTCAATCTTATCACTACTGGTATATAATTTATCAGGTTGTTGTTTGGTTTGTATCAACTCACCTTTCATAATAGTGTTGTATTTTTCTAATTCTATATGCTCTAACCTAATAGATTCCAATTCAGATGTTACCATGCTTAACTAGAATCTCATATATGCATTTTTAGCTTTAATTTAGGAGTCATTCTTTCCTCCATTTTTCTTAAGATTTAGCTTAAGTTCAACTATCTTCAACTCATGTTTTATGATCTCATTTTCTTTCTTCAAATCTTCAATATCATCAACACTAGTTTGCTTACAAGATTCTTTTTGCTTCAAGTCATCTATTTTGTCCTTTAATTCACCAATGTAGGCTTTGCATCCTTTTATCTATCTTTAAGACCATCTCTTTCATTAGTAAGAAGATCAATTTGTTCAAGAGCTTCTTCAAGATTTTTCTTCAACTATTCCATATCTATAGGGATCGTATTCAAGTAGTTAATCCTTTTCTAAATAACCAAGCTTTGATACTAATTGTTAGAAATAGATAATACTGAGAGGCGGGAGAGGGGGGTGAATCAGTATTATTAATCTTTTTACCCACAACTAGATATTATTAATTACTTTACCACATGCATAAGAAAGTAAACCAATAATGTTGAATAGTATAAACAACCATACATAAAGAGAGATCATAACACCATATTTTGTTAACTAGTAACCCTGGCCAAGGGAAAACTGCAGTGGAGATTAAACCCACTAGATGATTCATTATATAAAGGATCTGGTTAAGGATATTGACCTTGTTAGAAGTCTATAAAGAATGTATAGTGTCTCAAGTCCCTATTAGGAGACTAGGCCTTGTTAGAAGCCTCAACCCTGTTAGGAGTTGGTGGATCATATACAAATGTGTTCAAGAAGAGCCTATTGTGTTGGTGTAAATACGTATTTACTATTTACACTTAAGTTTACTTAGGTTAATGCATTATTTTATTATTTTATTTTGTGAGACACTTAGGAGTTTGTGTACCTTTTTGAGTTGTCATGTTGACAACACAAAAGTACGCAACTCTAATTTAGTACATGGTGTCTACAACACTAGAGTTTGCATCATTCACTAAGTTGTCATGTTGACAACATAGTTATTCACACTCCCTTTTTAGCACATGTTGTCTACAACATAAGTTTGTGTGTTACACCTTTGTAGGCTTATCCTCTCATAATCACACTTAGCTTATCCTCTCATAATCACACTTACTCCTATGCATAATGGAAGATAACCCATATTTGGTGGACATGTGCTTGGTTGTATGACTTATCATGATGTTGATTCTTAGGCATTCTAGATGCATCTCAGAGGCCTTTATATATAGGCACTCCTAGTGTACTTTGATGTGTATTGAATTGAATACATTGTTATTTTGATCATACTCCTTTCTGGTATATGGTTGTGCTTGTGTTTGAGTTCTTAGTTCTTGGGTGAATTTTTCCCTTAAGAAAATTCTTACATGGTATCAGAGCTTGGAGAATCTCTCTTCATATAGTTCTTCGAGACAATTGTTGCTTTATCACCTTGGCTCGAATCTAGAGTATCATAGAAATTGGAAGCATCTACAGCTAGATCTAACCTCGCCATTGCATCCAGAATGTTGCTTCTACACTAGCCCAAAGTCGATCATGAGGCAAAAAAAAATTTACAAATCGACACCTGGAGGCCCTGATTTGCAAGTTTGGGTATGATTTTTTAGATCTACAATTTAATTTTAGTTAGATCTACAATTTATTCTCTTCTATTTTCCCATAATTTTTGTGGAATTTTTGAAAACAAATCCCAATCGAGCTAGCAGAGAAATTTTTTTACAGAATCGGGCAATCACACCTCGGCTCTGTAGTGTGGCATATTCCATTTGGTGCAAGGAATATTCTTTATTTAGCAGTGAACTCAACACATTCTGGTATCAAATTTTTTAAATCTGACCACATACTACAAGTCCAATTACACAAGCTGAAGTCCAGCCAAATCTATCCACACTTCAAGCAGCATCATTGGTCGAGCCCCACAATAGGTGGGCTTCCTTGTTTAAGCCCCTGTGAGTTCCATGTTTTAAAAACTAGTTGGGAACACGACACATCCCATGTGGGACTAAACAAGGAATACCCAACACCAATTTTTTACAACCCAGCTCGGCCACAAACATTTCTTGATGAGTGCAAGGTTTCCCAACAACATAGGTTTTTAGGCTAATGGAGAGGAAATCTGACATACTTTGGCACTATTTTTTGGACTTTTGATATTGCAGCCAAAGTTCCAGCCATGATTTTTAGGCACTTGCAAAACAAAGACTTTGGTATCCCATAAAATAAAAGCAGTGATAGAATCAGTTCAGGCTCTGGTGAATGCTACAACAAATAGTGGCTCCACATGGAAAAAGCTCACCAGTACCACGTGGTGCCTCCACAGACTCACCACATATCAGATATCCCATGTCAATGACAGTGTGTAACATAGTTAGTGCCAGTTAGCACATTTTTGTATTGACACATGGATCGTACTAATATGGTCAACCACAAGACATACATGTTAGTTGTACCTACCATATGTACCTTCTTGACATGTGTCAAAATTCTTTACCATCTTATATGCCTTGTCATCTGCCATGTCACCTAACAACTAATTTTTCACTAACGTCAGTTAGATACGAGGTTAAACTTGATAGTCATCTAACCATCAAAACTAGGCATTTTATAACTGCTATAACAGCCATTTGACTATCAAATTTAAGATAGTAGTTTTCTTTCCAGAGCCCTCTCTAGATTGCTTTTTGATTTGGTAGCCCAACTTTGCGAGACCATAACTTGGTCATCCAAACTCAAATTCAGGTGTTTTTTTTTTTCGGTAGAATTTTCTAAAACTTTCAGTGGTGGTATTCTTTCCTGGTTTTGGTGTAAATATTTTTCTAAAATTACATTTTTTGGTGATTGTACCTATTCAATCCTACATTTTGCAACTTCAAATGCTCTGTACAGGCTCATCTAGACACGTTTTTAGGTTCTGTCTTTTTTGAAAGTGCATTATTTTTTGTTTGCTTTCCAGATCTATAGTTAGATTCTAGGGTTGTGTGGAAAAAAATCTCAATTTTAGAATTAGGTCTTTTTCTGCATTGTAAGCTTTGATTACTTTTCAGAATTGTTGTACATCTAAGCTATAGTGCTTAGTGACATATTTGGGCCTCAAAAGGTAGTTGTAAAAAGAAAAATCAAAAATCCACTTTGTACATTTTGACAAGTGGCCCATTGTACATGCACTACTTATATAGTGCCAAAAGTATCTTTTTGGGGGGAGTCTTTTGATTGAGTGAAAAGGGGGGGTGTGTATGTGTATTGTATCTCTCTTTTGTGCTCTTTTCATTTTTGCATCATGGGTTCACCTAAATGTCCACTTCTAACTTCACACAATTATTCTACATGGAAAGATATTGTATGGAGTAGATTAATGGCAAAAGGTCTAAATCTTTATGTTGATGGTACGATTCCAAAACCCACTAATGCTAAAGAACTCATTGATTGAAAAATTATAGACAATCAGGCTTTAAGAATTATCAGGAGTTGTGTACATAGAGATCTCTTCTTCCACATTGCCAGTTTCATGGAATCCAAACCTGCATGGGACAAACTTGAATCATTGTATGGTAAGGCGAATGAGGAAAAGGGATTTCAGATTGAGGATGATCTACTTCTCTTGGATCCAAATAACTTTGACACAATTCAAGATTAAATCAACAAAGCCAACGAGTATAGGGCACTACTTAAAGATTGTGGAAATCTCATGAAAGATGACAATTTGATTCATCACATCCTAAAGAGGCTACCTTCAGCATATGCTTCCTTTGTTTCCAGTTATAATACTCATAGGTTGACCATGGGAACTGCTTACCAAAAGTCTACATTTGATGCATTTGCAGAGATGTTGATTGTTGAACAATCTCACTTGATAGATTTGGGACTTCTCATGACATCAAAGACCAAAGCATTGGTGGCTAGTGATGAGCACCAATCAAGTCAAGGAGGAATAAGTTCTAGCAACAACAAAAAGAAGTAGTGGAAGCAGAAATCACATTCTAAGACACAACAATCCTCCTCACAACAAGGCAATTCTTCTTCCAACAAGAAGGGAAGTACTGAAAAGAAGGACAAACTTCTTTTTGCATATTGCAAAAAGCCAAATCATGATGAGCATCATTGCAAGACTAAAAGAATCGATGAGTTGGGAAACCTACTCAAGAAGAACAAAATTCAAGTGCTAGGTACTTCCAAGGATTCAACTCCAACCTCTTCAAAGGGAAAAGGGCAAGTACTTATGGAAAATACAAGTTCTTCTTCGGAATGGATACTTGACTCAAGTGCCTCATATCATATGGGTTCTTAAAGGGAGACTTTTCTTCATTGAAGTAGTCATAGGTACCACACATCTTTGTGGGCGATGATACAAAAATGAAAGTTGAAGGGAAAGGACATGTGGAAATGGAAAATGGGGAATTCAAAGATGTTCTCTATGTTCCAAACCTTAGCTCCAATCTCCTCTTAGTTTACCAAATCATTCACCTTGGAGATGGTCATAAATTTGAGTTCCTTCCAGATTCAGTGATGGTGCACAGTCTTAAAGATGATTCATTAGTTGCAGTGGGGAAAGTAAATCATGATAGGAGGATTTATTCCTTCTACCACTTTGTGCCTAAGTCTCCTTCTCAAGCCTTGTTGACTCACTCTAATTCACAAATCAACTTATGGCATGAGTGGTTTGGTCATTTTGCCTTCCACTACATTCAACAAATTTTCTCAAAACACATGGTCAAAGGTCTACCTAACATCAACATTTCTAAGGGTGAGTATTCATCATGTTTAGTGGATATCCATCTCAAGGAGAAGTATGATAAAGGAAAGTCTTCAAGAGCTCCAGTTGTTCTTTAGTTGGTTCACATGGTTTTAGTAGGTTCTTTTGCAATGACATCAGTCAGCCAAGGCCGCTACATCCTTACTTTCATTGGTGACTTTTCACAGTTCACATGGGTCTACTTCCTTCATCATAAGAATGAAGTGGTCGATAAGCTTCAAGACTTCAAGAGTCATGTTGAACAAAAATGAAGGAAAGCCATCAAGGTTCTATGGATGGACAACAAAAGTAGATATGTGGATAGAAGACTTAAAGACTTTTGCAAACATGAGGGAATTGATCTTTAGAATCCACCAACATTCAGTCTACACAAGAAAAATGTTGTAGCACTAAGGATTAGAACTCTCAAGTGCATGGAAAGTTGCATGATTCAAGCCAAGTCTCTTGATCCTACACTTCAAGTTGAAGCCATTAGCAGTGCTACTTACATACTTAACATGTCTCCTCATAATGTCTTAGATGGGAAGACTCCTTTTGAGGCATGGTGCAGCAGAAAACTAGTTGTGAGTCACTTCAAAGTCTTTGGTTGTCCAGCATGGGCAAACCTATCTTCTAGGGGATGCAAGGCACCAACACCTAGGCCTTGTACTTTCATCAGCTATGAAGACAATGCTAAGGCATATAGACTTATGGATCTAAAGACTCATGAGATTTTTGTGGAGAAGGATGTTTAGTTTGAGAAAGTTCACCTAGCTTATCCTCTAATCCTCTTTGCACTTCATACACTATGGAAATTTATAGTGACACTAGTGATAGTGCTTCAATAGATTCAAACACGTGGGGTTCTATTGACATTTGCAACAAGAGGTCATGACATCAATCTAGTTCACACACATATATTGCCATAGTGAAAGGTCCAACACAATAGGGTACACTTAGTCTTCCAACTCCAGCAATAGAAGATGACTACATGGCATACATTGCAAGTTTGTTTGTGGAGTCACACACCACAGATTTGGGAAACAACCTTGATGATTTACATCTTCTCTTTGATGAAGATAATCCTTCTACAGTTGTTGTGAGGGCTCACTCTAACCCTCATATACATTCTCTACATGATCAATCTTTATAGGTTGGTGTGATTGTGGATCCTTATGAACAATAGTTATTAGAGGTCTCTTTATCAGTTAGAGAGATAGATGGTTCATTGAAATAGGTTCAATAGACATCCTTGCCAGATCTGTATTTTTCTTTTCAGCACAGTTGGAAGAGGCAACCACTAGCATCAACACAGGGACACTTGAGCAGGTTTCAGGGCCACCATACATCTTTAGGATTGTACCTTTGTCTTTGTTTCTTCCCAAGGGGAGGAATGTCATTCTATACTCATGGACTAGCTTCTTCCTTGGAGTAGCAATCACTGGTTGGAATTCTTCTTCTTCTTCTTCTTCTTTTTTTATTGGGGGGGGGGGGGGAGGGGGGGCGAACTACCTTGTCTCACTTCCTCTTCTTTCTTGGGGGGGGACTTTTTCCTCTTATGAGGTCTTGTTCTTCTCATTATTCACTATTTTATATACCTAGATGTATGTCATAATAGGGGGGTCTTGATTACTCCATCCATCCATGCATCTAGTCTTTTTATCTCTCTTTTTGGGGGAGGGTTTTTCCCATGAGGTTTTCCCTCTTTCTCTACTTTATGAGAGATTGTATTACATTATGTACATGGGTACCTAACATGGCCTAGTAGTCGAGACCCATTATGCATTTTCATCCTAGTTTTTGTAAGCTTAAGGGCATTCCCCCAAGTTGCACTAAGAGGGGTGTTAGTGTAAATACATATTTACTATTTACACTTACTTAAGTTTACTTAGGTTAATGCATTATTTTATTATTTTATTTTGTGAGACACTTAGGAGTTTGTGTACCTTTTTGAGTTGTCTTGTTGACAATATAGAAGTATGCAACTCTAATTCAACACATGGTGTCTACAACACTAGAGTTTGCATCATTCACTGAGTTGTCATGTTGAAAACATAGTTATTCACACTCCCTTTTTAGCACATGTTGTCTACAACATAAATTTGCATGTTACACCCTTGTAGGCTTATCCTCTCATCATCACACTTACTCCTGTGCATAACCCATATTTGGTGGACATGTGCTTGGTTGTATGACTTATCATGATGTTGATTTTTAGGCATTCTAGATGCATCTCAGAGGCCTTTATATAGAGGCATTCCTAGTGTACTTTGACATATATTGAATTGAATACATTGTTATTCTGATCATACTCTTTTCTGGTCTATAGTTGTGCTTGTATTTGAGTTCTTAGTTCTTGGGTGAATTTTTCTCATAGGAAAATTATTACACACTACCCTAACATGCAACTATACAATAAGATCTTCAAGGAATAAGTATACATACAATACTAAGATACTTGTTGTGCTTCGCAAATCTTCTGACTGACAATTCTTCATACAAGAGCGACTGTGCACATATCAATCTGTATCATATCTTGCATAACAATGCTTCGCATCATATATAATATCACATTCACTTATTACTCTCATTTCACAAGATCATATCAAGTTTGCAATTACTGATTATTCCTTTTTCACACTTCTCTTATATCTAACTTCACAAATGAAGTTTTTTACTTATACCAAACATATTTGTAAATTCTTCCTTAGTTAGCTCACATAACATCATTAGAGTCAACTTATTAAGAAATTGTAATTCAAAACAATAAATCAAGTCATTTAACACATTCTACTGATATGCTTTGTTCTGAGTTGTATCA
Organism: Cupressus sempervirens; assembly: GCA_028749045.1. Classification (NCBI taxonomy): domain Eukaryota; kingdom Viridiplantae; phylum Streptophyta; class Pinopsida; order Cupressales; family Cupressaceae; genus Cupressus; species Cupressus sempervirens. Next base: position 747,347,691 of record CM053786.1, read on the forward strand.
TCATTGCATTACTAATTTCTTCATAACATGGACTTGGTTGATCGTACAAACATGCACACTAGTATACGTCATCAGTATGATGTCATGATCCCTGGTTAACTACACAAGAGAATATTCCAAGGGAATATTCTACTATCATCAAATTTGTCATGTTGTTGTGATGTTGTTTGATACTTAGACAATTTTCCTTCACCAATGAACATGACTAATCTACAAAACAAATATGTTGCCATAAATGACAACCATGTTACTTACCTTATTTTATTGATTGGACATATTGCCAACAATCTCCCCCTTTGGCATTGATGGCAACATTTTGAGAAAATTGGCTAAGTCCCAAACATGTTGTCATACCAAACAAGACAAATAACCATAACATAGTAAGAACATTGTATTCGTGTTTTAAGAGGATTACATACCTTATAACTCCGATTACAACTTATTTCTTCCCCTTAAAAATTACAATAAAAGATTACTACTATATATATATATATATATATATATATATATATATATATATATATATATATATATATATATATAAAATTTTCCTTTACAATTAGTTACAATTTTTCATATATCTCCCCCTTTGACATCAATGACAAAGGTGTTACAAAAGTTTGTCAAAATCTAGTAGCTACATAAAAACTTGGAAAAACAATCACTAAAGTTGGTCTTCAACTACGCAAGGTGTTTCTTCCAACTATCTTTCAATGCATCAGATACACTGATTAGTGCATATAAGGCATATGCGGCTAACTCTCCTGCATTTAAATTTGTTGCCACAAATTTGTCATATGAGGACTTTGCTGCCAAGCATTCATCCAACTAATTTTCTAGTAATGTTACTTATGGAGATAAGTGATCTCTCAAAAGAGTAAATATTTTTAGAACTTTCTCCTTTTCTACTTGTAAATCCCTGATGCTATCATAAATAGCTTGCATTGCATGCTCAATGTTTACTAACTTCTGATTCTATCTCAAAAAGTTGTCAATGAGCGTCTGAAGCCTAGTTACCTTCTCTTTGATTTGCTCATCAAAACTTTGAAGATTGATGTATGCCAAGTTGCATTTAGCATAAACTTGTTTTTGTTCTTCAATACTCTATCTTAATGCCTTAATGCATACATTCAAAGTTTCTATATCATTCCGTATATTTGTGCACATGGTATTAAGTAGTTTACCATCATGCTATGTTTGTGCTTGAATTGTAGCTACATTAGTTAATGTTGTGAACTTATCATCAAAAGCTTTACACAAGATTGTTGCATGCTATTGAATGTCTGTAGATGTTTCAACAAGGCTTACTATCTTTTCCATTCTGTCTAGTACTAAAATCAAAGTCTTTTCAATGGACTTAACTGATTTCTTCTTCTAAGAAATTTGCTCAAAGAAGATATGAAATTTTTTGCTTCATCTTCTTCATTTTCTATTTCTTACAAAAAAAATTATTTTCTTCTTTCTATTTCTTTCCATATCTTCCAAATTTCTACCTTCTATTCACTTTCACTCCACTTCTTTTCTTTTAATTCACCTTTGGAGCATAATATTTCATACTTGATGATATACCTTGGTTCTATGATTCTTATATCTTTCATCTTACATCAAGAACTTTCTCTTTTGTTCAATTTGATGTTTCTCCTCTATCTCATTTAGATTTTGATCATGAGGGGGTAGTACCTATCAACTTAAATTTTTCATTCAATTTTATCAATTTTATCCTTGAATTTTTTAAGTCAAAATTTATTTGTATTCTTTGCCCTAATGTATTCTCAAATTGACCACACATCTAGGTTGTTGTGTGATCCCAAATCGATCTCACACTTCAATTTCTTTCTTTGACTACATGTGTTCCCAAATCAATCATACATTAGTCAAAGAGGGACAAATGTATGCACCCTAAAATGGTCGCCTAGAGTATGGGCCCCCATTATTCAAATTATCAAATTTCTTAAATCAATGATTTGTAATATTTTATTAAATCAATTCAAATCAATTTCTTTGATCGAATTGTAATTAATTCAATTATTTCAACATTTCCTAAGGTTTGATCATTTTATCCTAAGTCTTATTTAATTAAAAGAAAACCTCTTTTTTAATTAAATAATTAATCTACATTTAATTAATTAAGAGAAAAACCCCTCTTTTAATTTAATTAAATATTTCCTATTTAATTAAAAGAAATTTATCCCTTTTAATTAAATAAAATCCCACTTGAAAAAGGAATTAAAATAAATAAAAATTAAATAAATTATTTTTTCCTCTACACTTAAATGCACATATTTCTAAGTGGGGTTCCATTTAATTTTCCTCCTCTTTTCTCATTGGTGGAATTTTGTCTCACCTAGATCATTCTTTCTCCACCCTTGACTAAATCTTAGTACCTCTTAAGCTTAATCATCCATTCTTCTTTATAAGGGAGAGCCTTCTCCTCATTTTTGACATTCATGATTATGCTATTGTTATGCTGCAGGTTTGGAGAGCAATTTTTTGGAGGAGTTTGAGCATTAAAGCATTTTTTGGAGAACTTCTATCTTCTTGTCTTCTTCTCTCATGCATCCATTGCTTCCATCATCATGATCCATCCTTGTATTTTCATATTAGCTTAGATCCATATTTTCTTTCATAGATTAATCTTGCATTCTTATTTCCTTTCATAGATTAGATTTCCTTTCTTACATTGCTTTGTATTGTTATCATTTAGATTAGCTTGCATCTTCATTTGCATGCATATTTTGATCTTTGAATCTTTCATTTTATGGTCTACTTGCATGGGTACAAACTAGGTCAAACTAAGGGCCTCCATTACAAACCTTTGCACTCCATGAATAGAGAGCTATGAGTCACCATTTGAGACCTTATTCTTGAGTAATATTGGATATAATGATTCATAGAAGTGTTTCAACATTTTAGCACATAGTAAGGCCTACTATTCTTGACAACAACACCAATTGGCAAGTTTTTGAATATGATGCACAAATTGTAAGTTTCTTGCAGAATGAGGTAGAATTCTCAAAGAGAAACCCATCTAAGTTGCATGACCAGTATGGAGATAAAATCATCAACCTCAATTCCAACAAGTTTCCTAAGGGTCTCATTACCTTAGAGAGTGTCTTCAACCCTAATGACCAAGTAAGAGACAAAGGCCTGAACCTAGCTACTCACAAAGATTATTATATACTAGTTGTGGTTGCTGATGGGAAAACCTTAAACATGGGAAGGTATGTTTTGAGATTGAGCAAGAAATTTTTATTTACCTATTCCAAGAATTTAGTGATGTGTTTGCATGGACATATGATGATCTAAAAGGTTTTGCCTGAGCCTATTTCAATATGCCATAAATCTATTAGAAAATGTCAAATCAATAAGGTAGAAACAGAGGCTAGTGAATCCTAAGATTAAACCATTAATGAGAAAAGAGCTATCCAAGCTAATTGAGGCTAATATAATTTTCCCTATCAAGCACTCATCATGGGTAGAAAACTATGTCCCTATCTAGGAAGAAGAATGGAGAAATTAGATTATGTGTGGATTTTAGGGATCTTAACCAAGCTTCCCTTAAAGATCATCATTTTCTTCCTTCCATGGAACAAATATTGTCCTAGGTTAGTGGTTTAGAGAGGTTCTCATTTCTTGATAGATTCTCTAGTTACAATCAAGTGCTATTCAAAAAGTCTGATAGACACAAGACTACATTCACCACCAAATGGGGCACCTATGCTTATAGCAAAATTCCTTTTGGGCTAACAGATGCAAGTGCCACATTTCAAAATGCAATGGAGGTAACCTTCAAGAACATGATTGAAATTTTTGTGTTGATTTACCTTGATGATATCATAGTGTATTCAAAGGATATAGCAGATCATTTTGGTCATCTCAGACAAGTGTTCATAAGTTGTAGAGATTTTGGGGTATCCCTTAACCCAAGCAAGTGTGTCTTTGCCACTAATCAAGGAAATTTATTAGGACACATTGCATCAAAGGATGGTTTAACCATTGATCCAAAAACAACAAAGGCAATACTTGCTCTTCCCCTTCCTAGTCATAAGAAAGGTGTATAAAGTTTTCTTGGTAGAATAAATTTTGTGAGGAGGTTTATCCCTAATTTAGCTACCATGGTGAAACCTCTTATAGTCATGCTTAAGAAAAATATGGTCTTTTCATGGACCAAGGAAGGAAAGGTAAGTTTTCAAGAGATCAAAGTAGCCATAGCCTCAACCCCTACTCTCATCAATCCAAATTTTGAGAAGGATTTCATTCTTTATACCTTAGGTGGTGAGTCAGACAATTCTACTATCTTTACTTGACTCAAGAAAATGATAAGAATGAGGAGTAACCTATTTCCTTCTTTAGTGAAGGGTTTAAGGAATATGAAGACAAATATAGTTATCTATAAAAGCAAGCCGTTGTAGTCATAAGAGCTTTAAAGAAATTTAGACAACTTCTATCTCATAACAAGATCCATTTGTTAGTACCCCATGCCAGTGTGAAGGACTTTCTTTTAAGTAAAGATATTAGTGAATAGAGATCTGGTTGGATCACTAAGGTAATGGAGTATGATTTGGGCATTCAGATTACCAAGTTGGTAAGAGGGAAGGGATTGTGCAAACTGATGATCTCATCTTAGGAGTCAGATAAGGATTCTCTATGGTATTGACATAGTTGCAAGAAGTAAGAAATGATAACCCAAGGAATTGGATGGATGGCATGATGACCTTCTTGTCAGGGAATGAATATCTCCAAGAATTAGATAGAACTAAAAAGAGGCAATATAGATTGTAGTCAATTCCTTATGCCATAGTTGATGGTATCCTTTTCCAAGAGGGATTTCAATGGAGCCCTATTGAGATGCATTGATATAGACCAAGCTAAAAAAATGATCAAATAGCTTCATGATCGACCTAATGGTGGCCACCTTTCAGCAAGGACAACTATAATGAAGATTATGAGAGCTAGTTACTACTGGTCATCCTTGTTCGATGATTTTCATAAGTATGTGAGGAAGTGTGAAAAGTGTACTTTCTTCTCTAGTAAGAAAATACTTGTAGCTCTTCCACTTCATTCCATTTAGGTAGATCAGAATTTTTATCAATGGGGATTGGATTTCATAGGCCTTATCAATCCACCTTATAGTTCTAGTCACAAATGGATCCTAGTGACTATAGATTGTTTTACCAGATGGACAGAGATAATAGTATTAAAGGATGCCACAAAGTCTTTAGTTGTTGAATTCCTTGATGTATTTGTGACTAGGTTTGGTGCCCCTTCAACCTTTATTTCAGATAACTCAAAATCTTTTGTAGGAGCTCAGATTTGTGCATGGGCAACTGATCATAATACCTACTTGAGCACATCCTCAAACTACTACCCTCAAGGCAATGGATTGGCTAAGTCATCTAACAAAAACCTAATCAAGATTATGAAAAGGACTATAGAGGATAACCGAAGGTGTTGGCCCCAAAATTTGAAGACAACACTATGGGCTGATAGAATAACACCTAACAAGGCAATAGGAAACTCACCCTTTATGTTGGTATATGGAAGGGAAGCAAGGCTTCCAATTTCATTAGAATTCCCATCTCTAGAATTGGCTCATCAATTGGAGCTAATAGAAAGTGATGCCATGGTAATAATAATGGTAGAGCTGATGGAGCTAGAAGAGAAAAGGAAACATGCCATGCAAACCCTAGAAGCACATTAGCAATAGATGAAAAAGAGCTTGATAGGAAGGCTAGGGTCATAATCTTTAGAGAAGGTGATCTAATATTAAAATGGGATACAAACAGGGAAAAACTAGGGAGGCACTCAAAATTTGATACACTATAGACTAATCCCTATGTGGTTATCAGTTGCAAACATGCTAATGCTTTTCAATTAAGAAGGCCTAATGGTGAGATCTTACCTATTCCAATTAATGCAATATATCTTAAGTCTTACTTCTGAAAAAAGATGAGTTTTTAATGTATATAATTAGGTTAGTTTCCTTCCTATAGTTCCTATTTTTCAAGAAGTATATGAGCACATGTGTTTTTTTAGAGGTTGTAGAGGATTTTGGTTCCTCGTTGCAGTTGCAAAGAGGCAGTTTTGAGGTTTCCTAGGTATGCTTTCTGCGATTTTAGGGTTTTTTTTTTTGGTGTATCTTCATGATTTCTATGTCTATATTTCCCAATTGATACGTAGGCTATTGGTCTATGCATAGCTGGCTTGCATTCCCCTTAAGTCACCACAATTGTTGGCCTAATTTGTCTTTACACCAAAATTTCCATATTTGAATTCAAATACTAAACGGTCACTTCCCACCTTTAATATTAAAAAATGCCATGGAAATATGAAATAAATTAAATAAAAAACTTATAATATTTCTATGATTTCCTAAGTTATTTTTGAGGCCCCACAATTTTCTCCAACCATTAGATCTCCCACAGATCTACAATAGTTGCTTTCCCGCATTTTAAAATTGCCCAATGTTTAATGAATGTGGAGAAGCAACCTTTTTCCATGCCTCTGGGATGGGGCATTACTTCTTATTTTTGGGATCTTTTGATTGTGCTGACATATTGGTGCTCATTGGCATTTTGATTGGCCATCACTTTCTTACATTCTATAGTTTATCAGAGTTTCTAGGACAATGCGGGGAAGCAACTTTTTGACATGTGGACATGTGGTTCCGTTCTTCCAGTGGGCCATCAAGGCTGAAAAGGATTTTCAGGTAATTTCTAGGTGGAAATATGTGCCAGTTACTTTGTCCTAATTTGTCAAGGGTTTGTGTGTCTACAGAGGTGGATGTCGAGTGTTCAATGGGCTCAAAATTTTTAAGAGTAAGCACAATAATAACAAATATTTCCATGATCGCCAATCTTCCATAGATCGATGATCAACACTTTCCCATATTATGGAATTGGAAGGACTTTAAACATTGTGAGCAAGTGCCAAATGGCCATGTGTCCCAGTGGGCCTAGTTAAGGAAATAAACACTACAGTCATGTCACATTTGGTTCATGGTTCCTTGAGTAGTCGATGATTAAGTTAAAAAGGTGGCACGATTAGTTGGCCAATGAAGTAGTCAAACTTTTAAAACCATTGTGAGGTGGCAAAATGGAAATAATGATATTGGCCCACATGGCTCATCCTAGTTGCAAGACTTTGTTTGATTGCTGACCTTGCTGATTTGTAAGCTAGAAATGAAGGGAAATTGGGTTATCTTGCACAATTCGATCTTTCTAATCAATCCCAACCACTCTAAGTCTAGCACAAAGGACACTCTTCCCACCACTTGGTCATCTATTTTGAGGAGTTTTGGCATTGATTGGCATCATTTCTATCACTTCAGGGTTGCTCTAGTCAAGGTTTCCATAATTTTCATGCCTCTACAAGTGTACCAAATAAAATTTACTATTTGGATCATCTTAATAGTAGTGATTGTGGAGTAACTTGAGTTAGAAATATCTATAAAGGCAGATTTTATAATCTTTGTAAGGGTTCTTCTTCTTCTAATTCTCTAGTATTTCTTCTATGCATACTACCATAATTTCTCATGCCTCTAGGCCATTGTTATCCTCTAGTAGTCTCTTTTAGCCATTAACATACTATGCAAGATTTCTTTGCCTTTGGCTAATGTTTTTGTCTATATTTTGCATCTGCATGATTGTATCTACTTTTGGCATTTGAATGATATTAAGTGAAGTCTCTTCCTATAGCATTATTTTGTTGTCTAATCTACATGTGGTTGTTGAATTAAGAAAAGTCTAAATTTGTATTGTTTGAGGTTATAACTAGTTAACTGTGCATTTATGGGTAGAGGTAAGGTTAAACAATCTATTTTTGTGCATCACCCCTTAGGTTAGAATAGGTAGATTTTCTTTCTATGCATTTCTTCGCCCTTTTCCTCTCCAAGTGTAGTTAGGTGCACCCTGATAGTAAAGGAAGTTGACCTTCTCCAGAGACTCAACATCATAGTTCAAGTCCCACAGCTTGGAGGTTGTTTCATGTTTCACAAGGTTGTCCTTTGGTAAAAACTTTGGAGAAGGGTGCAAACTTTTGTGACAATAGTTTAGAGGCAAGAGGGTTAATCATCTTCTTGACATTCTTCTTCAATTCCCTCTTCAACTTAGGATCTGGTATTACAATTTTGTTTTTTTGTTTTGTCTTGGGATTAGAAACCATTAGATCCTTTCCTTTTAATTCTTCCTCTTCTTCTTCCTCTTCTTCAGCTTCCCCTTTGCCTTCAGTTATTTGTGGGGGTCTTTCACCAAGTTTTCCCTCAAGATCAATAATCATATTCTTTCTATTTCTATCCATCTTGGGAACTTTAGTCTACATCATCATTTTTTTTCTTGGCTAACTCATAATTTACAAATGGCTTCACATTCTTGTCAATCTCTTTTGATAATAAAGTTGTAACACTTATAGTGATCTCATTTACATTCACCTCATATTGCATTGGCCTTAGCTATGCAACCCTTCATAATACAACTTGTGCATATGTGTAGTCAATTTCCACCATGAAATAAATGTCTTCATAATAGTGGTCAACAATTAACTGTAGAATCCTCAATCTATTCTTCAAATTTCCTTTAAACTCTTCAAAATAACCATCCATAATAGTTTCAAAAATTTCATCCAATTTCTTGATAAAAACATGTATTTTCTTGGTCACTGGTCTTTACTTATCCCACATTACAATTCCAATAGTTGGAAATGAATTTTGCATGTAGAAGAATATACAAATCAATAATGACTCAAACTTACATGATGTGTTCAATGGCTTTCCTGATCACTCCAAGATTCTTGGCTAGTTGTGTCAATTGTAGCTCGACAAGATCATAGTTATGGTCTTTCTTCACAATCTTATAACCTAAGTCCACTGCAATGCATGGAACACTATTTAATTAGATCAAAGATAGAAATTGTGTGAAATCACATGTACAAAAAAATCAACAATAGGATCACTAATGCCATCTATCGACATTACTCACCTATTCCACCAGCCTTTGTTTGGTCTTCAATAATATTCCTCATTGCACACTACATTGTCTTTGCTTGATCTAGGGTTGGATACCTTGTCACTTGATGTATTATTTCCTTGTTGATTTTTATTGACCCACTTTCTAGCCACAATTTTATGTCGTGCACTCTTCTTAAGATAATCTTGATCCATTCCACTTTGAAAACCTTCAGAAAGGCTAGAGCACAAGTAAGCCCTTTCTTGGCAACTACCTTGTTTTCATCCTTCATAACTCTATTTTCAAATAATTTCTCATAAGCATTTCTTAGTTCAAAATATTTAGTTTCTCCTATCTTACACATATAACATGAATAGACATCGTGTACCTGTTGGAAATAATCAAGACTAACAAGGTTACTAAGAGGGGAGGGGTGAACCAGTAACTCTAAAACTTTAAATTAATTCTACATAATAACATATTCACCATTCATCCATCTAATCTATTGTATGCATGAAAAGATAAAAATTTATAACACATGAACACACTGATTTGGTAACCCAGAAACCTTCCAATTAGAAAGTAAAACTGGGGTGGGGATGATGACCACAAAACTTCAATACTGTAGTATAAAGTTGGCCTATTAAGACTTACAATGATCACTTCTGATGATCTGCCCTGTTAGGAGCAAGTAGGATTGCTAGATCCACCTTGTTAGAGGATTTACAAACATACAATGAAGTATGCACTCTGTTAGGAGATTTACAAAAGACTGTTAAGTCTACCCTGTTAAAAGATTTACAAACTGATTCACCTATTAGAATGAAGCAGTGGATCTGGTTACAACTAATTGCTGATAAGATCCTTTATGCTCTGATCACCTAATGTGATAGATATAACTTTTCTGTATCTATGTTGACCTTGTTGTATTCCTCTGTTCTACTGCTAAGTCAATTTCCTTCTTCTCAAAATATTGCAATATATTACCAACAACGACATACAACATTGCTTCTCTTCAAATGATATATACCATTCCAATATCTACACTGGCAAGGTCAGCCAAACACAAGTGAACAAATCTTTACTGATTCGGCCAGATAGTAGAAAACTTGGGTTCCTCAAACTGACTTGGTGACCTTCTGATACTTGGCATCCACTACAATACACTGCATCATCATGCACTTGGTAAGAGTAGAGGCACAGTCCATACTAATCATTCTAAGTAGCTTGGAACTCGATAACCATTGGTGTCTCGGTGAATATTGTGTCACTCGGTAAAAATTTAATCCATTGATAACCTTCTTCACTTGGTAAACACTGATTCCTTCATTTACCTTGTTTACTCGGTAAACACTAAGTTCTTCATTTACCTTGATCACTTGGTAAACACTAAGTCTTTCGTTTACCTTGATCACTCGGTAAACACTAAGTTCCTTTGTTTACCTTGATCACTTGGTAAACACTAAGTCCTTTGTTTACCTTGATCACTCAGTAAACACTAAGTTTCTTCGTTTACCTTGATCACACGGTAAACACTAAGTCCTTCGTTTACCTTGATCACTCGGTAAACACTGCGAAGCTCAGTGACCACTAACTACTTGGAGAATACTATTCTGCTTGGTAACCACTATGAACTTGGCAAACACTGCTGAACTACCCATAGGCTTGATTTCCAAAGGAATTCTCAATATAAACTTGTAGACTGAGTGATGAGCTCGGTAAGCATTCAGAATCGAATAAGTGTTGTAACTAATGACAAATATATCATAATTCCAACAATCTCCCCCTTTGGCATTAGTGACCAAAAACACTTATGAGCCAAAACTTATATACAATATCTGACATACTAACGATTGATTCAGCCAAATATACATGGCTTCCTTACATATAACTCCCCCATACAATATACACAAGGTATTTACATGAGTTATATGACTTTTATTTACAGTATCTCTTTGTCCCTTTTGTACATTTATCTCACCAATATTTCTTCCTGAGTATCTCTTTCTCCCCTTTTTTGACAATAATGCCAAAGAATAAAATAATGTATTTACATAGAGACACCAAAATGTGAGATAAACTCATAATGTACCTAGAGAATGAGTTGCAGATTTTTATCCCAATTCTTTTGTAGGATTTTGCATGTGGATAGAGCTACTTGAACTTTTGTAGAGAGTTCAATCACATGTTCTGCAACAGAGAAATTATTGTCATGGATCAATTTTTTTGAATGTACAATGTGCTTCTACATTGTGTCCATGATGGGAAGGATCATATTCTGAATATCTAACAATGTAGATCGGATCCTTGCCTCTTCCCTCAACAATTCTGCCTACTTCTCTGACAAAAATTTGATCCTGAGGTGATGAGATGAGCTTGAACTGGGGTCAAGCTTTAGGTTTTGTGCACTTTCCTTCAGATTCTCATTTATCTTATTCAATTTCTCTCTTATCTCCTTGGTATACTTGGTAACATCACAAAGCTTAGCAAAAAGAGATGTTACATTATTAAAAGAATTTTCAATGTTGACCAAAACTGTGGTTAATTCAACCTATTTTATTGCTATATGCTTAGCAATGTGCTCAAGCACCTTATTATCAAACTTCTTTTTTGCCTTCTCCATCAACTTTTCTTGACTAGAGGTGTCCTCATTGAATTTATTTACAACCTCTTCTAACTGAATCAAAATGTGTTGAGTAGAATCTACTTCAACATCTATAGCTTCTGTAATTATATTCTGGGCATTCTCAATTATTCTATATTCCTTATCCCTTTTAGACCTTAGCTACTTCTGTGTAGCCTTCATCTCAATTAGTTGACTAGCATATCTCATTTCTTCAATGGTAGCATTTTCATAGTCAATCTTTGGGATTACTATCTCTATGTCTAACTCAATATCTTTAGGAATTTCCTTTCTAGTGATCATAAGTCTTAATGGTTGCTTTTGTTTGACTTCTATGATGACTGGTTTGACCTTAGGAATAGACACAATAGTAGAGATGGAAGGACTAGTAGTGAAAACTGGGATGCTTAAGGGTTGAGTGCCAATAGGAGTATATATTGGATCAAAAACTAGAGTACTTGCCAAAAATGGTGATACACTCAATAATGCAGTATTTGAACTAACTGGGTCTGAAGTAGATGTAGATAATGCTGACAAAATTGTAGAACAAATTGGAATTGACAAAATTGTGGAACTTACTGCTATACCGACTGGTGATGATGGAGCTGAGGAGGCTAGCTCGGTAGCTGAAGAAGAGGGATGCAGCTCGATAGATGAAGTGGTAGACACTTCCATTGTTGATACCTGGAGCTGAGATGTGGCAGGTGTAGATGATAAATCTGATGTAGATGTTATCAAACCTGCTAAAGCTGACTCCAACGTTGATGATGTCATAGTTTTAGGTGGAGAGTGAGGAAGGGATGCAATAACTGCTGCTACAATTTTCACCGGATCATCTTCCTCTTCAGCTTCTTCCTCCTTGTCTTCTTCCTATTTATATTCCATTAGTGCATACAGCTCTCCTGGTGAGACTATGATGGATGGAGTGCTCTCAAACTCATCATCGTTGCTGCTATCATCATCTTTGATTTCTACTGGGTCTTCACTGGGCTTATGTAGATGATAGATGTTTTTCCACATGTTTGTAGCATCATTTACAACATGTTCAATGTCTTTAATCAAAATCAAACAGGTGTGGAATCTGATCATCATTTTACCTTCATGGCTCTTGATTTCAGTTTTTACTTCTACTCCAGTGAGACTTGGTCGAAGATTCTTCAAGGACTGCTCATAAATATCTTTTACCATTTGGGTGGCTGACTCCCATCTTGGTTGTAATCTCTCTAGTAGTTCTTTTGAGATTTGAGGGGCAATCTGGTCTAGGGAGTATTTCCATTTACCCATCTTATTGAGTACCAGTCCTTAATCTGCATTTTCTCAGCATCAATTCTAGTTTCAAATTTCAATGCCTTGAAATTTGTGATGCCAGCTCCTTCTTCCAATTGTTTGAGCCTTTGCTCGAATGTGGGTGCAGGCCTAACTAGTATAGGTTCATGCTTACCTTTTCTGATTCTTCTGGTAAATACTGCAATAGGCTTTTTCTTAGGTTTGGTAATGATTACCTTAACTTTCTTCTTTGGTTGTTCTTCTATAGATTCTTCTTCTCCTTCTTCTTCTCCTCCTCCTTCTTCACCTATTTCATCTTCACCTTTTCCCTCGGTGAGTATAAGAGGACCAGTTGAAGTTTTCAATTTGGCTATTTTCCTCTTGCCCTTGCTTATGGCCTGTGGTAGCTTGATTTCAAGCTCAATTCTGGCCTTAGCTTCATCATAGGTTCCAAAAATTTATTTCCTTGGGTCTACTGGCTCATTTACCAGTGCTTCTATAATATCTCTGGCTTCATCAATATTTACCTCATAGGGAAGAGGTTTCACCCATGCAACTCGGGGTCTGACTGCCTGAATGTATACCTTGTCATAGTCAACCATGAAGCATACATCATCCTTATAATCTTCAACAAGCTTGGGAGGAATTCTAAATTTGTTATTCATCCTCTCTTTGAAGTCTTCAAAATAGTTATCCATTACCTTATCAAAATTTATACCCATTTCTGCAATAAACTCATTTATCTGATACAAAATTGGAATATCTTTTCTCCATACAACTGTACCTTTAGAAGGGAAAAACTTTTGTACATAGAAAAATAAAAAAACTAACAAAGAACCAAATTTACAAGAGTTGGTTTTTGAGGTCCTTATACTATCCATGTTCTTATTTAGTTGTTTCAACAGCACATCTACTAGGTCAAACTCCATATTCTTCTTCACAATCTTATAGGCTAAGTCCACAACCTCACAAGGCACACTATTCAATCTGCTGGAACTATACATCTTATATGCAATTAAATGAATTCCAAATCTTAGCTTTGAATTAGATACATTGTTAAGTTTCAATCCTCTACCATCCCATTCAGCTAGAGTTAACTTCTGAAGTTCATCTCGACTTAGGGTTTTAGTGGTTTTGGATTTGCTCAACATAGGTAAACCCATGATCTTATGAATCATCTTCTTCGTTATTAGGATGGGTTGCTCTAACCACAACTGACCATTATGCACATGGCTTAAAATGTATCTTATCCATTTCATTTGAAAGTTCCTTGGCAAGTACGGGATATGGGTCAAACCTTTGGTTTCTAGATGCTTGTGCTCGGGTTTGAGGGTTCCATCCACACATAACTTGGCTAGGGCATTATCCATATCTAGTGTCCCTATCTCTTGAATAGTGCATTTGAAATGAGTACAAATGTCATTTATCAATAGTACCTTTGGTGGAATCTGTGATTGGGCTCCATGCAGTTCGAGCAATTCAACTATGGTGGGAACAAGCTTGAAGCTAGGTGCTTTCCATTCCACTCCCTTCACAAGCATTTTAGAGCCTCTCTTTGCCTTGCTGCTGCTGGTGCTTGCGGATGCCATTGCTGCTTGGTGAGTGAATGATTTCATAAAACAAATTCTTCACTGGAAAATTTACTTCAAATCACTTGAACTCACTTTCGTGCTCTTGGAGATCTCTTCGCTCTGTATATTCTAAATTCGCGATGAAAAATGAGATCAAATTCTGCCTTTTTGATGAAAAATTTTCCATTAATGCTCAGGTATGAAGGTAGCTAAGATGACCTAGGGTTTCTCAGATAATCACTAACTTACTCAATAAACCTTGCAACTCAGTGAACAAACAAAACTTTTCATATTCCCGACCTAGCTCAGTTAAGTCTAAAACCAACCTTGCTCGGTAGATGCACCACAGTGAACTATGTCTTGTATCTGATATACTGACTTACCATTTGCACTCCTTCATTCTAGAACTGCTTAGGATATTGCTTGAAGATGCAGTCCCTGATCTTCCTTGATGAGTCTAATTAGAAATGGTGGAGTCACCCACTTCTTGAGTGACATTGCCATTATTTGAACTTTCTGGCTCGGTAGATTTAGGAATCCACTGTTGTCTCATCTGTTTTCAAATGTTGTTAGCTCTGGCTTTCTTTTCATCTTCAATTCTTTCTATGTTCATGCAATTCTTGGATATATGACCAAGTTTGGTACATGTATAATATCTTATAGTAGTATCTTTCTTCCTTAGGTGATGCCTTGCATAGTTAATTCCAATATGTCCATATTCTCCACAATAATGACATCTGCACCAAGTATTGTAGTCCCAACCAAATAATGCATGGACAATTTGTTCTGCTAGATTGAATGATTTAGATCTACACTCAGATGCCTTCAAATTTTGGTTTCTCTTTGCATTAATTTTCTTTGTGACCATGCTGATTGCAGTTGTAGCATTTACCATTGAATTTTCCTTTACCATTGCTCCAACATTTGTTTGATGTATGTCCTATCTTGCCATAGTGATTGCAAGTGGGTCTTTGATTCCTTTGAGCACCTTGTTTGGAGGTTTCACCTTCTTCCTTGTATCCAAGACCAAATTTACCTTTTTGTCTATGAAGATTCTGCTCATTTTGCTTATTCAATTGATCCATATTTTCTTGAGATTTTATCATCCTTTCATTGACTTGCTTTTCAACATTTAAGTCACTTTCCAAACTTTCATTGATTTGTCTTTCAGATCTCAGATCACTTTGTAAGCTTGCATTGATTTGTCTTTCAGTGATTAAATCATTTCTCAAACTTTCATTCTCAGATCTTAGATTCATAATTTCTTCATTTACATTAGATAGTTGACCTACAAGATCTTCATGCTGAAGGGATTGATTATTTCTTACCTCTAAGTCTTCATTTGCCTTGTTTCTCTGTTCCAAAACTTCACATAGCCTAATGGATTGGATTTCTTGTTCTCTTTTGAGCTTTCTTACTTCTTCCTGCAGAGAACCATTCTTTGCTAGGAGTTCCTTGATTGCTTCATTAGCTTCATTTGAACTACTTGATGGTAAAAGGTCTTCAATCTTTTCTTCAATATACTGATGATCATTCATTTGTCTTGCAAGTTCCTTCCTTCTTTTTAGAGATTGAGAAAGATGCTCCTTTGCTTCTTTGAGTTGAGTCATGGCCATTTCCAGATCTAGCTTTTCATTCTCAATAGATTTGTCAAGTCTAAATATCTCCATTGTCCTTGATCTTTGCTCAAGCTGTCAAACTTTATCCTGCGAACCACAAGGCTCTAATACCAATTGTTGGAAATAATCAAGACTAACAAGGTTACTGAGAGGGGAGGGGTGAATTAGTAACTCTAAAACTTTAAATTAATTCTGCATAATAACATATTCACCATTCATCCATCTAATCTACTGTATGCATGAAAAGATAAACATTTATAACACATGAACACACTGATTTGGTAACCCAGAAACCTTCCAATTAGAAAGTAAAACTGGGGTGGGGATGATGCCCACAAAACTTCAATACTGCAGTATAAAGTTGGCCCGTTAAGGCTTACAATGATCACTTCTGATGATCTGCCTTGTTAGGAGCAAGTAGGATTACTAGATCCACCTTGTTAGAGGATTTACAAACATACAATGAAGTATGCACTTTGTTAGGAGATTTACAAAAGACTGTTAAGTCTACCCTGTTAAAAGATTTACAAACTGATTCACCTGTTAGAATGAAGTAGTGGATCTAGTTACAACTAATTTTTGATAAGATCCTTTATACTCTAATCACCTGATGTGATAGATATAACTTTTCTGTATCTATGTTGACCTTTTTGTATTCCTCTGTTCTGCTGCTGATTCGCTTTCCTTCTTCTCAAAATATTGCAATATATTACCAACAATGACATACAACATTTCTTCTCTTCAAATGATATATACCATTCCAATATTTACACTGGCAAGGTCGGCCAAACACAAGTGAACAAATCTTTACTGAGTCAGCTAGATAGTAGAAAACTTGGGTTCCTCAAACTGACTTGGTGACCTTCTGATACTCGGCATCCACTACAATACATTGCATCATCATGCACTTGGTAAGAGTAGAGGCACGGTCCATACTAATCATTCTAAGTAGCTTGGAACTCAGTAACCATTGGTGACTCAGTGAATATTGTGTCACTCGGTAAAAATTGAATCCATTGATAACCTTCTTCACTTGGTAAACATTGATTCCTTCATTTACCTTGTTTACTCGGTAAACACTAAGTTCTTCATTTACCTTGATCACTCGGTAAACACTAAGTCTTTTGTTTACCTTGATCACTCAGTAAACACTAAGTTCCTTCATTTACCTTGATCACTCGGTAAACACTAAGTCTTTTGTTTACCTTGATCACTCGGTAAACACAAAGTTTCTTCGTTTACCTTGATTACTCGGTAAACACTAAGTCCTTCGTTTACCTTGATCACTCGGTAAACACTGCGAAGCTCGGTGACCACTAACTACTTGGAGAACACTATTATGCTCGGTAACCACTATGAACTTGGCAAACACTGTTGAACTACCCATATGCTCGATTTCCAAAGGAATGCTCAGTATAAACTTGTAGACTGAGTGATGAGCTCGATAAGCATTCAGAATCGAATTAGCGTTGTAACTAATGAAAAATATATCATAATTCCAATAGTACCAAGATGAATTTGGGAAGAATTGATGAAAAAGAATGTATCTCCAGTCATCATGATGTCAGGGCATGCCTTAAATTTTGGTGGAGATTGATCATTCCTCACAATCTATGCATTACAATCCTTCAACATTTCCTTGCTAGTGCCAAATCAGATGATGTCATTTTTGAAATAGGGTTTTAAAACAACTTCAACAAATTCACAAAAATAACTGAACTTGGTTCTCAAGTCTTACTTACTTCACTATGTAATTTGTCAAAAACACACTATACATTCACACAAACTTTCGCTCAAATTTCTCTAAAAGTCCAAAATCACCTACTAAATGAAAATGGTCTTTAAAAATTTGATAAAAAATTTCAGTTCGTTGAATTAGGTCTTCAATAAATGTTTTTTACTGTTTTAGGTTCATTACAATTGTCTTAGCCTACACATAAATTTTTGTTCACAACCCTTTCTTTCCATCATTTAGTCTTCATTACCATTTACATGCTTAGATCAATCAACATATCAAATTGGTTCTATAGTGGGAGCTCAGTTCATATAGAAATACTCGGTTGCTACAAACACTAATACTAATACTCAATATCTATTATGCATATGATTTCTTTTGCTCAATTCTTCCCTCAAATTTGTCCTAGTGCACCTTGATTCATGCAGATATGGATAGTTAGCATATCATTTGCTAGGAACTGGTATATGAATTTAGCATTTAAGTGTATAGTTCCTTACATACCTTCTTTTCTTAGAAGTGGTGTGATCACCTAATCCATTGGATTGGGTGACCTCAACTTCACTTGATCCACTACTTCTAGCTTCTACCTTCTTTCTCCAGGTTTAATTCATCTCATTCCTTATTTGTTTTACATCAAATTTTCCTTTTCCTTTGATTTGTTCATTGCTTGGTGCTAGTGCTCAAGTCCTAAAGTTCTTTCTTACATGTCCAATCTTGTGACAACTAAAGAAAACTAAGTTTCTATTCAACCAACTCTTGTATTTTCCTCTGAAATGTGTCCTACTGCAATTTCCTACAATGTGACCATATTATCCATAATAACACCATATTATCCATAATAACAATAGCTATACCATGTATTATAATCCTAGTTATGAGAGTTACCTTATTTAGGTACATGCCCTTGCTTCTTGAATGCCCAATTAGATTTTTCCTTGGATCTACACTCTCCATCTCTACATCCATACATTTGATAGTTGTAGCAATGACCTTCAAATCTAGGTGCAATAGATGTATTTCTTTCCTTTGACCTACATTCATGTGCTTTGTGTCCTTGTTTCTTGTAGTTAAAAAAATGTTCATTTAATTTTGGTTTTGGATTTTTCTTACCAATCTTGCTTATGTAAATGTTTACTTTGTATCCCTACTTGCCACAATGACAGCATGTAGGTCTTCCTTTTGAGTTTGCATTTCTTTTCTCTCCATGCTTGGATGATTATCCTTCTTTAATAGATGAAGAGTGCTTGGTATATCCTAGTCCAAAGGTGTCACTAGGTGTTTGTGGTGATCTCATTAGTTCTTCAAAGTATCTTATAGCTTCATTAAGTTTTTTCATCATCTCTATTAGTTCCTTCTAAGATCTTAACTCATTCCTCAATTAATCACTTTGTGATCTCAGATTTGCAATCTCTATATCCTTTCTATCCAGTTCCTAATTTGCAAGTAGCAATTAATTCATCATGTCTAGCTGAATGTTTGTGAGCTTCTACACATTAGATGTTCTTTCATCAAGTTTGGTAGCCATTTGTCTCTTGTCTTGTTCTACCATGAATTTGTCTTCTTCAACTTTCTTTTTCTGTTTAGTCACTTCACATAGCCTCACTAATTGGATTTCATGTTCTATCTTCAATCCTCTAATTTTTTCATTCAAAATTTTGTTCTTCTCTAATAGATTTGCTATTGTTGCATCACTTTCACTGGAATTACCATCTTCAAGTAGTCATTTTGTGTCTTCTACATATTGAGTGACATTCTATTGAATGACCATATCCTTTCTCTTCTTTAATGATTTCTTCAACTCCTCTCTTACTTCTTTGAGCTACTTTAGTATGATCTAGATGTCAAGTTTTTGATTTTCAATGATCTTTCCCAACTTGTAAACCTCCATCTCCAAGATCTTAACTTTTAAGTTTTAGACTTCTTCTAAGAGAACTAAGCTTTGATACCAATTTTTAGAAGTATTAATGAGAAAGTAAGACACTAAGAGGGGGGTGAATTAGGATCTACAAAACTTTTAACTCTTTGAAATAAAGCAAGTACATTCACCATTTTCCCATCTCATATCTAGATCACATACCATATAATCATAAACTATAATACTAAAATAAATCTAAGTATGCATCACATCTATCAACATGAAAATAAATGTAAACACATAACAAAAAATATTCGGTTACCTAGAAACTCTCCAAGGTGAAGGTAAAATTGGGGTGGGGATGACATCCACAAATATTCACTACTGCAACAATAAAATGTGTTTGTAAAGGATACAATGTTTGATCACTGCTAGTGATCTACCCTATGAAAGGTCTACCTTGTTAAGAGCTTACAAGACTTATTTAGTCTATCTTGATTAAAGGATTTAAACTTATAACTAAGTAAGCACTATGTTAAGAGATTTACCCTAATCTGCTTGTTAGACTGTCTTACTACTTGATCTTTCAGTTAACACTTTATGCTAGATTACAGATCTTCTACTTCCTTGGTTGATTTGATATCCTTGTTTGATATACCATGTTATGCCCTTCACTACTAGGTTGCTCTATTTTAACATCAAACAAGGTCCTTCTCTACTCTATCCTTGACCTTATGGAACATACACAATCATTTTTATGATTTAGGGCTTGAAACCTTCTTAAACAGACAACTAGAGAAGGTTATAGATCATGATCAATGATCTAGAGTTCTCCCTTTTGCTTCTTAGTCCTTCTAATCTTTTGATTGGTTACTCTACCTTCCTAGGGATTGATGTCATTTGAAAAAATGCATAATTACCTCCCTAGCTTCCTCCACAAACCTAAAATCTCACATAGAAGTTAACTAAAAATGGTTTATATAAGTGTTTGTTCCATCACAAACACATGTCAAAACAAGTTTACTTGGCACTTGAATATCCTGATGCTCAGTCATAACTGATATTCATGTTGTCCCTCAACTTCTATATGCTTAGCAATAATTGAATCACTCAGAATATACTATCTTTACTCGCCATATATCATAACTTGATCTACATTGGGGTGCTTGGAAACCTTAAACTTGCTTTGCTTATACTACAATATAAACAAGTCCATAAATACTCAACCCTCATTAGGTGGCTCGGTTGTAGTGACGACTGACCAACTCTGCCTAGAAAATGACTAAGTGTTGGACACTAATAGGAAACATGGTTTAGAGATCAACAAAGTATTGCAAATATGTTGATAATTAAGGTCATGACAACTCTAAATGGCATGCATGCAAAATTTGGAATCACAAATTTTACAAATAGAAATACTATGACAAATATGGATCAATGAGGAACCATGACAACACACAAAAAATGTTTGAACTTAACATTGCAAGGAAATAATGTATGAAATTGATGGGGACACAACCCAAGAACAAAATGGACACAACAGATAAGGAAAATTGTATTAACTGAAGAATAAGCTAGTACATTTAGTACAGAGAAAATAAACTTCAAAACATGCCCTAAGGGCTTACAATAGCATAAATGTGGAGATAATTTCTCCTTTCAGTACCTCCTCTCAAACTCCACTTCGAACTGCCTTTTACAATGCCAGAAATCTCCTTAAAAAGACCCCAGAGGGTTAAGGACTAGGAGTACATTCTAGAAAGTGCTAGTAGGCATCCACCAACCAAATAGAAGGTTCCAAAATTTGCGTTAGAAGTCGACGCAAATTTAGAAGAATCTAGAAACAGTAACCAAACTTTTGGGAGGCATAACTTTTGAACCGTAGCTCCGATTGACGAACCGTTTACATTTTTGGAAAGCTTCGAAGTGCTCTATAGCCCTATGGACCAGCTTCACTCATTCCCCATTTTTCAGCCCTTTTTGAGGTCATTTAATGCCCCTAACCTGACTTTGAAGCATTCTTAGGAGGTCTCCACAACCCGAAAAACTATAATAACTTTCAAACCGTGGGGCCTTTTGACCTGATTCTTTTTCTGGAATGCTCTAAATTAAAATTACATTCATCTAGCCAATTTACACCTCCTAGTTCACCAAAATGATGGCTCAATTACATACTCCTATTTTTTCAGGATTTACACGAACACTGATAGTGGAACTGTGAGAGTTGGAACCTTTATTTGACCCAAATGGGTGTCCAAAAATGAAAACACATGAAAAAGAAACTAAGTCTAAGTATATTTTTTTGGGTGACACAGGATTGCCCTTATACCTTTCGATGCTCTTGCATCAGACACCCAGGGTAGATTGAAAAGTGACCCTGTCACTTTATGAATGGTAGAGGAAATCCCAAATGGAAAACCTCAGCTACTAAAATCCAAGTTGAGTCCTCGATCAGTTGTCCTTTCCATTTGACCAAATACTCTTCATACTTCCTGTTTCTGGTACTTCTACCCACACGATGATCTATAATGTCTTCTATCTCCTCCTTCTTAGAAGCAGGAATTGGACATGGCTCTAACACCAACTCCTCATCTGCACCATCATCATGATACTCTGTTAAATTTGCAATGTTGAAAATAGGAGAAATGTGAATACCATCTAGCAGCTCCACCTCATACGCATTTCCTGAGTCATGTTTCTTCAAAATTTTGCAGGGGCCAAATTTCTTCATTTTCAGCTTGTTGTAAGTACAGGCTGGAAATCTTTCTTTTCGTAAGTGCACCATGACTAAATCTCCTACTTGGAATTCCTTATGTCTTCTCCTTTGATCAGCCCTAGCTTTATACTCTTGATTCATCTTGGTAATGTGTGCTTGAACCTCCTCATGTAGATGCTTGATATGTTTAGCAAATTGCCCAGCTTCAGCACTTGTCCTCTCCCCTTGTTCTATCTTCCTCAGCTTTGGTGCAGTCCTTGGGCTACTCTCATACACAATTTGGAATGGTGATTTTCTAGTACTCCTATTTATAGAGTTATTATAAGAAAACTATGCCTGTGGTAGAATCAAATCCCATCCCTTGGGCTTATCCCCAACTAAACATCTCAACAAATTGCCCAGACTTTTGTTTACCACTTTTGTTTGGCCGTCAGTTTGTGGGTGATGCGTGGAACTAAATTTCAAGTCTGTTCTCAACTTTTTTCACAATGTCCTCCAGAAATACCCCACAAATTTAGTATCTCTATCAGAAACTATACTCCTTGGAAGTCCATGTAGTCTTACCACCTCTTTGAAAAACAAGTCTGCAATATGGACAGCATCATGAGTTTTGTGGCATGGAATGAAATGTGCCATTTTGGAGAACCTATCAACCACCACGAATACTGAGTCATTACCCCTTTGTGTCCTTGGCAATCCAAGAAAAAAATCCATACTTATGTCCTCCCATGGCCTTGATGGAACAGGCAATGGCTGATATAGGCTAGTATTGTGACTAAACCCCTTGGCAACTTGACAAACCTGGCAACTCTGTCCAAACTTCTTCACATCCTGTGAAATTTGAGGCCAAAAATAATGTTCTCTAAGAATGGAAATGGTCTTATCTCAACCAAAATGTCCTACCATCCCTCCACTGTGTTTCTCCTTAATCAGATTTTCCCTCGTGGAACTCCTTGGAATGCACAATTGACTACCCTTGAACAACATGCCATCCTGAATCAAATAGTCTAACCACTTGGTTCTATCTACAGCAACAAGTTCTTTACAAGCTTTCCATGCTTCAGCAAAATCAGGATCCTCGAGGTACAAATTCTTGAGTTCATCAAAACCAACTACTTCAACCTGCATTATTGTAAGCAACAATTGTCTCCTACTTAGTGCATCTGCAACCCTGTTAGATTTTCCACTTCTATGCTTCAACACAAATGTATAACTCTGCAAGAATTCTACCAACTTCATATGCCTCTGATTCAATTTACCTTGGCTATTTAGGTACTGTAATGCCTAATGATCAGTATACAAAAAAAATTCTTTTGGCAATAAATAATGCCTCCATTTCTTTAAGGCCTGAACTATTGCATAGAAATCTTGATCATAAACAGAATACTTCTTCTTTGCATCATTCAATTTTTCACTAAAATATGCAATAGGCTTACCTTCTTGGCTTAATACAGCCCCAATAGCACTGCCACTGGCATCACAATCCACCTGGAAAACCTTTCTAAAATTTGGAAGTGCCAACACAGGTTGTTCTGTTACCTTCTTCTTTAGCAATTCAAAACTTCTTGCAGCTGTTGCAGTCCATTTGAACTCTTTTCTATCCCCTCTTATTGTATCAGTTAGGGGTGCACATATGCCACTGAAATTCTTAATAAACTTCCTGTAAAAACTAACAAGACCATGAAATGATCTTACCTCAGTAGTAGACCTTGGAGTAGGCCATTCCAAGATGGCTTTTACCTTCTCTGGATCCATTTTGAGACCTTCAGGTGATATAACAAACCCCAAATAGACTAACTCCCTTTTTGCAAAGATACACTTCTTCAGATTAATTAACAGTTTCTCTTCCCTTAGCCTTTCAAGGACACTACGAATATGTAGTAAATGTTCTTCCAAAGTCTTGCTGAAAATTAAAATATCATCCAAATAGACAATAACAAATTTTCCCAAGAACTTCTTAAGTACCTCATTCATGAGCTGCATGAAGGTGCTTGGGGCGTTCATCAATCCAAAGGGCATGACTAACCACTCATAAAGACCCTCCTTGGTCTTGAAGGCTATTCTCCACTCATCTCCTTCTCGAATCCGTATCTGATGATAGCCACTCTTGAGATCTATCTTTGTGAAGTACTGAGCTCCACTCAAGTAGTCTATAAGATCATCCATCCTTGGCAAAGGAAACTGTACTTGATGGTTATCCTATTTATAGCTCGAGAATCTATACACATCCTCCACTCTCCATCCTTCTTTGGTGCGAGTATTGTAGGTACTGCAAATGGACTCAAGATCTCTCAAATCAAGCCCTTCCTCAATAGCTCCTGAACCTGTCTATTTAGCTCCTCTGTTTCAGTAGGAGTCATCCTGTGAGCAGCCTTGTTAGGCAAACTAGCTCCTAGAATCAAATCTATCTGATGACTAATTTGCCTTACTGGTGGCAATCCATCTGGAACATTATTAGAGATAATATCTCCAAACTCCCCTAGTAAATCTGAGACTTCAAGTGGTATTTCACTACTACCTTCTTTATCTTTCCTAGGAATCAAAGCATAGCACATATGTTGATGTTTCATGCCATCTAAAAACTTCCTTCCATCAACAAGACAAATCCTAGCACTGCTACATACCTTTTCACCTTCCTTTTTCATGGGCTTCAATTTGTGGCGAACTCCATCCTTTGTCAGAGAGTATGTGTTTGCATGTCCATCATGTACTGCATGTCTATCAAACTACCATGGTCTACCCAAAAATAGATGGCAAACATCCATCGGAATAACATCACAGAGAACTTCATAATGGTAACTCCCAATTTTGAATTTCACTAAACATTGTTCACTTACCAGGACCTTATGATCATCTTTTACCCAAGCAATCCGATAGGGCTGGGGATGTTTCTCGCTCTTGAGCTTCATCTTAGAGACCATCTCTTTTGATACCAAGTTATCAGTGCTACCACCATCAATGATCACATCAAAACATTTATCCTCACACTTGCATCTGGTACGGAACAAACTCCTCCGTTGTCCTGGTTCAATCTCACCACTTAGTAGGACTCTTTCATTTACCAAGGTCTCTCCTCTTTCTGCATCCTCTGAATGTGATGATTGTGCATCTTCATCCACATGAGCAACCCTAGCTTGCCCCTCAGCTCTCCTATCTGTCCTTCCTTGTCGTTGAGGGCATTCAAAGGCACAATTACCTTCTTCATTGCAATGGAAACAAGTACCATGGAAGCCTCCTCTTCCTTGTCCACGTCCTCTACCTCTTCCTCTCTAATTTCCAAAGTCTTGATCATGGGAGCGGTTGAAACCCTCATTCCTTTGGTTCCTGCTAGTACCCACATCTTCATTTTTCTTTTAGGTTTCATTGCGGCCTCCAGATGATCTACCGCTTCCCCTTCCTCCTTGACCGCGCCCTCTTTGTCTTCCTTCAAACCTTTTATTCAGCTTCTCTTCGACTCATAGGGAAAACTGGTATGCCTCTTCAATGCTGGTCATTCTTACCAGACTTAATTCCTCCTAGATGCTAGGTCGCAACCCACTGATATAACGAGAAACCTTCTCCTTATTTGCTTCTACATGTCTCGCTCTAATCAAGAGTCGGTAAAATTCATCTGTATATTCTTGGACTGATCTTCCTGCTTGCTTTAACCCATGCATCTTCTTAAACAAATCAAGCTTGTAGTCCACAGGAATGAACTGCTTCTTCAATTTGTCCACCATGCGATCCCATCTTGTGATCTTCTTCTTTCCTCTTCTGTTTCTTTCCAATTGAACCTCTTGCCACCATATTTTGGCATGGCCTTTCAGTTTGGCCTTTGCAAACTTAACCCTATCTGGGTCCCAGATATCCTCATACTCAAAGTATTCTTCCAGTTCATTGATCCAATCGATCAACTCATCTGGTTTCAGATTTTCTAAAAATACACCCACTTCAATTGTGAGTCTTTTCCCAAACTTAGTAATGGCCCTAAAAAGCCTTTCCTCTGCATGATTCAGAACTTCCCCATCAAATTCCCCTTCTGGTCCAATTTTTTCTTCTTCACTTTCATCACCAGCGGCCACAATTGTTCCTCTACGGAGTTCCTCTTGCAATGCTTGTACCTGCCTTTGGAGGGCTCTAACCTCCTCAAGATTAATAACTCTGGCCCTTCTGCCACGCTCTCTTCGTGGAGGCATCTTCTAACTCGAACCCACAACCACACAGTCCTGGTGCAAACTACCTCACAGTCAGCGCTCTGTCTACACACTCAGGAAAACCTGGCTCTGATACCACTTGATGGAGACACAGCCCAAGAACAAAATGGACACAACAGATAAGGGAAATTGTATTAACTGAAGAATAAGCTAGTACATTCAGTATAGAGAAAATAAACTTCAAAACATGCCCTAAGGTCTTACAATAGCATAAATGTGGAGATAATTTCTCCTTTCAGTACCTCCTCTCAAACTCCACTCCGAACTGCCTTTTACAATGCCAAAAATCTCCTTAAAAAGACCTCAGAGGGTTAAGGACTAGGAGTACATTCTAGAAAGTGCTAGTAGGCATCCACTGACCAAATAGAAGGTTCCAGAAGCTGCGTTAGAAGTTGACGCAAATCTAGAAGAATCCAGAAATGGTAAGCAAACTTCCAGGAGGCATAACTTTTGAACTATAGCTCTGATTGACGAACCGTTTACATTTTCAGAAAGCTCTCGAAGTGCTCTATAGCCCAATGGACCAGATTTGCTTTTCCCCCATTTTTTTGCCCTTTTAGAGGTCATTTAATGCCCCTAACCTGACTTTGAAGCATTCTTAGGAGGTCTCCACAACCCGAAAAACTGCAATAACTTTCAAACCGTGGGGCCTTTTGACCTGATTCTTTTTTTGGAATGCTCTAAATTACAATTAAATTCATCTAGCCAATTTACACCTCCTAGTTCACCAAAAATGATGGCTCAATTACATACTCCTATTTTTTTGAGATTTACATGAACACTGATAGTGGAACTGTGAGAGTTGGAACCTTTATTTGACCCAAATGGGTGTCCAAAAATGAAAACACATGAAACATAAACTAAGTCTAAGTATATTTTTTTGGGTGACACAGGATTGCCCTTATACCTCTAGATGCTCCTGCATCAGAAATGATTGGAGAACATTTGCAGTGATTAATTTTTAGAGGATTTCTCAAGAGTTTTGAACTTTTTTTCACTCTCAAACATATCCTAACATCAAATCCATGAAATTATATCAATGGAGCTACTATTTTACTAACAACACACCAAATGCTCAATATCAATAGAGTTGATAGAGATCTTATGTGAGCTATGATCAAAAGAAATATTGTCAATTGGCATGCTAGAGTAATAAGTAATGCAACAAAAAGTTGTTAGTTTGACACCAAAAATAAAAAGAAATGTGAATCATGTACATTCCATGGGAAATGAGTGAAAAAATGCCTCAAGATATAGAATCACATAGAATAAAATAAAATGAGCACAAAAAATGCATAAACCATTTTTTTATGAAGAAACATGACAAGACTATGAGCTTCTTTTTGGTGTTAGTTAATTCTAACTTGATGATACCTTCTATTCTAATATATAATTTACATATGTTTTAGTGGTGATTTCAACATTTATGAACATTTTAGTGGCGATTTCAACTTTAGGTGCACATGCAAAAGTTAATCTGAATTAAAGTAACATTATTGATTGCATGTTCACTCTAACTTCTCTACTTATGATAGTTCTCGTATGTTTTCATTTTAAATTATTTTCATTATTGAAATGAATACAACAAGACATTTTCAATTTATCAACTCTACTTTCATTTTTCTTTCTCTACAATCTGTATTTATTTTTATTTTCAAAAACTATTAAAATTTAACATGGTATCAAAGCAGGAGCTACAAAAAGAAATATAAATTTTAATTTTTGTTAGACAAAATGGAATTTTCAGCCTCTTCTTTTCTTACTCCATATAGCTATTTTGAATGGAAGACCAAGATTCAACTTCAAAATAGAAGTAAATGCTTGTATCAAATAGTCATGGTGACAAAGGTTGAACCTAATTCACTCGTTGAAAAGTCTAAATACTTCAATCACATGGGTGAAGATTTTGGTCTATTATTTTTATTCATCTCTCCTATCGAAGTATGCACAACTCAGAATCAAGTTTGGATTACATTGGGGGTTCTTTTTTGGAAGCAAGATGAGATATGAGGTCATATCCTTGAAAATGATCTCAACTCATTAGATCCACACATTTTTGAGAAAATTTAGGGTTTCTTCAAAAAGTTCAAGTTTTTATTACTTCAATTGAAACAATGTGGAATTGACAAATCGACACAAGAAAGAAAATTAATCCTAACTATTTTATCAAAATTGGGTCCACAATATGTTGTGTTAGGCTATGCTTTTCACACAATCAAGCTTATGACAAGGAAAAGTTGGAAGATGCCCACACTTGATACTCTCATCAATTCTTTGATACATGAGTAGGATAAGCTCATAAAGAGGGGTAGTTTGAAAAGTTTCAAAGCTCATGCTCTTGTTATGCATAGAAGTGAGAAGAAAATCTCATAATCCAATCAACAATCCAAGACAAATAAGAATAAATTGGATAAGCCTTGCAATTTTTTTTGTGGTATGACGGGACATACAATTGACCAATGTTGGATGAGACTAGAGACCTTGGAGAAGGCTATCCAATAGCATCAAATTTTTGCCCCTAAGTCTTCTTCATCACAAACAATCTAATGTCACATGCTTAGTGCATGGGCCTTACCTTTATTTCCTCTTTAGTGATGCCTATTTTAGTGGACCTATCATACCTCTTTGTTTATGCTTTCTTGGTTATATATCTGATCATTTTTCTTTTTTTTTTACATTTGGCACTTGTATTTTCAATCAGCAATTTATTCTTGGATGGCTGAGTAGTTTTGTTAGGGTCACTTGTATAGAAGCATGTATCATATGCATCCTTGAATGATAAATATTTTTCCTCTATTTTCCATTGATTGATTGTTTTAGAGCATATATGTAGATTATTATCTTATGTATCTTTGATTGATATATGCTTTTCCTTTGTTTTCCATTTGTTCATTGTTCAAGTAGTGTTGTTGGGGGCACTCATGCGGATTGATCTTCATCTTCATCTTAGTTTAAAAGGAGTCTTTTCATTCAACACCTTGGCAATTATGATTCGACAAATGTCTATAATTTTTCATGTCACAAAAGATTCTCTTTGTAGATTTGAGGGGGGTTTACTCCCACTAGGTTTTCTATCTTTCTTCCTTTCTTCATTAGGTTCTATTATCCCTAGTTAGAATGTGGGAGGATGTGTTAGTGTCAATTAATTCTAAATTGATGATAGCTTTTGTTCTAATCCATAATTCATGGATGTTTCAGTAGGGATTTCAACATTTACAGATGTTTTAGTAGTGATTTCAACTTTTGGTGTACATGGAGAAGCCAATCTAAAGTAGAGTAATAATTTGAATTATTGATTACATGTTCACCATAACTTCTTTTCTTATAGTGGTTCTAATGTGTTTGCAGTACAAATTGTTTTCATGTCTGAAATGAATACACCAATAAAATGTCAATTTATTAGCTCTGCTTCTATTTTTATTTCTCTGCAATATGTATTTTCTTTTTCTTTTCAACAAGATTTGTGAAAACTTAACACTTTTTGTTAGAATGCCTAAAGAAAATGTATGTCATGGAAAACATGATTTTCTTGATTTTTAGAAAATCAATTTATTAAAATGGCTTCAAAAATTATAAAGAAAATATAAATGGCACATACAAATTCACATTTTGCAAATATTACTAATAACTATAGAACTTCAATGAGATGTAGGATTTGGAAAAGAAGCCTCAATGAGATGTGCACAATGTTGATCTTCAGTGGCATGATGAATCCATCTGTATGAGTTTGCATGGTAAATAACAAGTGCCTCTTTTGGCATATTACATTTGTACCAACAATCTTTGGCCAAAATTTAAGAACTTCCATGTAAAGTCAAATGTAATAGTTTTACAATTACATTGAAGAAGAAATTAGAATTGTAAAGAAAAATGGAAAGGTTAAAGAGAAAATGTGAAAGAATAGAATTTATAAATGTTGTATGATACATACATGAAAAAGCATATACATATTGTATTCATGTGATAGATCAAACAAACCTTGTCTTCAACTTATCGAGAATGAGGAGTTAGCTAACAAGATATGTCCAAATCTAAAGAAGCTCTAAAGACATGACAAAAAAAAATAGTAGAGAAGAGAATGATACTTGAATATGGTGTCAAAATTATCTATTTTCATTTTGAGAACTTCAATGCTATTTGGGATGCTACCATATCTAAATCATGGAGATTTGGTGAGAGAAACATAAAATAAATTACAAAATGGGTTTTAAAATAAAAGACCAATGAGAGTTTAAAAAGATGAAGGAGACAAACTTTTTCTAACATTTGGGAAGACTATGAGTTCATGGAAAGAAAATGATGGTTATGAAGTGAGAATGAAGAAAAATTTCCTAAAAGTGAGGTTGATGGCAAACAAATAATTATTTAAACAAGAAAAGAATCAATGTCATCTTCATCAACATTGTTTATATGGTCATTTTCTCAAATTGGTCGGGTTTCATATTATTCTTTTGTAAAAGTGACTTTTGTCACTTATTTAATTGAGGGTAGTCTTTGGAATTTCATTTATGTAAAATTTAGGTGAGCCCTAACTTGTTTCTAAAATGGTAGTTATCATAAGTGATCATCTTAGCAATATGCTAAGTGGTTACAAAGTAACTATTATCTCAAGCCTACAAAGACAAGGCATTTTTTTTATTGTAAAGTTGGGGGAGAGGGGAGATATTATTTTGAAAAGGAGGAACTCTATATAATTTTGTAGAGAACTTTTGAGAACTTTAATGTTCACTATTTATACTTAAGGGCTTTTGAACTTGGATATTTTCAAAAGGATAATAAGGAACATATCTAATTTGTATGTCTTGAATATGTTCCTGAAGTTATTACTATCAATTTCTCATATGTTAAATTGATCATCCCTTCATGGACAATGTATATACATAAAAGATAAAGCGTGTTCACACATGGGTATCTTTCTTAAAAAATGTTCAAGATACTTGTTTCCTCATATGTGGAGATATTCTTTCTTTCTTTCATTAATTTCACATATCCATCTTATCTTGTAGCTAAATCCCCTTTGTAAGTGGTTAAATCTATTGGGAATCTCATATGGTATTCATATGTCTATTATTGGGGTTTCTGTCATCATTTCTTTTGAATTTTGTGTCTCCTTTTTGCACTTTAAGGTGAAAAGTACTTGAAAATCCCAAATACCTAGGTTATGTGAGGGAGCCTCCCCTCTCAAATGCAGAGGTAGGTTGTAATCTGTTGGTGTAAATAACTATTTACTTATTACACTTACTTAAGTTCACTTAGGTTAATGCATTATTTAATTATTTTGCATTATTTTATTATTATTTTAGGTGAGACACTTAGGAGTTTGTCTACTCTCATTGAGTTGTGCAACTCTAATTATGCACATGGTGTCTACAACACAGGAGTATGCATCATTCACTGAGTTGTCATGATGACAACACAATTATCCGCACTCCTCATTTAGCACATGTTGTCTACACCACTGATTTGCGTGCTACACCATTGTAGGTTTATCCTCACATCATCACACTTAATCCCGTGCTTAATGGAGGATTACCCATATCTGGTGGACATGTGCCTGGTTGTATGACATATCATGATGCTGACTTCTATGCATTCTGGAAGCTCTCCTGAGGCCTTTATATTTAGGCACTCCTAGTGTACTCTCAGCCAGTTATTGAATGAATATTGTCATTATGATCATACTCTGTCTATTTTCGTCTATTGTGTGCTTGTGTTGAGTTCTTTAGTTCTTGGGTGAATTCTGGCCTAAGCCAAATTCTTACAACATAATGATTTGATTATAGTCTCTCCAATTGATGG
Source organism: Cupressus sempervirens (assembly GCA_028749045.1). Lineage (NCBI taxonomy): Eukaryota > Viridiplantae > Streptophyta > Pinopsida > Cupressales > Cupressaceae > Cupressus > Cupressus sempervirens. The sequence continues at coordinate 747,380,013 of CM053786.1, forward strand.
CACAATTGTTAGTGCTCACAAGACAAACATGGTCAGTTTTCAAGACAATATTTCAATGACATCTATTTACCAATAAAGTATAACAAAAATTATAGAAAGCATTGCCTAGAAGTCATGCATATTTTGCATAAATCAAGAGATAACATAGCCATGAAATATATATATATATATATATATATATATATATATATATATATATATATATATATATATATATATATATATATATATATATATATATATATATATATAGTAGTAATAGACTAAACATATTTCCTTATAACAAAACTATATAATATGGAATAAAAAAATAGAGCTACATCCTAAGGTAAGCAAAGGCAAAAAAAAGTGACAAGGTCATATTATTTCTTGATTTTGATAACCATGACATCCTCTTCCAATTTCCATTTCATTGTCTGATTCTTTAGTTTTCACTTTGGCCTTTCCTTTTGTTGTTTTTTGAATTGGGACTATCTTGAATCAAACTCTTCTTCATAATCATCAACGAGATAATTTGGAGATTTTCTAGAGTTACATTTTGAAAGGAGTCATGAACCAAATATCCATCCTTAAAGTAATCATCTAGCCATCCAACATCATCAGTGTAGACAATACGAAGCCATCACATGAGGTAGTAGATGTTTCTTCTTGCTTCCTCCCAATGAACAAAAAAAGTATTGTTTCCTTTGAAGATTAAGATTGGCCTTCTAGGGATACCCTCTGTCTCCAAGAGGCTTCGTATGTCAACGACCGTATAATCCACAAGGAAAGGGATTCATTCCTGACATCAATGCTGAAAACTACATGCTCTAGTTCCTTGAGGCTTTTATCTTGGAAAATTTCCTTACACAGAGCAACAACTGAATTCTTCTCAATCCTAGCCATCATCATAGAGGAGATGAAGGTTCCTACTATATCTTCATTCATCCTTATTGTAAAACTATAATCATAATAGTACTCCGCAAAAAAATAAATTAACTCCAACGTTGTCACCTAATACTACCCCTAAATGTCATTTCCATGTTCTTAGAGATATGGTAAGTATGGACATTGGTCTCCATGAAGTTGGTAGTGTAGTGCATAGAAGGGAAGCTACATAGGTTACAAGGATAGATGAAAAATAAAAGTTTACTTAAAGAATATATAATCACCATGTTAAAGGATCACATATCTGGAATATATTATATATAATATTATTAAGCATATATAATTAAAAATAATATCAGTAAAACAAAATTAAGATTATTATTACGAAATAATTATAACTAATATTTTTATTTGATTATAGTTTATAAAATAATTAAATTTATTTATGAAAATTAATTTTAAATAAAACTAAGATTAACATTTAAATTATTTCTAACATTGAAATAATTATAATTAAAAATAATATTACTAATTGTACCCAAAAAAATTATATTTGATTAAAATTAATATTATGACTAATTTTTTTAATATTTAAGATTCATTATAATTAACTCACCAATATAATTTTACATTGTAAATTTTTAATTATAAAATATAATTTATATTATAATTATAAAATACAATTTAAAATTATTATATTTAATACTCATGTTAAATATAATCAATTTACAATTACAATTTTCTTTTTAAAAATCCCTATTCGAATTTTAATTTTATTTATTTAATATTTTTTGATTGCTGGCTTTTTAATGAATTGAATTGGAGCCCGGATTCCATTTAAATGGGGATACACTTACACTCATAAGAACTTTTAATAGTTAACTGAATTCAACAGCATGTCAGTGACACATCAAGGCTACTTCGAACTGAATTCAACAGCATGTTTTCATGATCTTCATTGACACATTAAGGCTACGTCGAATTGAATTCAATATCATGCTTTCATGATGCACTGCAACTTCTTCATTGACACATTTAGGCTACTTCGAACTGAATTCAACAGCATGTTTTCATGATGCACTGCAACTTCTTCATTGACACATTTAGGCTACTTCGAATTGAATTCAACAGCATGTTTTCATGATGCACTGCAGCTTCTTCATTGACATATTAAAGCTACTTCAAATTGAATTTAACAGCATGTTTTTATGATGCAAAATATCTCCATCGTAGATAACTCGAGCTAAATTCTTTTTTTTTTCTTATGTGAAGTGCTGTATACAGCGATTTTCTCCATGTTTAGGTTTTGTACAGACTTCTCCTTAACATGGAGAAAATCGCTGTATACAGCACTTCACATAAGAAAAAAAAAGAATTTAGCTCGAGTTATCTACTATGGGGTTATAACATGCAGCACCTCAAAGAAGAAAAAACAGTTGTTCCAGAATTTATCTCTGGTTATCTACGCGGGGGTTATTTTGGATGCTGGTTAGCATTTTCCTAGAATTTATCACAAATTTTCTGTTCATTCTTACAAATAGTTCGAATTCGTATGTTTGTCACAGCAGTTGAGAGCTCACCAATGGAGGACGGTCCGAGATTGCCTCTGTTGAATAAAGAACCAGGGCAGAAATATAGATGGACTTACACAGAACTTTCATCTATAATCCCTTCTGTTCGTAATCGCAATGAACTCGCCAAAAAGAGCTGGATTGAATCCAAGAAGCTCTGGTACATTGCCGGGCCTGCAATTTTCACAGCGATTTGCCAGTATTCCCTTGGAGCCATTACGCAGACCTTCGTCGGCCATTTGGGCACAGTTGAACTCGCTGCTGTGGCTGTTGAAAACTCTGCTATAGCTGGACTAGCTTTCGGAATCATGGTAAAACAAAAAATTAGTTCACTATGTTTGCCAATTGGATTTTAAATTACTTTGGGTCAAATTGGGTTGTATATATGTGCTTTTTGAATCCATGTTAAATGACATTTCGTTTTTAACATAAATTCTCCATAATTTTTTCAAGTGGCATGATTCAGAAATTCATGCTTTTTATGTTTTGGTTTAATTGTATATTTGTGCAAATTTCTTTCAAACACTTAGATAAATTGATTTCTGTAAAAAAATGACTTGATTTTTTATGTTTTAATATTATTGCAGCTAGGTATGGGCAGTGCTTTGGAGACACTATGCGGCCAGGCCTTCGGAGCAGGGAGGACACATATGTTGGGAATATATATGCAGAGATCATGGATCTTACTGAGCGTCACAGCCCTAGTTTTGAGCCCTGTCTATATTTTTGCTGCCCGAATATTGAAGCTTTTTGGGCAGTCTGATGAAATTTCAGAGCTCGCAGGGAAATTTTCTATATGGATGCTTCCCCAGCTGTTTGCATACGCAGTGCATTTTCCCATCCAGAAGTTTTTACAGTCTCAGAGCAAGGTCATGGCTATGGCCTGGATTTCTGCATTGGCCCTAGTCTTCCACCTTTTTTTGAGCTGGCTGTTTATAGTGAAATTAGAATGTGGTTTAGTCGGGGCGGCCGTTTCTCTAAATTTGTCATGGTGGATAGTGGTGTTAGGGCAGCTGGCATATGCAGTTTCAGGGAAGTGCCCTGGTGCATGGAATGGATTGTCATGGCAGGCCTTTAAAGATTTGGGGGCTTTTGTGAAGCTTTCCTTGTCTTCTGCCGTGATGCTCTGGTCTGTCTTACACTTGGTTTTTATAGTGATTAATTTTTTTTTTGGGGATTTGATTGTTTCTGTTATTGATGGCTTTGTGGTTGTGGCAGCCTCGAGTTTTGGTATTTCATGGTACTGATTGTGCTAACGGGTCATCTTACAAACCCAGAAATTGAAGTAGGCTCCGTTTCAATCTGGTAAGAGCTTTTTGAGATCTGATAGATGATTATATGCTGCGAGTTTTATGATATTTGATAGCTGAATGTCTGGTACGAGTTTATATTTGATCTAGCTAATATGTTGTTCCATGTCTTCCCCTGTTGCATTGCTGGATATTGCTTGGGGCTATTTTTAGTCCCTGCCTTCAAATGGCGCGGACTAATGTTATGCTTCAGGTTGCTTTTTAATATTAATCAATGCTTAGAAACAATGCAAATGCCAAATCATTTCACTTTTCTGATGTTCTAGGGAATTCTTCCTATTAAACTGGAATTTCGGATTTTTATTTCTTTTTTCTATTCCCTAAGCTCTGCTCTTTTTATTACAAAGTAATTGGTAAAATATTTGTTATTAAAGAGATTGAGAAGTCAATATATACAAAAGAATAAAACAATGTTTCCCGAAAATATAAACATTTTATTTTATCTAAAAGAAAGCTGAATAAAACATATAACTATAGCTAACTAAATATTAGAAATATTCTAATATTTACAATAAATTACCATTAACTAATAATAGATGCTTATCTATTATCGTAATACTCTCCCTTAATGGTTAATCTATCCACAACACCAAGCTGTCTTCTGAATCTTTGGCAAACTAAGGACAAGCTCTTCCTGAGCAAGCTTAAAGAGATAATGCACATTTAAGTGCCCATATCATTGATGCTAAAGTGTGCTAATAGAAGATTGCCGAGCAGCCATAGCTAAGTCCCGAGAATCACCAAAATTAGTAACTCAGAAAAGACCACGGTCCTCAAGACCCACTGCAACAATTGACGAAGTTGCCCTATCAGTGATGGTACACTGATGTGAACTGAAGGTGACATCCAAGTGTGGAGAATGTCGTAGTAACTGATTGACTGAGAGTAGATTTAGTTTCATCCCTGGAACATAGTACACATTAAGAAAAATGAGATTCATCTCAACAGACTAAATCTAAATGTTGCCTCTACTAACAATGATGTACTCTTCTCTGCCACCAAAAATAACAAAATCTGAGTAAGGCTGGTAGTCAGTGAACCAATCTTTGTGGTGGGTGAAATGATGAGAGACACTTGAATCAATGTACTAGGAAGATGATTTCACATGATTTGTAGGTGTTTTAGCCATGAAGGTGTAAAAGACAGATTTTGTTTGCTCAATGTGCTCTGCACTATTCACTTTGGGCTACAAACTTGATTGCTTAGATTGGGTAGCTAAGCATTTTCGACATTCAACCTTCATGTGACCAAACTTTTGGTAATTGTTGCATTGAATGTTCTTCTTTCAGGAGGCTTTTGAAGTTGGAGCAGAAGACTTTTGTTGAGATTTTCTTTTATCCTTCTGAAAGGACTTAGCATCAAAGGCTTGCTTTGTGGAGGTGGGGCTAGAACTGCTACCGAATTGTTGTTTCCACCTATCTTGCTGAAATAGAAGTGTGTAGAGATCTGTGAACTTCAAATCAATACCAGTAGAAGTGATGTTGAGAATCTCGATAAAATGCTCATAGGACTTATGTCCTCTTCCTCCATCTTGCGACCAATGGCAAGTAATTGACCATAGATTTCCTAAATCTTATTCAGGTGAGCCTGGAGCGACATTCATTCATCCATGATAATATAAATAAACTGCTTTTTAAGAAAAAAGTTTTGCATTTGTCAGAAGTCTCATGAAGTTTCTTCAAATGCTCCCATATCTTGGCAGCTATTTTGCCTGATGGAATTTGAGGGAGCTAATCATCTACGGTGGATAATTTGAGAAGCATTACCGCATCTTTGTGATTGAGATCCCATATATCCTGATTAGTACCAATTGCAGTTGGACACATTGTAACACCCAAAACAATCTCATTAGTATTCCAATATTCAAAGATTGCTAATATCCACTGCTTCCATGTGGTATAATTCCAACCATTGAATTATGAATTGCCTTCAATCATAATATTAGTCATAGATGCCATAGCACCGTGAAAATCTATGAAGGCATACTTTTCGAGGCAAAAAAATGGAAGACCTAGAAAATATGACGGAGTAGCCAGATGAGAGCTTGCAAAACCCAAAAAGAATATGTTGTCAGTTTCTAGATTTGTTGGCTCGAAAATTGAGGCACCTAGAAAAAATATACAAACCAGTTGAAATCTTGAAAAACCCACCAAGAATCTATAATTTTTTTTGATCTAGTACAAAAGATTAGAGTTTCGAATAAAATAGCCCTCGCTGCTAAAAAGCTTTAAAAATGACGGATTTGTAGAGAAAATTGTGGAATCTAGGCACAAATAACCAACTAATGTTTGTAAAAAATCTAGATGCTTCCAAATAGGCAAAACAAACCACTTTTTTATTAAAAATGAGTTACAAAATAGACATGCAATTTTCAAAGAAACTTGGATGCAAGTGGCAAAAAAATCAAGGCAAAATAACATAATTTTAACAATAGAAATGTCACCCAACAAACCTCAATGTGAACAATAGAGAATAACCCTCGAGACAAAATAACATAATTTTTTGGTAGAAAACCCTAGTCGAACTAGAGGTTTTCGAAGTACATATGCATGAAAACAATTTCGAAAATAAAAGGTAAATAATTTTAACCAAGAAATTATAATTATTTTCAAAAAAATTTAGAGTATTGTATTACAAAGTAAATGGTAAAATACTTGCTTTGTTATGAGACCGAGAGATAATATATACAAAATTTCCTTAGGAGACGTGAGTAAAGAATAGAAACATTCTATTCTAGCTAAAAGAAAGCTCAACAAAGCTACCATAACTACAGCTAACTAACCTATTATTGTTGTAATACGTTTTTCTGGTAGTATTTTCTTTTTTCCTCTTACAAAATTTGTGACAGAAGGCCTCTTCAAGCCTACATAGTTGGAATTCTCTAAGCAATTCATGTGGTTTGTCTGTGTCTCCACATTTTGCATACCTGCGTATCAAGGCAGTTGCACAAGAGAAAATTGAATAGTAAAGATAGAAAAGCCCTTTAGTGAACATAGACTAATTGCAAGCCCTTTCAAAAATTCCTCCTCAAAATATGCAATGTTCAATCTTCTGTTCTCATGTCCTATGCCCTGCATCTTCTCCATAATGCTCATCTCATCCGCAATCTTCAAAATCATCTGCAATTTCCTCCAGGTTTGAATGAGATTGAAAGTTGGCTCTAGGGTTTATGGTTTCAAGACCTCATCCCATTCTGTTGCCTTTTGTCAGTACAGAACTATAACATGGCATTCGATTTGAATCTTCAATACCCTACCATTGTGGTGCTCTATGCAATATGTTCGACTCTTCAAACTGGTCAGATTCTCTGCTTCTCCACAGATGTCACTTCACGACCAACAATTCCTATAGGAGAGCTCAGCTACAAATCAATGGAGCTAACAATATCGTGTTTTTTCTCCCTTTTCATCAAACCAAGTTTCTATGTGCCTCACAACATTATCCCCCAAAGACCATGCCAATTATCGCATTACTTTTCAACTCTGCATTTCTTTGCCTTTATTTAAGTAGAATATCCACACAGACTATATACACAAATTGCTCAGGAATTTACACAGTTAATATATGCAGAATTTTGTCTCAGCATTGAGGATAAACCAAGGCACACTTGGAGTTGTATCCAGCAGTGATCGTTATGAGCAGGGCATTGCAGTGAAAGTCTTTGACTGGGGATATGGGCAAATCAGAAAAGAAGCTGAGGTAGCTGAGGTAGCTGCAGCGAGGACTGCAACTTCCTTCAAGTCTCTGAATTCAATGCTTAAATTTCCAAATTTCTCCACCCTTTATTGCATAGTGCATTTTCTTGTTCACATTTATCTAAGTGGCTAATTTCCAGCAGCAAATATTCTTTGGGCATTGTGCTAAGATTCATGTTGATACCTAGTTTGAAGGCTGCCATTTATCCCAAGCAGGAGGCGCTGACAAGAGAATGACTTTATCGCTATCATTCTCCCATACTTGGAAATTATAAAAAGTCGATTCCTCTAGAATTTAATCAGTAGTTTATTCCACAAGACAACATCTACTTGTGGCATTTCCTCAAACGGTTCAGGTGCCTAGCCCATGTCTTTCTTTTCAATGCATATTGCAGCTACAACATTTGATAAACATCTTCTGTTATATTTATTCTTGATGGATGCTCATATGTTGTTCTGAAGCAGGCACATACGATGTACCTAGTATATGTTCTCTGCTTGTTCCTTTTCTTTCACTACTATTTTGCCCTATATCTTCATTGTTAAAATCAAATACTGTTTATTCGGCTATCAAAGCCAAATTTCCAGTCCATTTTTGAATTCTTTTATCGCAAGTAGTTGCTGATTGCAAGTTTTCAATTTTACGAAAACTGATTTCTTTTGCTCTTGCATCGCAATGACTTTTGCTAATTTCGTATATCAATTCCCTTAAATTAGAATAGTAGAAACATAAATATGAAAGTGCAATTTGCGCTCTATGGCATTCATTAATGTTTGTTGCAGAAGTTTCCTTGGTTTGTCTGAAATAAAATAAGTGTTATCTTTGAGCCTATCTTTATGCAGTTTTCCTTGAATATTTTGATTAGTGAGATTTTTTTTTTTCAATTTGAGAATCTAAAATATATATGAATGATTCTTCAGCTTTGCAACAATTCTTTTTTGTTTTCCAAATTGTGCAATCACTGCATTCCATGAGATAACAACTCTTTGAGGCAAATTCATCAACAACTCTTGTGTTATATGTGATTCCACTATTTGCATATATCCTTTAATGAATGCCGTGTTCTTGCAATGCTCATTCATTCTAAATGTTTTATCCACAACCATAATAAACCATTACATTTAAGAGTGTGCAGCTAAGTAAGGTGTTGTCTGACTCTTATCCTCTTGAAGTATGCTCTGCCAATTGTGACTTCTTGACCCAGACTTCGTCAAAATACCATTCTAATTTGCAAATTAGCTTACCATCATGAATCTCTACTACCCTCTTGGATTCTGATTGCTTTTGATTTCTAACTTTCTTTCCACTAACCCTTGTAATTGTTTTATGATACTGATATTTAATACTATCATCCACGTGGCCATTATTTCATTTGGTTTCTGTCAGACACAATGCATACCCTTTTCTATTTTTTGAAGAACTTGATAAGTTTTCTTTTAATCACATGTTAGCCACCTACTACAAAATCTTGGAAAAAATTAATAATTGGAGGTATTCATGCTTATCTTAAAATACATAGCATAAAAGTAGGAAGTTAATAATTGTAAGATTTTATCTGCTTGGTGCACTTTGGATAATAGTATACTAAATTCCCCAGTTGCTAATATTTTGATTTTCTGCTTAAAATCAAAGGCCATTCAAGAATATATGACATCAGAAGGAAAAGATTCTACCTCTCTTATTTACTAAGTTTTATTTATTCAAGAAGATTGTATACAAGTTGTTCTCAATTTCTTAAGGTCTTCAAATTAACATAACCCAGAATGGACTTAGAAATGTTGCTATATGTGATTTTGCATGCACATGAGATCTTTGTTTTTAATCAAAAACTTAACTGTGTTAAATTCTGTCCTCCTTCTTGAGGGGGCCTGATGATGAAGCACTCCTCGAGTGTCTCAAGTTGTACCTATAATTTTTTTCTTCATGCACCAACTTTTTGTTTCTTCCTATTATACTTGTAACTTTAATAGGCCCACATAGTTACATGAAAATTTTCCTTATGGATATGCTGATGGATCTCAAACCTGGCATGAAGGAGATGATGGTATTTCCAATGTCCTATTGAATTTACCTTTTTTATGAATTGGAGATTAATATCAGGGAATTTTCTGGTTTGCCAATTATTAGTTATCAAATTAATAAAGATAATATTATATCAATACCCAATTGTCTATTTGAATATCCTCTTTGATTTACCCTAGCAAGAAAAAGGAATCCTCGCATCACTTTGATGTAAGCATTTCAAAAAATGAGGTGCTGGCACATTAATAACTATGAGAAAACATAGTAAGAATGGAAAATGCAAAGACATCGAGGAAATGACTATAATTTAAGAGATAACTCTCTCCAAACCAGAGGTGCTCTGCTAACGTAATTACTATCTGCAGTAATAAAATATGGGCAGCAAGCCAATCTGCAGCTTGCGACAACCTTAAGACAGATTATCCAATTGTTGGCTGTGGATTATTATCTTAAATTACTGTTCAAGATCATCCCCCATCCGATGACTGGTCCAGTGGACACACATTTACGGTCCAATCTTTGTCCTCTGCTTCCTGTTTGTCTTCCTTACTAAAGGTGGCCAGAGGGACTTTGGGAATTTTTCATCCTTGTTGGGGATCACTTCCACTCCTTCGATGCCCCTGGCAACTAATAGCAGCTCCCAAACTAATATAATATTTTCTTCCTTTGAGGCCTACTTCATTGTGGCCTATATTTTTTTTGGGTGAATTCTGATAGGCGAGTGCAAGCATTTGGGGTACTTCATTAAAAAACATGGATTGGGTAGTACCAAAATTTGGGACCCTAAGCTCTCCCTTAGTCTGGCTTGATAATGTATGGAGTATTGATTGAACATTAAACACATTATTAACATAGCATGAGATACTGCCTCAAAATGAGAAAATGTTGAGATTATCAACCTCCATTGCTACTTTCTCAGCCTGTTAATAAATTTGTTATTTCTAGAGATAAGTTAGTCATCTTAAGAGAAATTTTATCTGTGGAAGTGAAATCTATTTTTGATTGTAGCTTGGCAGACAACACTTTACTCTTTCTCCTTCAGAAATATACAGAATCTCATTTGTTTTTAACCAAGCTTAATGAAAACCAACATCTTGACAATGTTAATCCATTTAATTTAGACTTCCACAACGTTTACAAGGCATGTTAAGTTGCCCTGAATTAATTTATCCGCCCTGTTCTACATAGGCATTGAACTGAGTTATCAATGCTAATCTCTTTAAAGTTGAATGTAGACTCCTTGAGGTGAATTATGGTCTGATAAACTGTTTTGGACCTTTTTGGTCTCAACGGTGGGAACTGATCTTTTACCAAAACCATTTTAAAATTGATAAACACCTTTTGTAGCTTCTTTAATTCTTCACTGAGCTTGCAAAAACCTTGTAGTCACCAAATACAGAAGACAATAAAAACTAAATATTGAGGATGGCAGTGACTCCAGCTGTATGCAGCTCTTGTTTCTATGAATTGAATGAATGAATGCATGTACATTCCAATAATATTCATGTGGTCAAAAGGCTTATCAACAGATAAATATTCAAAGTTGAAATAGAAAAGTTCAAAACACCAATATTTATTAAATCTCCTTTTCTTGCTATATCATGAATTTTCTATTGTGCATCTTTATTGAAGTTGCGTAATCCTTGATAGTTTTTGGATATGCTTGATTGTGGGTTTGCCTGTGGACCTTTGGCTGTTTATACATTAATGTTTCTGAATATTTTTGCATTGAAGGATAAAGTGCTAGATGTTACTCTTATTGCCTATTCTGTTTTATTTTCTTTGCAGCATGAATTTGGATGGATGGGAAGGGATGATAGCTCTGGGGTTCAATGCTGCTGTCAGGTCAGTAAGAAAGGCATTAAGTTTAAAACTTTTTGTAAACAATTCCACAACTTATTTAATGTACCAGTTTTTCCTATATGGTGCAGTGTGAGAGTATCAAATGAACTTGGAGCAGGACGTCCCTCTGCTGCCAAGGTTTCTGCGATGGTGGTGAATTTAACGACAATAGTGATAGGCTTATTCTTTATGATTCTCATTTTCATCACCAAGAATGGTTTTCCAACGCTCTTTACCAATAGTGAAGCAGTTATGGCAGCAGTAACCAACCTGTCCACCTTACTTGCCCTCACCATGCTGCTGAACAGTGTGCAACCAGTTCTATCAGGTCTGTAGAAGATTAATATATTTTTCATATTAGTGATTCCTGTAAAGTATTGTGTATGGCAGAGTTGAAAAACCAAACAAAATGTATATATAAACAATAATATTTTATTGGTTCCAATCAAGTATACATGTCTTGTTTGTAGTACAGTTAGGTGCCTACCACAAGTTGTACAAATTAGTCCTAAAAATCATCTGTAGACCCAAAAACAAATTGCCCTAAATGATGAAGAATAAAAGAACCTTTCCTTTCCCTTCTTTTTAACTAACCAATTTGATCTAATTGATGGTTTATAATAGCCATTATCACTACTGTAATAACATCTAAACAGGTGTATTGGAAATTCAGTATCTTAGCCTCCTAAATATCACTGTAAATTTTTTCACCAAATGCATGATAGATCTGTCCCACAAATACAAGAGTAGAGTGGTGAGGATGAAGCAATGGATTCCAACAGACACTCCCCTTGGTCTGCCCAGACACAAGGATCATCACCACTTTTCAATTTCCTACCAATTTGTCATGACCTTTCATAGGATCTTCACTGCTATGGAACATGCTCTAAACCTTAGGAAACTTCTTCAACTATCAAAACTATCAACACACTTAAACAACATGCACTGGTCTCCTCTGCTGTAACGACTTCCACGTCTTGACCATAAGTAACCCTACTCACCATGCCATAACTCCTCATGCTCACAATATTCTAGGAAGGTAAGGAGGTACTCCACATTGGCTTTTTTTTTGTAACAACATGCTATCCATGTCAAGGGACCATAAATGTTATCATACACCTATGTGATCAGTAGACAAAATGAATGGACACACTTTAGGACTATCCTAGGTATGCCAGTGAACAGTGTACACTTGCAAACAGGGTTTGACAACTTAAGGGAAAGATTTTTCCAGTATGGGTGGGGTATCCAACACAAAATTGAGTCTAGAGACTTCAAGGCAGTCAAATAAAAAATGAACTTGTAAAGACAGATAATTCTGATCAACTGTGATCAGTAAGTAAACAATATACAAGCAATGAAGACAACACCTTTAAGGCTTCTGAAATGATCTGTGGACAAGAATGGTTTCCAAAGATAAAAAATATGAATGTTTTAAACCATACACAACCCTTTCCAGAGGGAACAGACAACTTGTGATCAGACCAACCTATTACAATTGTCACTGTCTAAACTATTGGCAGTTAAGACTGTATCTCCTCAATCAGAGAACAATTGTGTTCTTCAACCTCAAAAATTGTGACTATGGAAGTCCCTTAGAAGTCCTTGCAATGTCAAAGTCCCCTTGACAACATAATGAGAAGGTGATCAATGCAGTGTGTAATCTTAATTCCCACTGTGATCAGTCAATGTTAGATGAAATCAGGCCTTCTTACTCCTCAACAAGGATGCATTTTCAAGTTTCCAAGCATTAGATACTTTTTATTTCACTTTCTCTATCTTACCTTCAAATGAATGCATTCAATTCAATCATTAGATGATTCATATACAATCAGATTATGGAAGCCAGCATTCTGGCTTAACTCCATGCACAAGGGCATTAAATAACTCTTAACATACACAATAATTTAACATGAGGCTTGAACTATTTGAAAGAGAAATTAATCCATTATAGAATACCAAAAACTTGAATTTTTCAGCAGTTAAAAGCTGAGTTACCAAACAATTTGTACTCAAATCCTTAGCAGGTAGGTTTTTGTGACTGCTTTTACCAATTGTGATGGATCTCCCTCTACAATTCATGGCCAAGCCTGTCTTTTTTTCCTTAGAAAGCTAACTCTCCATTCTAGCTCTTCCAACCTATTTTCAATGCGAATTATCAATCAGCAAAAGATCCACATTACCGTCTTGGTAATTTTGCAGGAAAATGACATAAAAGTTGTTTTATTCAACTTTGTATTCTAAACTCTAACATAATATTGATGGTCGACCCAAAAGGATTCTTAAAAGTCTCCAAAGTAATTTTTAACTCTTTTCAACCTTCCCTACCAACATGTGGTCGTTGGCTTACAATCAACCCCTTAATCATGCATTTTGCAAAGTTGTCAAATGACAACTGCAATAAGTATGCAATTTTTGCATTTTGACAGTAAATGGCTTATGAAGGCTTACAAACATATCAAATTTGATCCAATTAGCCTATTGCCACTATCCAAAAGCCTATTCAACCTAGTTTGACATATTTGACCAACATTGACCATTAGGGCCCAACAGGTCTGTTGAGTACATTTGTTGCTCAAATGGCCTTACATCAACATCAAATTGAACAAACAAAATTAAACAAACATGAAGACACTAACCATGGCCTTGGTATGACCTTATTACATTGATTTTGAAGTCTTGGCCTTGTAGGCCACTTGGGAATTGTGAAGCTCCTGCATTATAGAGTGTTGTTAAGGGAACAAAGCAAAGCTTACCCTAATAGTTAGGAAATAAGCAGGACCATGATTTCTTGTTGCAATGTAGATGAGTGGGAATTTTTTCAAGAACATAATGCATGATTTTTTGGGGTCTTATGCCAACCCCAAATTTAGGACATACTAGATCTCTGGCCTCTGTGATCAAAGTCTGTAACTGCATCCCTGGTAGACCTTGCAATTTCTATTGTGTAGTATACTCGACTTTTTTATTGCTGACAATGCACTTGAGATTTATTGAAATTTGACATATATTAGACAGTTATGGGCATATATACAAATTCAGTTACACTTGTTTTGTATAGCTAAATATCACGGATTCATTCTTGGGTTCTCAAGAAAGTGAAGTGTTTTGTGTTGACACAAATTCAGGGGTAGCAGTAGGAGCAGGGTGGCAAGCACGGGTGGCCATTGTGAACCTAGTCTGCTACTATATTGTTGGAGTGCCTTCTGGTGTACTTCTGGGTTACAGTTTCAACTTAGGAGCGAAGGTAATTGTGCTTGTAAATTTTTTAAAAAAAATTGCAACATGTTTTTTTATCTGAATGTGATTTGAAAATTTGATTCAAACTTGAACACAATTTATTAATTGAATTGAGAAACAACATTATCTTTACATTGTGAATTGTAGAAATTCTTTATCACTCACTTTTTAAATCAAGTTTCAAAGTTCACAATGCAAAAGTTAAAGATCACATATGCCCTATTTCTGTGGAACATGCTCAAGTACTGCTGTATTTCTAGCAGGGTATTTGGAGTGGCATGATTAGTGGAACAGTGCTACAGATGATGATACTTTTGGTTATCACATGGAGGACAGACTGGAACAGAGAGGTATTACTATCTTTCTTCTTGTAAATAAGAAATTGTGCTTTATTTTTTCTTGGGCCCGCTTTGGTTTCATGTTGGACATTAATAAATTATCTTATCTTATCTACTTGAATATCACTGACTACACTTGGGTTTATTTTCAGGCCTCAGAAATCAAAGATAGGATTAAGGTGTGGGGAGGTTCAGTAACCCCATCACAGATAGTTCAGTGAAGTTAAATAAGATAACCATTTTTGTAGGTTTATTAATGAATATGGGCTTGCTGTAGTACTCTGAGAAACCTATGGTAAAATATGCTCACGGATATTGGGGAACAGCCTACCTCTGAAAAATCTAGAGGCAGGTGTGAGAGGGTTTGTACTGCTGGGATTCTTTGCCTAACTTGGTTGATTGATGGCCCGGTTTTGAGGATTCTTAACCTTTTTTTTTGCTTACACTCTACAGCTTGATTTCTCTTCTTTTTCTCTTGCAATATATTGTATTCTTTTTTGGTTAAACATTCAAGTAGGCGTGGAATTTGATGGCCGTATTGGTCATTTTTGCACTTTTGAACCGTATATGACATGGTAAACAATTGTAAGACCATATGAAATGATAGTCTAAATTTTCAAAAATTTGACAATACGACAACTAAGTTTATTACTAAACCATCAATATTTGTTATAGGCAATTTAATATTTTATTTAATATACATAAATGCGATTTTTTTATATTATAAATCGTGGGATCAAAAAGGTACATAAAAAAGGAGGGAGGCAGAGCCTCAACCAACTAATCGAAAAAACAGCAAAAAGAAACAGTCCACCAAGAGGGACTACTATCCGAAATACAAATACATCAGAGTAATACAAGGAGAAAGGTGAGCCAGAGTAATAAATGCGATTTCATAATATGTATGACAACTATATATTATTTTATATTTATATTGTTTCTATTTTTTTCTTTACCTTTAGATATGTTTCTATTTTGATGATTGCATATCTATATTAATTTAGAAACTTACTGAAATAGAATATAATGAATTTTAAATTTTTATTTTTAGTAATTTACAATATTAGATATGTATTTTTATATTACTTTTTGTTAATTATATTAATTTAAAAATTTCTTAAATTAAGATATATGATTTTAGAAACTTTTTCTTTTATTTGAATTATATATATATATATATATATATATATATATATATATATATATATATATATATATATATATATATATATATATATATATATATATATATATATTACTAATTTATAATTATTAGTTATTTATAAAGAATTTTGTATAAGTTAATAATTAATATTTATTATTTTCTAATTTATTAAACATTTAAATTTAAAATGATCTTTAAATTATTTGAAAACAAAATAATTGACCATCAATTTTTTTTTCAAAATGTAAAATAAAAGGCATGGAAATTGTTTAACCGTCATTAAAAAATTATATGACAAGCAAAGGCAACCGTCAAATTCCAGACCTGCATTCAAGTCCACCCAAACACTCAGTAATTATGTTCTTTTTGTTCATCTAGATCTTGTCTACGGTTGACATCCAAGTCACTGTGAAATAGAAGCATATAAGATTTACGTTCATCCCCGACCAGGGAATCTTCAATCAACTATTGTGTTGTTTTAAGTTCTACAAAATTTATGGAAAAAGGTAAAGGATAATTTAGTAATGCGATAATAGTTCAAAATTAAATCAGATTTTTATTTTTCTTTTTCTTTCTAATTTGATGTCTATTAGTAGAACTTATTCGATAAGAATTCAAAATTAAATTGATATTTTTATTATTTTTTCTAATTTAAGGTATACTAGTGAAAAAACTTATATTGGTTATTTTTTAAGATCTTATAATTTTTTTGGTTTTTTTTTTTGCTAGATAATCAAAGATACTATTTATTGTAATTAGTTATTATTATAAGTTAAGTTCCTTTGCATAGTTTTTAGTAATAACTTTAATTTTAATATTATTTCATATATTAAAATTTAATAATGATATTTTTCATATGTCTTAATCTTTTTCTTATTTGTTGTATTTGTTATATTTTACTTTCTAATTTTTTTGTTTCTTTTTTAGTTAAATTTAACATAATATTGTCAAAGTTTATTAACAAGAAAAAGATCAGTTTACTAATAGGACTTCTATAGTATCAAGTGCAAATAGATCCAAAAATAGTTTTAAATAGGTTTATCCTTTACTATTTTACTGATATTTAATATAAATCTCATCGCAAAAACATAAACACAAACAGTTTATTATCCATTGAAATATAAATTGCAATTAAGCTTTTGATTTTATGAATACGTTTTTACATTAATTTAGTAAATTTTATTTACTTACATTTCTACTTTATTTGTTTAAAATTAAATATGTTTAAAATAAATAAATAAATAAAGTGAACTAATTTATTTCTCTACGGAACTAAGTACCCTAATAAGATGCAAGGCATAGTCTTTGGTAGGTTATCATTATCAAAGGTTGAGCTCATCATATATAACTTCTAAAAATATAAAATAGTTATGCAATGGAAAGACAGTTTAACCAAAACCGTTCTTATGTCCTTAAAACCATTAAAGCTCAAATTGTAGTTAACTCATTTGAATGTTAAAGTAGATAGGACAAAACAAGTCTTTTGGTTTACAATGGTTTGATTTAAGAAAATACACTTGCCCAATAAATTGCATCTTATGGAATATGAATGGCTGGATTCAAGTTGCGAATTAATTGTAAGCAAAAAATCTGGAGAACATATCATAGTACTCCATATCATTAGCTTCGGTTTATAACGAGTAGTATATGGCATAAATCCAACCTTGTATTTATTAATGTTCGAACATATATTAGACAACTGAATATTTTGTCTTTGTTCAAAATTAAAACTTAAATGTTCCTTTGACCTATGGAGTTTCTAGTTGTTTAAATTAGGTTTTAAATTCGAATTAAAAGTGTTAATGTTATAATTCTGTCGGATAAATTATATTATATATATGAGATTTATAATATATGACAAATATTATATATAGAATAATTAACTTATATTAAGAGTGATATATATATCTATATATATATATATATATATATATATTGATTGTTATATAACAATTATAATATATTGACGGTAGATTACTTGTGTTATAACTATATCTAATGTAATTTAATATGTTATAAAGAAATGTATTTTCAAGAGACATGTCTCTTTATTTCACATATATATTCATTCATATAATAACTTGAAAAACACATAAAATTCTACAAGTGCTATTACAAGTTACAAATCATATTTCACTAACATAGTATCAGAGCAAAGCTTGGGAAGAATATCTCAATAAAGATGTTGAAGATCAAGCAAAATATCCAAACTAGAATTCTAATACAATTCAAATTGGTGTCTATATGCAATGGATAGATCAATGTCAAGTCCATCTTGCTATTTGGTCTTTGGCTCTATCCTTGACTTGGTCTTAAATTTTCCATTGAGGAACCTAAAGCAGATCAAAGCACTGTCAATAAACCTTGAATGCCTAAATATATTGAGCAATCTAAGTTAGTCGTGCTTTCAAGATTTGAATGACTAGCTTCTCTCAAAGAATTGGAAGGAGATATGTAGAGAGGTGTTGGAAACAAAAGGTTTGAAGTGCATGGAGAAATTGAGCAATGTGAAACTTAGAGAAAATACAGGATAAATTGCATTCAAACAATAAAGACGTGGCCAAATCAAATAACAATATGTACACAGGGGGTCCTTGATACGTCCTTTTTATTCTCACCAAATGTCTTTACCATTGGCACCTCTGCTTTATCTAAACTAATGATATTGATACAAGTTATGTGTTTTCTTCACACATGAGGATTCAATAAAAGTTGCATAAAAGAGGAGGTTATTCTCCAATATCATCAATATGGGTTAGAAAGGGTAGATGGGTCATAATAGGCATCTTCACACAACATTGCAAAAGGATCACTGCAGGTTTTGAAATGAGCCTCACTACAGATGAAAATCACAACATGTACTTGATTGCAAGATATTGGGAGAGCAGAGTTTAGGACCAGACCTATGAAGTTTCAGATATTCCTAAATTCAAAATATACAACGAGACAAGACATAGGGTTAAAGACCATTACACTTAGATGCATGGCAAGTACTAGAAGGTAGAACCTGCAGGACAATTGATAAGGAGATATCAAATCCATGCATTGATAATTGCATATAGTGGTGCCGCTCGATCCAAAAGAAACAACAATTGTGAAGATCCCACTCAATCAAGAATAACGACCGTGGCAATGAAAACTGTTCGTAGCGTGAACTTCAACATTTAATCTTTGATTGAGTTGTTTGGTAATGAATGGACTTGGCTTAGCTGAGAGATTAATCTTTGATTCATATGGAGAGAGATGAAGTGCAAGGGATATACAAGCCACATATTATTGGTGACATGCTATGAAATAATATTCACAATTAATTGTACAATTTCCCCTACAAGATTCTGTGTAGAAGAAGTATATGGTAAAGGATATAAAATATAAAATTCTCCAATCAGGGATAGAAACAAAAAAACATTGAATGTGAAGGGTGGCAAAGTAAACTAATCAACATTAGTAAAATGCACAATACACATAAATTATATGAGCAACATGTCAAACAAACAAAGTGAACATCACGAGAGGAGGATAAACAAATGAAGTGGACATCACGAGAGGAGGAAATAATCTCGATTAGACCAATACTAAAGAAATACTCATGTAGGAAAGAAACATTCGAAGAGTATTTTGAGAATTAAGTTCCTGGAAAACTCATCCACTGTGTCCCACAAGGTTTAGAAGGTAAATAAAGACTGATCAACAATGAAATGTTGAGACTTTGTGGAGAAGGCATCATCAATAAATTTCTACCATCTAAGGATTCCCCAAGAAATTCATCTAAAATGTTCACATATGTGGAGTTAAAGATGACAATAAGGAATTTCAAATATAAGCTTTGCATCCAAGGATTTGATGTATTTGGTCGAATGACATTGATGTCTAGATGGTGTGCATATTGATAATGATTTTCTTTCTCAGAAATGGAGAAAGAAATGATGTTAAACAAGCATTATTTGATACATGGGCATGGGACACATTGCGAAAGCCATACCAATGTGGCTTGAGTGACAAGGAGACAGGCTGTGTGTCCATATATATGCAACATTGTTGGCGTACTTATATGTTCAATAATATAAGAGTGGGAATCCAACATTGTAAGGGGGAATGATTATCAATGATCTATTAATGATAACCAATGTTTTATTCCCATTTGAACCATCCTTATATGAGAATAGAAAAGACATACTCAAATTTTTTAATTCTTACATGGAGGCATTTCCCGATTTGATGCATATGTCATTTCATTGGAGCAACTTATATTTGCAGATAAGTATTTATTATCCTTGGGTATTACATGTATCTACTCATTGTAGTCTCTCTCTTATTTTATATTTCTATAATTACTATAAAGAGCTATTTGCCTTGATTTTTTCTTTTGTCTCTGAGGATGTTCTTGCAGGAAAAGAAAATTGGTACATTAGGCATGCTACCAAATATTGTGCAAACTCAATCTTATGATAGTAGCTTCAAAGAAGCTATGATTTAGGATTCACGAATCATTTGATGATTTTGTTGGATAATGTGAGTTTCTTGAAGCAAATATCCTTGATGGTTGAAATTATGAGAGGGAGTCTTTTTTGGAATATTCAAATATGGAAAGAATACTTATGGGGGGGGGGGGGGGGGGGGGGGGTGGCGGTGAATCAGAAGTATCACACTTTAACCAATAAAATTTTTAACTGAAAGTAAATTGCATGCATGTAAATACATCAAGTAAACATGAAACTAAGACATGCATCAACAACTCATAACACTGGAATTTGGTAACCTAGAAACCCTCCAGGAATAAGAAGGTAAAACTAGGGTGGGGATGATACCCACAAAAATTACTGCAGCAATATTGTTCAACCACTTTTGATGGTCTGCCCTGTTAAAGGCTTTATACTGTATTAATAGTGACCTAGTTAGAGGCTTTACAAACACTTTAGATGAAGTGTCACCCTGTTAAAGGATTTAATTACCTAATTAAAGGATCTACGAAGTAGCTGTTAAGCTAACCTATCACCATAGGATTTTCATTCTAATACAATTGCTAGAAAGTATTAGGTATAATGAACCTGATAGATTACAATCCTTGATTGTTGAATGCAGGCACCTGTTTTGCTTTCTCTGATCTTGATCCTTTTGTGATTTGATAACCCTCGCTTCTGAAAATAGATTTCATTGTGCACCCTTGTATCTCCACTCTTCTATTTACAATGAAATTTTATCTTCCTTATAAAGGCATTTGAAAATTTAGGGTTAGGTATGGATCTACGATCCATATTCAATCTTCATTTTCCACTTATTATTTGCACTTTTTCTATTGGTTGCATGCCTTCATCATTTTTCTTATTGTCTGCATGTAGATTGCATAGGAAAAATAAAAGATTCGATCTTATCATTAAATCCTTCGAGATTTACCTTATGTCGGCTACAAAAACTGTTTGCATCATAGTTTGTGCAATTAAAAACTCTTATGCTGATATTTTGAGTTACTCGGCTCCTGAAGTATTGCTGATACTCAGCACATGCTGTTTCCTGGATAGCTCGGCACCTAAACAAAACTGTATCACTCGGCACCTTATGTTGCTCGGCATTTGTTAACACTCGACACCTTATGTTGTTCGAAACTTGTTAACACTTGGCACCTTATGTTGCTCAGCACTTATTAACATTCGGCATTTGATCTTCACTTGGCACATGAAGATCACTTGGCACCTGAAGTCTTTCCTAACTCGGCATTTGTTGTGGCTCGGCATGCATGGTGTACTCGGCACCAATATAGAGTGGGTAAGTGTATTGGCACTCAAGTGTCAAAAACCATTATGAGGTTAACAATCTCCCCCTTTGACATGAGTGACAAAAACACTTAACTAACCTTATGAGTACATTTACTAATCTAATTGGTATATACATAGTTTAAAGAAAACTTGATCAAAATTTGTAATTTACAATATATGCCTCAAAAATTTTGTAACTCCCCCTGAGTTGATTGTGCCTTATCTGTATATCAAGCTCCTCCTTTGTATCTTTTCTCCCCATTAATTCATCTCATAATATCTGTATCTCCCCCTATTATGTCTCTTTTCTCCCCCTTTTTGACACTTATGTCAAATAATGTTTAAGGGTTAAGACCATATTTAGCCAAAAATGTGTTGTTTACTTCCATAATCATCCTGAGAGTTGCATCCCAATTGTTCAAAGCAATTTTTAGTGACTTATACTGGATGGCAGTCTTGACAACAAGATGAATAAGTCCTTCTAAAGTAGAAATATTTGGGTCTTTCTTGAGAACAGTTTCAGCATATACTTGCTCTTTATGGAGTACTTCTAAATGTGGGGTAATGGAGGATTGGAGCTGTATTAGTTTGGCCTTGATATTAGCCTCATCTGTTGTTAATACGATTATTTCTTTGCGAGTGTGAAGCAATTGAGCAAAATTCTTCTCACTTTGCGTTGGATCATTTGGTAGTTGCATGCTTGAAATGTTTAAATTTCTTTCCAGGCTCAATATCTTTTGGCTTGTCTCTTGTGTGAAGTATGAAAAATCACACAGCTTTTTGTATAATGAGAATATATTCTCAAGTACCTTTTTCACTTTGTCAATGAGCTTTGCTAATTCAACCTGTGAAAGTGCAATTTGACTTGATATTTGTTCATTTACTTTTCCTTGGAATTTTCTCTCTGACCATTCCATAAGTTTTGCATTTGTTTCTAGGTCTTCATTTGTCACCTGGTCAATAATATCTGATAATTGCTCTGTGATATGCTTTGACTCATCTAGTGATTGCAAACTGAAGGCATCCATAAAGATGTCCTTAATTTCATATAGTGTTTGCTTTTGTTTATACTCCTTCCTGAGTATCTCCTATCTTTTCCTCCTATTCAGTGCTTCTTGCACCTCATTGATTTGATCAATGGTTATTGTTTTTGATTCAGAGCCTGGTATGACTATCTCCTCATCTAATTCAGGGTCTCCATAGTGAAGTACCCTTGCAACTCTGGTAGTACTAGATGTTGGTACAAATATTTGCAATGGCTGGTGTGAAGTAGTTCTCGAGGTAGGCAAATCTATTAATGTTTGTATTGCCTCCTGTTCTTTAGGGGTTTTCACTATTTCCTCCTTCTGTCTACCATGATCAATTATTGTAATTTTGGGAAGTGCACCTTGTGTTTGTGCTGTAGGATTAGATGTAATAGTCTGTCCTATTTGTTTTGTTCCTTTTTCTACAATTGCACTTGGCTTCTGTATTGCAACATTAACTATGCTTGTTGGCATTTGAAATTGAATACTAGTAGTTGTAGAGATGATAGAAGGTGGTTCTTGTGGATTCACCTTATATTTGACTATACTTTCTACTAGTTTTTGCAATTCATCCATACTGACCAATACTGGATCTGCACATAATATTGCTTGTTGGGTAGATTGGTCAAAAATTCTTTTAAGATCTTCTGTAGTTAATGGATTGATATTCTGACCAGAAGTATCAGGAACATCAGTAATAGTTACAACGTCTGTAGGTGAGATGGATGCTTGAGGAGGGCTAGGAGGTGGCAATTGTGTGTCTTGCACACTCTGATCTGGTTGCTACTCTTGCTCAACTGTTCCCATTATATCCTATTTTTGTGTCTCTTCCTCCTCTCCATCTTTCTTTTCTTCTTCCTTCTTCTCTTCTTCTCTTTTCTTTTGTTCTTCTTCTTTCCTTTCTTCTTCTCTTTTCTTTTCTTCATCTTCTTTCCTTTTTCTCCTCTCCTCTATTGGTACAACAGCTTCTTCCTTGTATTCTTCTTCAAGAAAATTTTCAATCTTTTTGTACAAGTTTTTCCATGATTTCATTGTTCTTTGAACAATTTCTTCCATCCTATTTTGGAGTATGAAGAATGCCCTGTATTTAGCTGTAAACTTATTATTATGCCTTTTGACTGCATTCTTTACTTGTTCCTTAGTCAAATCCAGCAATACACTTGCTAGGGTTGATTCCCTCATCTCCTTCTCCATTTTCAAACAGAAATGCCATCTGTCTTCTATAATTTTTGACAGTTCTTTTGGCAATTGTCCATCTAGTTCAAGTGGAGTGTACTTGAACTATGCCATTATTCCATAAACTATTTCTTCTATCTTATTTTGTTCTTCTTTGGTAAATTTATTGAAATCAACTTTATTTAAATTACTTAAGTCACCATTTCCAATCTTTTTACATAAGGTATCAACTAAAGAATAGCTTACCTTTTCAAATTGGTCTTCTTCATCAGTGTCAGGTTGAGCCACATATCTTCTTCTTTTCCTCGACTCTTCCTATGTTTCATTGATTTGTTCTTTCTTTGTAACTTCCTCTTTGGCCTTTTGAGTGGAGGCCCTTGTTGCTGCTCGTGTTGTTGGCTTTTGAGGTGATGGCGTGGCAGCTTTCTTTGATCTGGGCTTAGCTGGAGGCTGTTCTATTGCCTTTCTCTTCTTTGGCTCAGCTTTAGTTGGTGCTTCCTTGGCTTCTTCTTCCTTTGCACCTTCCTCCTTGTCTTCTCCAAGACCTTGAGTTAATTCTATTGGCCCTTGCTCTTGCTCATCTTCATCATCACTGTCATCTTCTTCTTCTTCTGCTTCAGCCTCAATTTCTTTACCAAATTTCTTCTTAATCTTCTTTAATAATTTGTCTTTCTTCTTCAATGTGGAAGCAGTTTTTAATTCCATGTTTATCTTTGATCTTACCACATCATAAGTGCCAAAATGTGGAGCACTTTTATCTATTTCTTCTGCCAATAATGTAGTTATTGCTGCAGATGCCTCATCAATATTAATTTCATATCCAAATGGCCTTAGCCATCTTACCCTTGGTATAATTGCTTGAATATAGGTAAAATCAATGTCAACTAAGAAACATATATCATTAGTATGTTTTTCCACTAAGGAAACTGGTATCCTTGATCTTTGCTTCATGGATTTCTTGAAATCCTCAAAATAGCTTGTCATCAAGGTATCAAAATTTTCTCCCATTTGCTCTATATATTCATTAATTTGGGCAATGATGGTTTTTTCATTCCTCCATGCCACTTTGCCAAAAGAAGGAAACTCATTCTGAACATAAAAGAATATGCAAACTAGGATTGTTTCAAATTTGCATTGAGTGCCCTTTGTTCTTCTTATGGCAGCTAGGTTTTCATTGATATGCTGTAGTTGCAATTCTGCAAGATCATAAGTATGATCTTTTTTCACCAATTTGTAGCCTACATCTACTGCAATACATGGTACACTGTTGAGTCTACTAGATTGATAGAATTTATGGGCGATGACTCTAACAACAAACTCAACTAGAGGATCCTATATGGTGTGAATTGTCATTCCTCTTTTGTTCCACTAGGCACCAGTGTTCTTTTCAATAACCTCCTTTGATTCACTTCTCAAAGTTTTGAACCGATCTAGGGTTGGGTACCCTGTTACTCTATGTATGATTTCTTTTGTCAATTTGATGAGAGAATCTTCTAACCACAAATTTCCACCATGAATTATGCTCAGCACAAGTCTAACCCATTCTATTTTGAATATGGTGGGAAGGCTCAAAACTCGAGTTAAACCCTTTCTTTCAACGATTTTGAATTCATCTTTCAACACTCCATCTACACCCAATTTCTCATAAGATTGTCTTATTTCCATGTCTCCTAGGGCACCTATCTTACAATTGTAACATTTTCTCACGTCTTGGACCATTACAACTTTTGGGGGAATTTGGGAGAGAGCACCGGTTGGGTCATTTTTGTAGGCAACTTCGGGAATGGGTCAAAAATCGGGTTGCTTGATCTCATTTGAAACTAACTGAACTTCAGACGTTTCTTTATCCCCAATTTTCTTCGAACTTGATGCCATCTATGCAAACTAGGGTTTTTACAATAAAAGGATACGAAATTGCGTAGCTCGGCACAAATAAAAATACCTTGAGATCGATTAAAAATGTGTTGAATGAGGTTGTAATCTGCTTGAAACGTTGGATTCTTGCTATGAAGTCGCTCAACTCTCTTTCTTCTTCTTTGCTCTTTGATCGCGATGAGTAAAACTGATTGAAATCGCGATAATATACCCTATTTCCATCACATTAAATGCTCAACTACCAACTCGACTTTTGAAGAAATCTTGACCTAACTCAGCTTGCACTATATTTTCACTTTTCTCGACTTCCATTCGAGTTAACCAACTCGACATTAGTTATCAGCTCGGTCGTTGTTAGGAGCTCGACATGTGTTGGAGTTTAACTCGGCATCCAAAGATATTCTGGCAACAACATTTAGATTTTGTCTTGACATTTTATTTCATGCAGATTTATACTTAGCATGGCTTCTTTGTCTTGGGACTGATGTGAGATATAGCTTTGTATATCAGTCCAGTATACTTCTTATGCTTAATTTGATGAGGTGTGATCACTTGACCAATTGGGTGAAGTGATCCCTTTGCTTGATGTGTTGCACTCATCTTTCTTTTTCCAAGTCTTATTCATTTGCCTTATTATATTTTCGACATCAATTTTTCCTTTTCCCTTGTTTTCTTCAGTCTTGGGTGCCTTTGATCTTGTAGGACAGTTTCTACTGATATGACCAATTTTGAAACAACTGAAACATGTAGTTTGATTCAACCATCTTTTGTAGTTCCCTCTGAAATGTGTTCTTATGTAGTTTTGTGGTATATGTCCATATTCTTGACAATAGTGACATTTATGCCTGGTGTTGTAATCCCAATGATAATGACTTTCATTCCCTTCTGTTTTTGCTGGTTGATTTGATGTCCACATAGGTTTTGATCTACACTCAAATGCCCTATGTCCATACTTTTTGCAATTATAACAATGTCCATCAAATCTCTGAGTCCTTATGACATTGGATCTAAAATTTTGTGTCATATGTCCTTGCATGTTGCACTTGTGACAGAAACTCTTATTTTTGGGTGTGTTTGATTGATTGAATCTTCTACTCCTGCACACATTTGTTGTATGCCCCTTCTTATTACAGTAATTACAAGTGGGTTTTGAATTCTTACCTTTGTCACTTCTTTTTTCAGCACTCTTTGATGATTCCCCAACTTCA
The DNA here is from genome assembly GCA_028749045.1 of Cupressus sempervirens. Lineage (NCBI taxonomy): Eukaryota > Viridiplantae > Streptophyta > Pinopsida > Cupressales > Cupressaceae > Cupressus > Cupressus sempervirens. Next base: position 747,407,101 of record CM053786.1, read on the forward strand.
GTGCTATTGTATCCTAGTCCTGATGTATCATGGGCAGATTTTGGGGATTTCAGCAACTGTTCAAAATATTTGATAGCTTCACTTGACTTGTTGAGATTCTCTGCTACCTCTTTTTCTCTATTCAATTCATTCTGCATTTTTTCATTCTGCATCTTTAAAGTAGAGATCTCAATATCTTTCACATTGAGTTCATGATGAAGGTTCATCATTTGGGCAAGTGAATAAGAAGTATCACACTTTAACCAATAAAACTTTTAACTGAAAGTAAATTGCATGCATGTAAATACATCAAGTAAACATGAAACTAAGACATGCATCAACAACTCATAACACTGGAATTTGGTAACCCAGAAAGCCTCCAGGAATAAGAAGGTAAAACTGGGGTGGGGATGATACCCACAAAAATTACTACAGCAACATTGTTCAACCACTTCTGATGGTTTGCCCTGTTAAAGGCTTTACACTGTATCAATAGTGACTTGGCTAGAGGCTTTACAAACACTTTACATGAAGTGTCACCCTGTTAAAGGATTTAATCACCTAATTAAAGGATCTATGAAGTAGCTGTTAAGCTAACCTATCACCATAGGATTTTCATTCTAATAAAATTGCTAGAAAGTATTAGGTATAATGAACCTAATAGATTACAATCCTTGATTGTTGAATGCAGGCACCTGTTCCGCTTTCTCTGATCTTGATCCTTTTGTGATCTGATAACCCTCGCTTCTGAAAATAGATTTCCTTGTACACCCTTGTATGTCCACTCTTTTGTTTACAATAAAATTTCATCTTCCTTATAAAGACATTTGAAAATTTAGGGTTAGGTATGGATCTACGATCCATATTCAATCTTCATTTTCCACTTATTATTTGCACTTCTTCTATTGGTTGCATGCCTTCATCATTTTTCTTATTGGCTACATGTAGATTGCATAAGAAAAATAAAAGATTTGATCTTATCATTAAATCCTTCGAGATTTACCTTATGTCGGCTACAAAAACTATTTGCATCATAGTTTGTGCAATTACAAACTCTTATGCTGATATTCAGAGATACTTGGCTCCTGAAGTATTGCTGATACTCGGCACATGCTGTTTCCTGGATAACTTGGCACCTAAACAAAACTGTACCAATCGGCACCTTATGTTACTCGGCATTTGTTAACACTCGGCACCTTATGTTGCTCAACACTTGTTAACACTCGGCACCTTATGTTGCTCGGCACTTGTTAACACTCGACATCTGATCTTCACTCGGCACATGAAAACTACTTAGCACATGAAGATCACTCAGCACCTGAAGTCTTTCCTAACTTGGCATTTGTTGTGGCTCGGCATGCATGGTGTACTCGGCACCAATATAGAGTGGGTAAGTGTATTGGCACTCAAGTGTCAAAAACCATTATGAGGTTAACAGTTTGACAGTTCATTAGAGGCAACCTTGGAGAAAGAGAGGGAGTAGAAAATTAAAAAAATGCTTCAATCAAACTTTTGATGATATTGGTTTAGAAGGAGTAGACTTTGTTGATGGATTCAACACTAGTCAAAAACTATAATAGCTAAAGGACTATGATTCATGGGATAAAGTCTCATGTATGTAGACTGGAAGGCTTTATGCTATCAGAATACCCATTGAACTAGGGGAGCATGACATGACTTGCTTCCAAGAGGTTAGATGAATGATAACAGATTGAGAGGAAGTCTGACATTTCATCAGAGAGAACCTTGTGCTAAGAGGTCAAAAAAGTTGATATCAAACTAAGAGGGAGAAACCTTATTCTCTGATATGTTTTATGGTGAATGTTGTGACAACACCACATGACAGTATTTGTGGAGACTTCATGCGAACTTTTGATGTCATACATGTATGAGCATGTCCCTTGTGTACATCATGAAGAAGTGATGACTTCTAAATGATTATCACTTGTATTAGGAGAAGTTGTAAAGTGACGTCCTTACAATAACTTGTAGCATGATCCATTTTTGCAAAAATGTTTCATGTAAAGGCTTTATCTTATAAATCAACAACTAGGTGGTTGATATCATTAATTTGATTATCTATAAGTTGCTTGTATAAATATATTTTCAATGCTTATTGTATATCTTGCCTTGATATTCTGATAGGCCATTACCACATTGAGTACTTGGTGGATATCATTTAGTTGATGTTCTGATAGGCCATTACTCAGAGTATTTGGCGAATATCATTTGATTGATATTTGATAGGCCAATGCTCATGTTACCAAATATGATATCAAATAGTAATTGGTGAATATCATATGTTGATATTCTGATAGGCCAATACTTACATGATATCATATTCTAGAAATCTTCTGATAAAAGATTTCCTATATGTGTTATTTTTGAAATATTACCTAAAGTGTAATATCTATGTGTTTCATCCTTCTTCATTAAGAGGGAGTGTTAATGTTATAATTTCTTTGGATAAATTATATTATATATATGAGATATCTAATATATGATAAATATTATATATGGAATAATTAACTTATATTAAGAGTGATATATATATATATATATATATATATATATATATATATATATATATATATATATATATATATATATATATATATATATATATATATATATATATATATATATATATATATATATATATATATATATATATATATATATATATATATATATATATATATATATATATATATATATATATATATAACAATTATAATATATTGAGGGTATATTACTTGTGTTATAACTATATTTAATGTAATTTAATATGTTAAAGAGACATGTCTCTTCAAGAGACATGCCTCTTTATTTCACATATATATTCATTCATATAGTAACTTGAAAAACACATAAAATTCCACAAGTGCTATTGCAAGTTACAAATCCTATTTCACTAACAAGAAGTTTCATTTTGGTGAAACATGTATGAATGTTAGTAGTTTTGTTAGCATTAATTGACAATGACCATGGAGGGTTATGCTTTGTGAATATTTTCAGATTTATCATTGTGTAGACATGTTTTGTCTTCATCCAGTTAATCTAGTGTATAGATTAATTTTAAATCATATATTAGTTTGTAGTAGTTGAATTATGATATATCATCAAGAATTATAATGGATTTAATTCCTCTTTTAGGCTATAAAATGGTTAGCATTCATTCTTATCTCTTTGACTATACTAATCCTATCATAATTTTATTGCATTCCTTGTTTTATTTTCTTGCTTTTACTTTCTAATAGAATTACCTTGCATCTAGATGTGTTCCTATTATTAATTTAGGTTTGCAAAGTATTATATATTTTGGTATTTCCCAGTTCTAGAGTCTAGTCATTTTAGTTTCTCTCATCTTCTTCTGTCTAACACCAAATCAATATAGAGCTCCAATTTGTCTTTGATTTCTCTTCAAATTCTCTTTAGTCTTTATTACCTTGTCCTAGGCTCTGTTTTCCTAGGCATGGTGGGTAAGTGCACCAAGTTGTGGTGCCAAAAGGGGGGTATAAGTGGACATCTTTTTTCTGAAATCTGTAATTTCTAAACTTCAACAAGAATTTGAAGATAGTTACGCTCAAAATTTTAAGATATGACACAAAAAAAAGTCGTAGTCCTTTGAATCTAGTTTCTAAACTACTAATTTTTTTTCAAAATGGCTTAGTTTTAGGTTCTCAAAAAAGGGGGGCACAAAAAGTGGTACTATTTATTCCAAAAAAATATAACACAATACAAAGTGTGGCCCCCTTAAAATTTTAACCTTTTTTTTGAAATTCTTTAATCCCTCTAGTCAAAAGTTACTTAACACTATGTAGTTTATCCTAGATTTTTCAGGTAATTTTATAATGTGTATTTTTTTTAATGATTTTTTAAACTAGACACATCCCAAAAACGTGAAATATCTGTGTGCTCCCTCTATAAATAATTGAAAACTAATCTAAAATCAAAACTTTTTTTTTTCAAAGTGTGTAGAATGGAGTCTAGTTTCTAAAAAACTAAGTTGTTGCAAAATTCGATAAAAGAGCTAAAATCTATAGCTCAATTAGTACATGGTGGTTTTTGATAAAAAGTGAACATACATTCAAAAGAAATTATTGATGAAAGACTTGAAATAGTTCAAACTAAAAATAGATTATATGGTTAGATAGGTAACACAGAGACCTACAATGTCATGTAACTTGATCTTATCGATACCCAACCACGAGAAATCTTGAAGGAGAGCACACAAGAAAAATCAATCATTTTTTGTATGTTTGCTAGAAACATGTCTCAAACTTTTTTATAAACTCCAAACCTTTGGGTTGGATCTCCAAGGCAAAACCAAGCCTTAGGCTTGATTTTAATACAAAGCTTTCAATAGCGCATACACCCTATAACGTGTATGTGCTATTGAAAGCATTTGAATTCTCAATAGCGTGTGTGTGCTATAGTGTGCACACACTATTGAGACCTAAATAGTGTAGAGTTGCAAAGCAAGAGCAAGAGAGACTAAGGAAGGGGGGGGGGGGGGGGAATGGTTGTGTGTGTGTGTGAGAGAGAAAGAGATCTAGAGAGAAAGTAGGGGATGGGAGAGGGGAGAGAGTAGGGGATAGGAGAGAGAGGAAGTGAGAAAGAGTAGGGGTGGTAAAGAGAGTACAGGATGTGAGAGAGGAAGTGAGAAAGAGTAGGGGTGGCAGAGAGAGTATGGGATGGCAGAGAGAGGAAGTGTGAGAGAGTAAGGGTGGCAGAGAGAGTATGGGATGGGAGAGAGAGGAAGTGTGAGAGAGAATAGGGGTGGCAAAGAGAGAGTACAAGATGGGGGAGAGAGATTGAAAGTAGGGGATGGGAGAGAGAGGAATTGTGAGAGAGAGTACAAGGTGGGAGATAGAGATTGAGAGTAGGGGATGGGGTAGAGAGAGAGAGTAGGTGGTGGGAGACAGAGTGGGAGAGGTAGAGCAAGAGAGAGGAGGATGGGAGTGCATGTGTGTGAAAGAGAGAGAGTAGGGAATGGGAGAGGGGGGAGATAGAGTAGCTCGAGAGAGAGTAGGGGATGGGAGAGAGAGTAGGAAATAGGAGAGGGAGTGGGAGAGGTAGAGAGAGGGGGGATGGAAATGTGTGTAAGAGAGAAAGAGAGAGAGAGTAGGGGATAAGGGAGAGTGTGAAAATGTGAGAGAGAGTAGGGGGTAGCAGAGAGAGAGAGAGAGTAGAGAGGGAGAGAGTGAGAGAGAGAGAGAGAGAGAGAGAGAGAGAGAGAGAGTGAGAGAGAGTGAGAGTGAGAGTAAGAGTGACAGTGACAGTGACAGTAGGTGGTGGGAGAGGGAGTTGCAGAGGGAGAGTGAGTGAGAGCCAAAGTAGGGGATGGGGGAGGAGAGAGGGGGGATGGGTGTGTGTGTGAAAGAGAGAGAGTAGGAATGAGAGAGGGGAGAGAGAGATAGAGAGAGAGAGTAGGGGATGGGAGAGAAAGAGAGTAGGTAACAATAGAGGGAGTGGGAGAAGGAGAGAGAGGGGGGATGGGAGTGTGTGTAAGAGAGAAAGTAGGGGATGGGAGAGAGTGTGAGAGTGTGAGAGAGAGTAGGGGTGGTAGAGAGAGAGTGGTAATTGGGGATGGGAGAGAGAGGGAGAGAGTGAGAGAGAGAGATAGTAGGCGGTGGGAGAGGGAGTGGGAGGGAGAGAGAGGGGGAATGGAATTGTGTAAGAGAGATAAAGTAGGGGATGGGAGAGAGTAGGCAGTGGGAGAGGGAGTGTAAGAGAGAGAGAGAGGGGGGGAATGGGAATGTGTATAAGAGAGATAGAGTAGGGCATGGGAGAGATTGTGTGAGTTTGAGAGAGTAGGGGGAGGTAGAGAGAGCTCGTACAAGATGGGGGAGAGAGAGAGAGAGTAGGGGATGGGAGAGAGTGTGTGAGACAGTAGGGGATGGAAGAGAGAGAGTGAGAGTAGGGGATGAGATAGAGAAATTAGAGAGGGAGAGAGAGTACTTGAGAGAGAGATAGTAGTCAGTGCAAGAGGGAGTGGGAGAGGGAGAGAGAGGGGGGATGGGAGTGTGTGTGACAAATCTAGAGAGTAGGGGATGGGAGAGGGGAGAGAGAGAGTGGGGGATGGGGGAGAGAGAGTGAGAGGGACAGAGAAAGGGGGAATGAGAATGCATGTAAGAGAGATAGAGTAGGGGATGGGAGAGAGTGTGATAGTGTGAGAGAGAGTAGGTGGTGGTAGAGAGAGCTCATACAGGATGGGAGAGAGAGAGTAAGATTAGGGGATGGGAGAGTGTGAGAGAGTAGGGGATGGGAGAGAGAGAGTGAGAGTAAGGGATGGGAGAGGGAGAGAGTAGAGGGGGAGAGAAAGAACTTGAGAGAGAGAGAGATAGTAGGCAATAGGAGAGGGAGTGGGAGAGGGAGAGGGAGAGAGATATGGGGGATGGGAGTCTGTGTGACATATCTAGAGAGTAGGGGATGGGAGAGAAGAGAGTGGGGGGATAAGAGTGTGTGTGTTTGTGAAAGAGAGAGAGTAGGGGATGGGAGAGGGGAGAGAGAGAGTAGGGGATGGGAGAGGGGAGAGAGAGAGTAGGGGATGGAGGATAGAGAGTAGGCAGTGGGAGAGAGTGAGAGCAAGAGTAAAGGATGGGAGAGTGTGTGAGAGAGAGTGGGGGATGGGAGAGAGTGTGAGAGAGAGTAGGGAGAGGGAGATAGAGATAGGGGGATGGGAGTGTGTGTGACATATCTAGAGAGTAGGTGATGGGAGAGAAGAGAGAGGGGGGGATGGGAGTGTGTGTGTGTGTGTGTGTCTATGAAAGAGAGAGAGTAGGGGATGGGAGAGAGTGTGAGAGAGAGTAGGGGGTGGTAGAGAGAGAGAGTACATGATGGGAGAGACAGAGTGAAAGGATGAGAGAGAGTGATAGAGAGAGTAGGGGGTGGCAGAGAGAGAGTACAGGATGGGAGAGACAGAGTGAAAAGATGGGAGAGAGTGAGAGAGAGATTAGGGGGTGGTAGAGAGAGAGTATGGGATGGGAGAGACAGAGTGAAAGGATAGGAGAGAGTGTGAGAGAGAGTAGGGGATGGGAGAGAGTGTGGGAGAGAGTTGGGGATGGGAGAGGGAGAGAGTAAGAGTAGGGGATGGGAGAGAGAGAGAGACTAGAGAGGGAGAGAGAGAACTTGAGAGAGAGAGATAGTAGGTGGTGGGACAGGGAAGGGGAGAGGAGGAGAGAGAGGGATGGGAGTGTGTGTGAGAGATCTAGAGAGTAAGGTATGGGAGAGGGGAGAGAGAGGGGGATGGGAGTGTGTATCTGTAAAAGAGAGAGTTTGGGGGATGGGAGAGGGGAGAGAGAGTGTGTGTGTGTGTAGTAGATGGGAGAGAGAGACTAGGTGGTGGGAGAGGGAAAGAGAGAGGGGGGATGGGAGTGTGTGTAAGAGATAGCAAGGGATGGGAGAGAGTGAGAGAGAGAGAGTAGGAGGTGGAAAAGAGAGAGAACAAGATGGGAGAGAGAGTGAGAGTAGGGGATGGGAGAGACTGAGAGAGAGAGTAGGGGGATGGGGGAGAGAGAGATAGTAGGTAGTGGGATCGAGACACGTATAGAGCCAGCCAGCTATGATGTTGGTGATGTGGGCATTTCGGCAGAGTCAGTAGAGACATGCGTGCAAAGTCAGGAGACCACATATGAAGCCTTGTCAGGGGATGATGACGTAGCAATAGTGGAATTAGGAGAATGCGAGGATACTATCATATCAGTAGCCACTTCTATGTGAGTTGAACCATCCAATGAGGAGATTAATGATTTAAATGCAGTGGTTGATGTATTTTCTAATGAAGCCACACAAGTTGTTGATTATGAGTTTTCATCAACTACAAATTCGATTCAGCTTTCTGTTGCAGCAGTTAATGTTGTTCCTATGTCCATATATTTTGATACGGCAACACCTATTGTTGATACAGTTAGAATAAGTACATATGGTTCACCTGCAGCTACATCTTTTTCAATGCATGATAGTAATAATATGCCTTCCAATCCAATATATACTATGTGGATGGATACAGGGAAGAAGACATTTCATGTATCTTCTACGGAGTTGCCTTATGGTGACATTCTGACTTCATCAGCACAAGTTTTGAATGCTAGGCTACAAGGGTTGGTCCTGATGATGCGTGTTTGCAGTTGGTATAACTTCCATATGGATATCACATATTGGGATCCAGGTGGAGGTTGGAGTCCATTATGTTACTTAATTGCTTGAGGACAAGCAATTTCAAGGAGGGTGGATTTGTAATGATCCCATCTTTTAGCTCTCACGTTCTCCAAAGTCTAAGTGGAGGATAAGAAGAAATTAAATTAATTTCTTATAAAGTCATTCAATTTAAAGGTGACTTTGTATTTAATTAATTTAATTATTAATTACAAGGGAGTAGCTTCTAGGGTATGTATTAATTATTGGAAGGACGAAAGCCTCTTGTCATTTAATTAATTATTGCTAGGGAGGGATTTCAAGAGAATGCATTAATTATTGGAAGGAGGAAGCTTCTCGCTCTTGCAATTAATTAATGTTTTAGTTCCTTCTAGAAGGATGAAAAAAAGGATAAATAGGGTTGAAAGTCTCATTGTTGAGCATGAGATTATTGTATCGGATGATTATGACTTGCATTTGATAAGAGCTTGGATGTGTGAATCACACTCTTTTTTGGAAATAGAGGACGTTCATTCTCTGTTGTAACATTCTAGACGTCATTCCCTTAGGGTTTGGCCTTTGGAATACATCTCTTTGTACTTGATTGCAACATTTTTAGAATTAATATAATTTCAGCAGTTGATTCATCTTTTGGGCATTCCTGGGTGCCCATTACAGAGGATGAGAGTGTGTGTGAGAGATCTAAAGAGTAGGGGATGGGAGAGGAGAGAGGGTGAGAGAGAGTAGGTGGTGGGAGAGGGAGAGTGAGAGAGAGAGAGAGAGAGTAGGGGATGGGAGAGGGGAGAGAGAGAGAGTAGGGGATGGGAGAGGGGAGAGAGAGTAGGGAGGATAGAGAGTAGGGAGGATGGAGAGTGATGTTTTTTGACATAGTGCATACGCATTATAGTGTGTATGTGCTTTATAGGGCGTACCACTTTATAGTGCATACACGCTATGTGAAATCACCTAAAAATGGTCAAAAAAAAACTTTGGGACCCATTTCATCCATTCACTGCTTTTGGTTTGTTGTGCACTCTATTATTTCGATAGAAATCACAGGTTTCAACATAGTAAACACTATTTCAACATTTTTTGAAGCTAGCTAACACCAAATTTAATCATTAGATATGCAATTTGAAGACTTTTTGAACATTCCTTGTATAGAAAAGGTTAGTGCAATCCATTTTAAATATTTTTTGTTGGTATATAGATACAAATTTGATTATAATTTGACATGTTGTTTAATATATAGTGAATTCATTGAAAATTGTATGTTTGAATGAAATGTTATTTCGAAATGGTTAAAAATTTAACAAGTTGTTTGATATATATTGTGTATTCATTCAAATAATTATAATTTTAATATGTATTTGAATAATTTGTAATTTACGCATGTTGTAAGTAATTCAGATGTTTAAATAATTTGACATGTAGAAATCATCATCATGCCAAGGAAGAGACCAAAAACTCAAACAAATGAAGAGAGGGAGAGAGATTTGGAAATTAAAAGAGATAAAATGAAATTACTATGTGAACAAAGAAAATTGCAAAGCAATAATGAAGAATTGACTTTCAAAGAGGATCAAGAACCACTGGTACAAAGAAAGAAAGATGAAGAACTAGAAAGACAAAGAGAATGAATGAGATTGTTATGCTCAAGAAGACAATTGAATTGTGAAGCTACACCATCTTCCAATGTTGGAGTCCTATTGTCCTCTACACTATCTTCCAATGTTGGAGTCATATCATCCTCTCATGTTGAAGAGACACTGATTTGTAGATCCAATGATGTACACACTCCATAATGTCATGTTGAAGGCACAACATCAACACATCAAGTAGGTGATATTCCATCTTTTGCATCTTATTACCAAGGCACATCATCTTCGATTCAAGGTACGCAATACAGTCAACCTTATATTAATGTTCAAAATGTTGAGGGAATTGAAGAGATTATAACACCTTCTAGAATTCATTTTAGAAGACCAAAATATTTGATTGTTATTGATACTAATATTTTGAAATCAATTCTTGACAAGATTAGCAAGCATACTTGTCAAAGAAAAGTTAATCGTACATGGAGATTATTTTTTGAAGAATTAAATATTATAGGTAATGCCAATTATTTGTTGAAATGATGAGGAATTTTAAATTTAGGCCTATTATGAAGATTCTTGGGCTAAGAATGATGGACGATTCAAATGAAAAAAGCATTGTAAAGAATCTAATGAGTGCTTATGACAAAGTGGGTTCTAAATCACACACCAAAGATAATAATATCACAAGACGAGTACTTACATCAACAATAGTAAGTAGCCAAATGAAGAAAGCTCGACTCATGATAAAGAAAAGCACAACATTAAAATTTGGTAGAGGTACTCTAAGGAGAGTCATGCTAAGGCGTGAGAGATTGGAAGATCCAACAAAAAATGAGTTATGGATATTTAGCGATAGAATACCGTGAAAGGATAAAGAAATTAGTGAAGCTTTGAAATCATTGATCAAAGATTTTTGGAAAAATAACACACGTATTTCCCCTAATTAAAGAGATGTTGTAAGAAGGAGGATTGGTAGCCAAAATCACAACCCACATGCGAAACATTTTTTGGACTCAACTCAGACGCAATTTTTTGCAAAATTTATTGGTATGTATCCTCAAATTTGAATAAGTCAAAGATTTTTTGACATGGGTAAACCTTTTTATGTGAAGATAAATCACATGCACAACTTGTTGTTGTAGGATACATATTGAATTTTCTAACCATTTTGATGTTTTTAGGCATATATGTGTGTTTTTGCATTCTCAGTTTGTTTTGCAGGGTTGTGACATGAATGAGCCACCAAGATCTTCAAGGGAATTCATATCCATCATTTTATGTGAAATAGGGGAGGGCCAAAAATTTTACAAGACATCATGCTTGGATGGTACGTGCTTGTTTTGTGGTTCTTTGCAACTTTTATCAACTTCTCAACATATGGACAGTACACATGCAATTGGAAATGAAATAGTATATTACAAAAAATTTAAGATAGTGACATATGCTCTAAAAGATGGGAAACATGGTAAAAGGTGTGATTTAGTCATTGAAAAGATTCTAGTGTATGAGTTCATGAAGATTTTCTAGAAAAATATTATTTACAAGTATGCAAGGCATACCCATAGAGCTCGATAGTTGGATTTGCAATTCAAGTTGTGCAAGGATACATTTCCACTGGATACCATTGTTTTGGTTGTAGATTTCGCAGAGAACTACACACTACAACCACAAAATGAGGTGCAAGAAAAGTATTATACTTCTCAACAAGTTTCCATATTTGTTCACATAACATTCATGCATTCACTTACAAGTACAAAGGATGATAGGAAGATTTTGAGGGAGTACCATTTTTACATTAGCGATGATCAATCACATTGTACGGAGTTCGTACATGGTTATTTTCAACTATTTTATGGAGATTTGGCTAACAAGGGAATAACATATCATCAACACATTATTTGGTCAGACAATTACACATCTCAATTCAAGAATGCATGAATGTTCTATTGGTTGAGCAGGATGCACAGGTTGTGTAGAATTCAATATATGTGAAGTTTTATAGAGGCTAGTCATGGAAAGAGAGAGCATGATGGTGTAGGCACATGCATCAAAAGAGCCCTGGCTCGTGAAGAACTAAAGTACAAAGATAGAGCAATATTGATAAATGCAAAATCCATCATCCAATGGTGTAACGCTACAATGGGTCTAGGTAAGGAAGGTGAGTCTATGGTTCATAGATTTTTTTGGTTGATAGATAATACTAACATTGCACCATATCATGATTGTTGCACACTAACATGATCTAGTGAGTTACACTCTTTTAGAAGCTCTAATGCAAGTTCATGGAGTATCCACACACGGAAAATAGCATGCTATTGTCTATCATGTGCAGAGAAAAAATTGGGATGATTGTGAGTCGACTAAATGGGTGAACAAATGGGATATACAGGTTTTGGACCCAATTGACACCTATCATCCCCCACAAGCACTAGAAATGGTAGAGATGGATTCATCTATTGACTTTGACTTCTTGTCAGATCTAGTGCAACTTGGTAATATATATATTTATATATCTTTGTAATTTTAATATGTAACTTTATAACTTTTTCCTAAGTATTTTTTGAATTAATGACCGCATTTTGTACATTTGTCACTACAGGCCATGTTTCTCTTGTTATTGCACCTGAACAAAATGAAGAAGGGACATATTATTATTTGTGTCATTATGTCCAAGCCAAACAAAAATTGGATCACTCGATTATAGATGGTGAAGGTTTAGAGTACCATGTCGGTGTGGTGGTTGTAACCAACACATGGCTTAGACAATATTCTATGAAGAACCTTAACTTGTGGTTATTCGAGGATTGGTAAACAGAGAGGAAGATTCTTCATTATTCAAACCTTGTTGTCGCATCAAATGTCCAGTTGATAAAATATGGTGGAAAACCACATAATAAGATTCTTTGGAAAATTTGCAAGTGAAACCATGAGGCAATACTTGAGACATTAAAATGTAGAGCAGATCCAGTTGGCTCATTAGATTGAATAGGGAGAGAGGAAGAGAGAGAAAGAGTGATCAATTCCAGGAGCCAAATACAATGTTCCAACCTCTCCCCCAAGACTATCCACATGACAAGGTGGGTATTGTTATTATGTGTAAGTGATAAGATAAGTTTAAATCACAAATTTTATGTTTTGATTTTTTTAGGATCTAGATGCATTATTTGAATTTATATTAGATTCTTTAATAGGACCCATTTTTAGATTAGTCATTTGAATAAGTGAAAGTTTAGAATTTTTTGTTTAGATCAAAATGTAATAAAAGAACATGAAAATTGTTAGAATGTGAATTCTTTGTGATGTAAATTCATGATTGTGTGCATGTAACCAGAAACTTCAAATTGGTGAAAGCAAGGATACAATGGGAGAAGTTTTCAATACTCATCAAGCAAGGGTTATCATAAAACTCAAAAAGTAAGGATTTGTACAAATGGATAATTCTTAATGACAAGGCAGATTCAATTTTTGTCATTCTCAAATTTTAGTGGATTAATCTTATCTTAGATTTTTTACTATGTTATTTCTTGATTTGCAAGTCACCAAAGAAGAGGGCTAATAAAGTCGAAGCACCAGTGATAAAGGGTGAGATGCCAAAATCATCTACCAAATGGTATTATCAATTCACATCCTCAATGTTTATTAGTGCTTTTTGTTCAAGTACCATTGTGTGTTAATCATCTTATACCTGGGATTGCAGAGGATCATAATCATCAAAAAGTAAGAAGGAAAATAGGTCTCGATCTAATGATAATGGGGCAGTTATAGATATAGTTCTCTCTAAGGATAATGTTGATCAGCCAATGTATAAGTTGAGAGAACCAAAAGACTTTTGATATTTTGATATTTTTTGGATGTTGTTTGCAATAATGTCAACCGGTTCTTTCTTATTGATGACACAACCACTTATAATAATGATGCATATAAAATATTGTAGTCATTGGTACCCTTTCACTTAACAATCATGCCACATTAATGAGATCGGCCAAGTGAATTTTTATTCACTTTTTACATTTTCCCAATAAGGCACTCAAATTGAGGTTTCTTCATTTTCTTTTTTTGGGTGTGGGGGGGAGTTGGGTGGGGTACATTAAGAAGGGTTGCCAAAAGTCAATGGGTGGCCAATGTGCTTTTATTATAATTCCTTCCATGAATGGTTTAGCCCATGCAAAGATAATTATGAAAATTACTATATTTAACTTGCCTCATAACTCTACCCTTCAATATCTATGAAGAAAATTATGAATAAAATCTAAGGGAGCTAAGGAAGTAAAAACTATAACAGATCAAGACCAAATTTGGATATCATCAGATACATGTGCAAGGAGTTCAAATGATGAACCTTTGGTATGTAAACTCCAAAATACTATTTTTGGTTTTAAACTAAACTTGACTATGCATTTGACTTATTTATCCTAAAAATGCAGAATGCATGGAGATCACGTGCACACATTGATTAGTAGACTTTGGGAGTCAGGCTTCACTTCAAAAATATATGAAGAACATGCATAGGTATAGTAAACTTCTTAGATTGCTTAACATACCCGTCACCTTTAAAAATAGTTTCTACAAAGACAATACAAGGCATTTCACAAGACATTGCAATGATCCTTCATAGCACTACCTTCCTAAGTGGCTCATGATGGAGGTTATAATGTTTTAGAATGTTAGGACTAGTTTCAAGTTGATATCAGCCCAGTTGTAAAGGCTTGAGACTCATTGGTGTTTCTATAAACCTTGAATCCTTAAGAATGATGCAGAGGTTAACTAATCCTAAGCACAATGTTGATATCAACCCAATAGGATAGGTCTTAAACCTAAACCTCTACACCTTGACACAACAGCAACACAAATGGATCAGCATTAATTCATAAACTTGACACCTAGCAACTTGATTCAACACCCAAGAAATGGTGGATCTTCACAAATTAAGACTCTCAACATGTAAAGGGGGTTCCATATATCAGCAAAACCAAAAAAACAAGGCCATACAACAACTTGAACACGGGTTCCATAGTTCTGTCCAAATAATGCAGCACTTAGCAATAATCCATGCAACTTCAAACTTGACTCAATGCTCCAAAAATGGTGGATCCTTGGAAACAAAGTTGAAAAAAATAATAAGGGATTAAATATGTCAACAAGACCCAAGAATCAAGACCAAACAACATGTTCAACATGGGTTTCATGGCACTGTTTGAGAATGCAACAATTAAGGCTACTAGCCTGTCTAAGACAAAATGTGCAATAATTATAAAAAATTCCAAAGGACCTCCCCAACTAGTTGGCATTCTAGATACCCTTTATGGAGTTTGTTAAACCTTCAAATGGACAAGTGCTGCAACCAAATATAAGTCCTCCAAAACTAAACTGTCATGCGGGCCTTCCAAACTCCAATCAACACCTTAACTTACTTTCAACCTCCAAATAGTGGTTAGACCACCTAATAAATTTATTTTTTTTGTTCAATGTAATAAGGCCTTAGGATTGATTAAGAAAATTTCGTCAAGGCCATCCACCCATGTAATGGCTACAAGACCCCAAGGTGCTAATATGAACTTGGGCATCATTTGGTCCAAAAGGTGGAGTTTTGGTTTATTTTATGTTTGTTAGGATAGTTTAGGTGTTTTGAGTCTTAGAATAACATTTAGGAATGGTTAGAATTGAATTAGGAATAAGGTTTGTCAAAATGGAAAAAACTACAAAAAAATTTAGCAACTTTTGCAATAATTTGACAACTTTTTCAAAAAACCACTCCAAATGGCCAAAACTGCCATGGGGTGGTTCTACCCATTTGTAATGGCCTATAAAGGCTCTAGACACTTAAGGGGAGAGATAACATGAACAAATATATGTACTTGCTCTTTAGAATCAATAAAATCTTATATTTCTGGACTATTTTGACTAGTTTTTTCGTACAGTATGACCTGCAATGATTGGGAAGTCAAAATTTTTGTACTAATTTGATAGCCCTAGTTATTTATGAAGTTTTTCTTTTGATTTTAAGTGTTCATCAGTTAGGATAATCAAGTTATTGGTTTTTCTTAGTCACTGCCCTATGAAACCCTCAAAACAAGGGTTTGGCCAAAGAAATGGCCTTAACTTGAAACTCCACCATTGGAAATTGTTCCAAATTTGTATGAAGCAAGTCAGGGCAATGCATTATCATATTTTAAAGGTCTTGAGGCAGGAGGCTACAACAAAGATTTATGGGAGCAAGCCCTAGATCTAATATTACCCATGTATTAGACCTTGTTTGTGCAATTTGGTTGAGTAATGTGAAGAAAAGGAGTTGAGGACTTGGTGAATTAGAAAAACACTTTTATCTGGATTAGGAGAACACTCTGGAGTTGGAAGATTGATTCCATGAACCCATTTCTTGGTCATTGCCTTGTAGACCACGCTTAAAGTTGCTAATTAGGCCTAAGTGCATGGTTGGGGTTAAGGCATGTTGGAGTGGAGTGAAGTTTTCAAACTTTGGAGTCTTCTAATCCTTGGAAAAGGGTATCTAAAACTATGCTTTTTTGGCCAAGTCCTTTGGAAGCGTTCTGAGTTATTGCTGAAAAACTAAAGTAGGAGGCCTAATTGCCTAGTAGGTCAAATGCTGCATTCTATTTTGCGGGTTGTTTGTAGTAGGTCTAATTAGTGATTTTCCTTATTTATTCATATTAAGGTTGCCTCAAGCCATCATTGGTGTTAGAAAGCTTGGGAACACCATAAACCCCACTTTTGCCAAGTTGGGGGGGTAGTAGGTCATTGTTGATCGAAGTAGTAAGAAGTTGGATTCTTGTCTTCTTTCGAGAGTTGGGTTGTAAACTTGTTGGAAAGTTGTAATATCAGAGTAGTATCCATTTGGAAGTGATTCATAGCCTTTGCTTTACCCTTGTGGAGTTTGGAGGTTTGGGGGGTGGAAGGTTGATTGTTTGGTGCTTCCTTGTGCTTACTCTAAATCAAGCAACAACAAGGCTTTCTTCCAAGGTTAATGATTGATCCACTAGATCTATAACATAGGTAGACTCTATCTCTAAGTGGAATCCACTTCACAAGCCCAACCCTCAAACCTAGGGTGCTCAAACAACTTGGACCAACCACAACCACTTAGGGACTCCCTATTGCTTAAAATGAAAAATACTTAAATGGTTCCAAAACTCAACTTTTTTGATGGAAATGGTTTTTTATAGACTCAACCAATAAGAAAACCCCAATTTTGAAGTTTCTCACACTCAACAACCAAATTGCAAAAACTGTTACCAGCACTTCTTATTAGGACAATTCCTAGTTTCAATGGTCAAACTCCCAAAACATACAAAGGACAATCCAATATTTTTACATCACTAAAAACCCTTCAACCACTCCTAAGATATTCCAACATATTAATCACAAACTCTGCTCCAACATCAGGTTATGCCCACTTTGTGTCACAGTCCTAAATGGCTAGTTTAGGCTGGGTTAAAAGGAAAACATAAACAAATGGGTTCACAGAATTGGTTTAACACCCTTGGATCTCTTCTACACCTGGAATTTTCCTTCTATACCCTTCACCTAGGTCAAATCAATCACTTGGGAGTCTGATCCTTCTTTTTCCTTCAAAACTAGACTAGACATAAGACTATGTTCAGTCTAGGGCTTGCTAGTAAAATAGGTGTCGTAATCCTACAACCATGAAACTCTACCATCTTAAAGAAACCTCTCCTAACTTGCATTCCACAAAGTGGCATTGAAATCCCATGGTGGCTTTGCAAGTTAGGAGGCCATCTTGCTGAACCCTCAGATTTAGGGTAAATTCAAGTAACCTTCACAAATCTGCTATAACTTTTGTTCTAGATAAGATAAACACTTCAAACCAAATGCAATGGAATCCTCAATCAACCCTCTAACCAAACATATGCAACTTGTGCCACTCCCAATCTATACAAGCCATATAGAATTGAAAAATAGTAAAAAAAAGGCAAAAATTTTTGAGTTTTATCACCAAATGCTATCCACCCATCCGTACAATGACCTTCCCCCACGTGTGGATACCTTAATAAGTGCCTTCCAATGGTTACAACTTCCATTTGGATGGTTGGAAGACTATACAACTTCCTTTTTATAGTTTGACAACAAAAATTGCAAAAAATGCTCTTTAGTAACTTTTTGCATTTTGCAGCTTTCTTGCACTTTTTGCACTTTTTTACAAACCTTTATCCAAAGGTGTCTTAATGACTTGTAAAAAAATAAATATCATGGCTTGATTTGAATCCTTGTTTCCAAGGATCTCCAGGCGGGGCATTACACCTACTCTCTCTCTCTCTCTCTCTCTCTCTCTCTCTCTCTCTCACTCTCTTCTCTCTCTCTCTCTCTCTCTCTCTCTCTCTCTCCCACCCTCTCCCATCCCCTACTCTCTCTCTCTCTCTCTCTCCCTCTCCCTCTCCCTCTCCCTATCCCACCCTTTCCCATCCCCTAGTCTCTCTCTCCATTTCTTCCTACATCTCTCTCTATCCCACCCTCTCCCATCCCCTACTCTCTCTCTCTCTCTCTCTCTCTCTCTCTCTCTCTCTCTCCTCTCCTCTCTCTCTCTCTCTCTCTCTTCATTTATCCCTCTCTCTCTCCCTATCCCACCCTCTCCCATCTCCTACTCTCTCCCCACCCTCTACTCTCTCTCACTCCTTACCCTTTCTCCTCTCTCCTTCCCTCTCCATTGAAATTCAGGCTTACCAAGTGTGTGCGCACTATAAACATGTACTTTCTATAGTGCATGCACTCTATAGAAAGAATACACTATATAAAACTTGTATTCTACCAAGCCTAAGGCTTAGATTTTCCTTGGGATCCAAACCAAAGGTTTGGAGTCTCTAAACTAGTCTAAACATGTTTTGCAAAAATCATCTAGAAAATATGATTGATTTTTTCTTGTGTGCTCTCCTTCAAGTTTCATCGTGGTTGAGCATCGACAAAATAAGGTTACATGATATTGTAGATCTCTGTGCTAGCTATATAACCATATGATTCATTTTGAATTTGAACTATTTCAAGCCTTTCAACTATAATTTCTTTGAATGTATGCCATTTTTTCTCAGAAACTAACATGTACTAATTGGGGTGTAGATTTTAGCTCATTCATAGAATTTCACAACTTTATTTTTTAGAAAACTAGACTCCATTCTACACACATTAAAAAAAAGCTTTGATTTTAGATTAGCTTTCAATCATTTCTAGGGGAGCACATATGTATTTCATGTTTTTGGGATGTGTTCAATTACAAAATTCATAAAAAAAACAATATTTCTAGGGGGAGCACACATATATTTCATGTTTTTGGGATGTGTTCAATTACAAAATTCATTAAAAAAAATACACACTATGGCTTGGGGAGCCTAGTCCATTGTGTGTGTGCACTATAGTGCATACACACTATTGGAAATCACATAAAAAAACCTCCACTCTCTCTCTCCCCCCTCTCTAACCCATCCTCTCTCTCTCCCTCTCTCGCTACCCCATCGCCTCTCTCTTTCTTTGCATCCTATCCTGTACTCTTTACCTCATCCCATTCTCTCTCTCTCTCTCTCTCTATATATTATATATATATATCCCCCATCCCCTACTCTATGTTTCTCTCTATCTTTCTATGCATCCCATCCAATGTACTCGAACCCCCATCCCCTACTCTCTCTCTCTCTCTCTCTCCCCTTCTTGCTCACACACTCTCTCTCTCCCCCTCCCTCCCTCTCTCTCTCTTCCTCCATCCCTCCCTCCCTCTCCCTCCCTCCCTTTCTCCCCTACCCCATCCACTCCTCTCTCTCTCTCTCTCTCCTCTCTCTCTCTCTCTCTCTCTCTCTCTATGCATCCCATCCAATTTACTCTTTGAACCCTCATCCCCTACTCTCTCTCATATCTCCTTCTCTCTTTCTCTCATCTCCTACTATCTCTCTCTCTCTCTCTCTATATATATATATATATATATATATAT
The DNA here is from genome assembly GCA_028749045.1 of Cupressus sempervirens. Classification (NCBI taxonomy): domain Eukaryota; kingdom Viridiplantae; phylum Streptophyta; class Pinopsida; order Cupressales; family Cupressaceae; genus Cupressus; species Cupressus sempervirens. The sequence goes on from CM053786.1 coordinate 747,426,763, forward strand.
ATATATATATATATATATCTCCCTTCTCCCACCCTCTCCCATACCCTCCTCTATGTCCCTCTCTCTCTCTCTCTCTCTCTCTCTCTCTCTCTCTCTCTCTCTCTCTCCCCCTCCCCCATCCCTCTCTCCCTCCCCCTCCCCCATCCCCTACTCTATGTCCCTCTCTATCTTTCTATGCATCCCATCTAATGTACTATTTGAACACCTATCCCCTACTCCCTATCAATCTCTACCTCTCTCTCCCTACCCCCTTCTCTATATCCCTCCCTCCCTCCCTCCCTCTCCCTCCCTCTCCCTCTCCCTCTCTCTCTCTCTCTCTCTCTCTCTCTCTCTCTCTCTCTATCTCCCTCCCTCCCTCTCCCTCTCTCTTTCTCTCCCTCCCTCTCTCTCTACCCCATCATCACTCTCTCTCTCTCTCTCTCTCTCTCCCCCCTATCCCCTACTTTCTCTCTCCTCCCTCTCCCTTTCTCTCTCCTTCTCCCTCTATTCCTCCCTCCCTCACCCTTCCTCCCTCTCTCTCTCTCTCTCTCTCTCTCTCTCTCTCCCCCTCCCTTCCCCCTCTCCTTCCTTCCCCTCCCCCCCTCTCTCTCTTCCCCCTTCTTCTCCCTCCCTCTCCCATCCCCCTAATATATGTCCCTCTCTCTTTCTATGCATCTTATCATATGTACTCTTTGAACCCCCATCCCCTACTACCTATCACTCTCTCCCCTCCCTCCCCCCCCCCCCTCTCTCTCTCTCTCTCTCTCTCCCCCCCCCCCTCTCTCTCTCCCTCCTATCCATCCTCTCTCTCTCTCCCCTCCCTCCCTCCCTCCCTCTCCATCCCCCCTCTCTCTATTTCTTCAGTCCTCCTCTCCCTACCCAATCCTCTCTCTCTCTCTCTCTCTCTCACACACACACACACACACACACACACACACACACACCCTACTTTGTTTCCCTCTCTCTCTTTCTCTGCATCCCATCCCATGTACTCTTTGAACCCCCATGACCTACTCCCTATCAATCTCTCCCTCTCTCTCCTATCCCCTACTTGCTCTCTCTCCCTCTATTCCTCTCTCCCTCCCTCTCCCTCCTCCTGTCCCTCCCTCCCCCCCTCAATTTATCTATTCCTCTCTCCCTACCCAATCCTCTCTCTCTCTCTCTCTCTCTCTCTCTCTCTCTCTCTCTCTCTTCCTCTCTAATTCCCTACTCCTCCTCTCTCTTTCTATGCATCCCATCCCCTACTCCCTATCAACCTCTCCCTCTCTTTCTCTCCCTCTCTCCCTCTCCCTCTCCCTCTCCCATCCCCTACTCTCTCTCTCTCTCTCTCTCTCTCTCTCTCTCTCTCTCTCTCTCCCTCCCTTGCTCCCTCTCTCCCTCTCCCTCTCCCACCCCCTACTCTCCCATCTCTCTCTCTCTCCCTCCCTCTCTCTCTCTCTCTATCCCACCCTCTCCCATTCCCCCTAGTCTCTCTCTCCCCCTATCCCACCCTCTCCCAACCCCTACTCTCTCTCTCTCTCTCTCTCTCTCTCTCTCTCTCTCTCCCCCTATCCCACCCTTTCCCATCCCCTAGTCTCTCTCTCCATTTCTTCCTCCATCTCTCTCTATCTCACCCTCTCCCATCTCCTACTCTCTCTCTCTCTCTCTCTCTCTCTATCCCACCCTTTCCCATCCCCTACTCTCTCTCTCCATTTCTTCCTCCATCTCTCTCTATCTCACCCTCTCCCATCCCCTACTCTCTCTCTCTCTCTCTCTCTCTCTCTCTCTCTCTCTCGTCCCCCATTCCCCCCCCCCCCCCTCTCTCTCTCCATTTATCCCTCCCTCTCTCCCTATCCCACCCTCTCCCATCTCCTACTCTCTCCCCACCCTCTACTATCTCTCACTCTCTAGCCTCTCTCCCTCTCTCCTTCCCTCTCCATTGAAATTCAGGCTTACCAAGTGTGTGCACACTATAGCATGCACTTGCTATAGTGCATGCACTCTATAGAAAGAATAAACTATATAAAACTTTGTATTCTACCAAGCCTAAGGCTTAGATTTTCCTTGGGGATCCAAACCAAAAGTTTGGAGTCTCTAAACTAGTCTAAGACATGTTTTGCAAAAAAGCATCTAGAAAAAATGATTGATTTTTCTTGTGTTCTCTCCTTCAAGTTTCCTCATGGTTGAGCATTGAAAAAATAAGGTTACATGATATTGTAGATCTCTGTGCTAGCTATATAACCATATAATTCATTTTGAATTTGAACTATTTCAAGCCTTTCAACTATAATTTCTTTTGAATGTATGACAATTTTTTCTCAGCAACCAACATGTACTAATTGGGGTGTAGATTTTAGCTCATTCATCAAATTTCACAACAACTTTATTTTTTAGAAACTAGACTCCATTCTACATACATTAAAAAAAACGTTTTAATTTTAGATTAGCTTTCAATCATTTCTAGGGGGAGCACACATATATTTCATGTTTTTGGGATGTGTGCAATTACAAAATTCATTAAAAAAAAAAATTTCTTGGGGGAGCACACATATATTTCATGTTTTTGGGATGTGTTCAATTAAAAAATTCATAAAAAAATACACATTATAAAATTACCTGAAAAATCTGGGATAAACTACATGGTGATAGGTAACTTTTGACTAGAGTGGTTAAAGATTTTTTTTTAAAATTGTTAAAATTTTAGGGGGGCCATACTTTGCCCTATGTTATGTTTTTTTTTGAAAAAAATGGTACCACTTTCTATGGCTCCCTTTTTTTAGGACCTAAAACTAAACTAGATTCAAAAGACTACTACTTTTCTCTTTTCTTAAAATTTCTAGCTTAAATATCTTCAAATTCTTGTCGAAGTTTAGAAATTGTTGATTTCAGGAAAAAAAAAAAAAAAAAAGGTGGCCACTTATACCCCCCTTTTGGCACCACAACTTGGTGCACTTACCCATTTATGATTTTTTTAAGTAGGTAACAATTTGAATATATATGATTTTTTTTTGAAGAATTTAGAAAACTAAGAACAATTTAATTGTGTGCAAAACAAATACATTTAGGAAAGTACAAAACATCTTTTTTTTAATATATTGCAAACTTTATATACTCTTTAATTCAAATATTTTAATCTAGATTTTGCAACTTTTTGGAACCATGTTTTTACCCTTTGTATAATCTAGAGAATACCATGCCCATTATAATAGATTTGTCCAACAAGAGTTCTCATTCTTGCATCACTTGACCATGCTTCTTTGGAGGTATCTTGAAAACCAATGCTTGTGCAAAGTGTGCCTACATACTTTAAAGGTACCCTTCTTTTCTCATCTTCATTATGCATCCTTAGCACTAACACTCTCAGATGCAACAACCTTTACCCCATTGCAAATTTATAGTTCATAGCTTGGTGTTTTAATTTTATCTAGTTTTGTTTGATGGGCTCTCAAATTTTGGAGCTTGGGGATCTAGAGTCAATATGATTATTTTGATAATGATGCAATGAAAATAGAGATGAGATGATTCAAGGTTCTGTATAATATTTTCAAGTATTTCATAAAAAAATTATGGATGGTGATGTGGGAATATAATATTAAAAATAATTCATAAAACAAATTTATTTAGAACTTAATTCTCCTATTCATAATTAATATAGAACAGAGAGTGAATTGGTTCAAATGTGATTCTAGTTCAAATTCTCAAAATAGATCTATCTTACATTAAGCCCTGTGATAAATTGATCATTTTCTACTACTCTAAGGGCTAGGTGGGGATGTGTTGTTAGGTGGGATAGATTGTATTGAACTATAAAATTTAAAAGTTATATAGTAGACTATTATTGTTATTTTGTTGTAGTTTTCCAAGTAAACATATAATTATTATTTATTTATGTTAATTATATTTAAAACTAATAAAATTGATTATCTATAGTTAATTTTGAAAAAAAATGAAACTAATACATTTTAGTGACTTTAATGATGTGATATCTACTTCTAATTAGATTTTTTTATATAATTTCATATTAAAAATATATATATTTCATAATCATCCATTTCTTGAAATCTAAATAAGCTAATATTATCATTTATTTGTTAAATCATGATAAAATATAATATAACTAAATTATTTAATTAATCTCCCAATTTATTTTGGTTTCATCCCTTTATGTTTAACTTCTTACTTGGGACTGACTTTATGTAATGCAACAACTCTCTTCATGTTTTTACAAGATTTTAAGGAAACAAGATTTTTTTTGGAATTAAAAATGGAAAAAAAACCACTCTAAAGGTCAATCATAGAGTTAGTGGTGACATTCTTAGCATATTTCATACTACAGACAAATGGTTTCAAAAAGTAACAATTGAAGGAGAATTATAAAATGAAAGTATAGGCATTGTAAATGGAAAAATCTCGTGACAATTACATGAATTCAATAATTTCTTAGTTTACTAAACATGCATGTGAATACGATAGAGCTCGAAAACTATATTTGTCATTGCCTCAAGTAGAATTGTGCCAACATATATTAGACATGCACTTGCATTCTCCTCACACTATGTCAAGGACATCTAAGTGGTTCTATATATAGAAGACATATTAGTACTAGATTCTCACATTTTACCAAAGATGTCTTAGCCTAGACTTTGGCTGTCCCATCACTTCTAACCATACCTATTTGTCTCATACACCTTAAGAGGTACTCTCTTTTGTACATGTTCATAAACTTGAATTCATTTGATTTGCAGTATGTAGGTTAAATATAAATGGATTCTACAATTGGTCATCTACATATTTTTGAGGATAAGAGATGAATACATTTGATAATTTAGGCAAAGGTTAAGACTATTACAAAATAGTTGAACATGACATGATGCTCTTTTAAAATAAAATTCTTAAGACTTATATGTAAGGTTGAATTATAATTTCATTATCTATTTGAATAATATGTTACATAAATCTTTTACTAGAACTACCTCTTTCTCAGTCAGACATGCCGATCAAAGAAGAAGACAAACAATCTTAATTTAATATCATATTGGAGGAAGAAGAAAGTGAGGAGGAGAGCCAAGAAGAAATAAAGGCTCAAAATAATGGATTGCGGATAAGAACGGTGCAAATGCTACCAAATGGAAATTTTTTCTTTAGAGTCCTAGCAGATCAACTTGAAGGTAACCAAGAGAAACACTCAAAGTATCGTAGTATGGTAGTGGAGTACATAATGGAGAATCATTCATAATTTAAGCCTTTCTTTTCTCATAAAGATGACATGAATTTTGAAGAATACTATTAATAAATGGCAGAAGATGGAACTTGGGTAGACCATTGTGATATTTATGCAGCCTCCATGGTGACTCCAACTAACATTCATGTGCACCATTTGAAGGGCCAAGTATCTAAAATTTATAATATTGATAGCTCAAAAACACACACACTACATGTCTCATATTGTGTTGGAACCACTACAATAATTTGTACTTCATTAATAATAATGTCAATGCTCATGTAGCACCCATGTATTTCAAGGAGGATAATCAAAGTAAACACCATAATGACCAAGATCCTATAAAGTTTATTATAGATGAAAAAGGGTGCAAAGATACTAACAAAAGTAGCATAGAAGATAAATTATTGAAAACACAAGACACACCTTGATGAAAGAATAGTTTAATAGGGTGTATTCCATGGTTAGCAAGGAAGACAATAATAAAGATTTTTAAATTATTTTTCCAATGTTCTACTATATATAGAAAAGATTATTAGCAAACTTCCTATGTCAACATTCAGTGACATTATTTGATATATATAAAACTATCGACACACCCCTTGCACCCTCTATGTTCCTATCCATAGTTAATAGGGTAGAATTGGAAAAGTTTTGCATATCCACATTATGTAGAAAAGACTATTCAAAATGGAATATCTAGATAATTTTGAGAAATATCTAGCAAACATCTCAGCCTTGTGATTATGATGTGAATCTGGCTAACTGACAATATGTACATCTATTTCCAATTTTGTCTAGTTTGAATCCCATCAGACTTAGGAAATAGTTTCTCACTATCAAAAGAAATCTAGATTTTTTGCTTCATTTTTTGCATGTTAGATATCCTCCCTCCATCAACTAGATTGATTATTTCATAATTGTAGATCGCGTGGGTACTTGGGAAAATGAAGAAAATATAAGTCTAAAACTATTTGAACCTTGTGATCCTTATGATGATATTTTTGACTTAGATATAACATTTTCTCCATAAAACATGTATTCATTTCAATGGTAATGTTAGATACGTATTGTTGCAAAAAATCTCTTAAAAATAAAGGTCACTTTGTTTTATTTCATGTAGAAGTATATTTTATTTTGTGTATCTCAATACCCATTAATAGATTAGTAAAGTGATTGTTTGTATTATATTTTGATTTAATATTTTCAATCTATATAGATAGATAATTTATTTTCAACTTTTGTTTAAAGATTATATCAAAAATACTAATAAAGTAACAATCCTTGCATTTTGTCTTTCACATCCATTTCTCTTGCTCCCGCATCTATCTTCAATGATGATGCCCTAGTAGGGTTTGAATCACTGACATCTCCCACCCATGCTTGGGCTATCAATGGGGTTGGGTTCCATCTAACCATGGCGCTTGGTGACCCTTCTGCTACATCTAGGGGTGTTGTGCCTGTGGCTCCTGTTGAGGCAAATTTTTCCCCTGCTATCATTGTGAGAAGATCTGTCATATTGTATGCAAATGTGACTACCTATGAGGCCAAAATTGGTGGTTAAGCAGTGCATTTGAGGCTTTGTGCTACTGTGCATATTGCTGTAAGTAACCCGATTATGACTGATCTAGAGACTAATATTGTTGAGGAGATTTCCACTTATGTGGAAGACTTCTCTTCTACAACTACTATTTTTTGTTTTGGGGGCTTTTGGCCCTCTTTGTTAGATCTGCATGCTTGGATATCTTCTTGGAGGTTTTCTTCTTTTGGGTTTGAGTTTTCTTCTTTTGGGTAGTCTTCTAGGTTTTGGTATTCTTCTTCGGTTTGGTATTCTTCTTCGTTTTGGTATTCTTCTTCATTTTGGTAGTCTTCTTCATTTTGGTATTCTTCTTCATTTTGGTAGTCTTCTTCATTTTGGTATTCTTCTTTGTTTTGGTAGTGTTCTCCTTCTTCTCCTTTCCTGTCCCCCAAATATGGAACTTTTGGAATGTTCGCTAAACTCAAGCTCATTACATACTTACATACTTAGTTACTTACTTATTTACATACATCAAAAAAGCTACATATCATCTTCTTCTTCCAAAGAAATAAGAAGCTGTATAGGTATTATACAAATTCTAATTTATAGGACAAATTGGATGTTATAATAATCCTTCATATTTTTTTTTGTCTACTCTCTATCTATTATTAAATTAAATAGAAAAATCTTTACACATTCTTCATTATTAATTTGTCTATTTATTAAATACAAATAGACAAATATATTGAATAAATAAATATTGAATAAATCAATTTTTTATTATTAAAGCTAAAAAAAAGCTATCCAATCTCATATTCTTTTTTTGGGATTGGACAACATAGTATTATTTTTTAGATCTTCTTCATCTACTAAGAGAAGAATAAAAACCCTTGGTTTTTTTTCCATTATGAGTTCTGTCAGTAGGTCCGAGATTGGTCTTTTTGTTATCATCCCATTCTTCTCACTGAAAAAGTGCTTTTAAAGAATCTCATTATTGATATCTTGAGTCACTTTTATCATTTTTTATTTTTATTTTTCAAGAATAAATAAATATTTATGGGTCTTTTTCTGTTGCTTGTGCATTTTAATTTAAGAAAAAGACATTCATCATTTGCTACTTAGATTGCAACAAAAGAATAATTTTGAGTTTGTTTGAAAGATAAGACATAATATTTTATATGACCACTCTATCCATTGTTTTTAATGGTAATATATAACCTGTATAGTTCTACATAAGAAAAAAACTTAATGTCGTAATAAAGCATTCTGACTAAAGATCCTACTATTAAACGTATGTATGAATTCAATATAAAAGTAATAATGGTTTAGATATAGTCTAAACCAGTAATGCTAAATAGAATTAAAGTGTTGACTATTCAACAACTTATTAGAAATGTGAGACAGTCAATAAGAAAAAGAAGAAAAATCTCTAGCTCTTCGAGGATGTCATCAACAGAAGGGAGTATGCACTAGGGTGTATGTGCGACTCATTTGGATCAAAAGTTGAAACATACTAGGAAATTGAACAATAGTTTTCTTCTTTGAAAAAGTATAGATCTATCAGTTTCCTTGTACTGGGGAAAATGAAATTTATGGTTGAAATTGATACAAATCCAACCACCTTTACATAGGATGAAAAGCACTTCGTCATTGGTAGTGAATGGTAATCAATCCATTGAGTGAGGAAAAAAAGTAATTTTAAAAAACATAAAGATTATGTTTATATTGCTACGAGAATGGACAAAAGGTCAGCTATCTTGTGAACTCTCACCAACATATGTCGTTACTGTATCTATAAATCTTTAGAGTCTTTGTAATTTGGGGGGGGGAAGAGTAGAGCTAGAGACAGTAAAATATACAAGTTACCGAATACTCATCTCATATCTTAGGGCTCCGGCATATAGAGAGGACCTTACTGTTAGAGAAATAACTATAGAAATGAAGAAATCCATAAGAGAAAAATAAAATGATAATATATGTGTATATTTATTATTTTGATTACTTAAATGCAAGGTCAAATCCCCTGCCTACTTGGAAGGTGTCTAACTGAAACAAATTATGGTTGGGAAGGTTAGAGTAGCAAAAGCCATTGGAGTACTATATTTAATACATTAGAAAAATTAGTTTCATATTACTTAAAAAATGATTGATCAAAAAAGAGATTAGTCATCTGTGAAGAATCAACTTCAATGACTAGAGTTAAACATGGACATATCGCAAAAAAATGTTGAAAAAAGATTCTTGCATTTGTATCAGGCTCTCAAGGAGCCCATTTGAAACTTTTTAGGACTGCTAACCAACAGAAAACGAGAGCTTTAGTTTCCACTCACTAAGATAGAATTAAACAGAAGAGAGATTTTTGTCATTTATGGATTACTCAGATTAATGTAGCATCCCGTGCTAATGGATTCTCCTATAATAAATTTATACAATTTTTATACAAAAGGCAGTAGCTTACAAATCATAGAACACTTGCACAAATAGTTGTATTAAATAATAATTTCTTCTCTATGATGCTCAAAAATATTACTGTATTATGAAATAGTAACACCCAATCTCTTGGGGAAATTCTTCGAGAAACTAAAGACAATACGAAAATGAATTTGGAATGACTTGGATAATGAAATTATTTTCATTTTATTTATAGAAAGAGAAAAAAATCTACACTATCTTTGTTAGATATCCTAGCTTGAATTAAATGGAGGAGTCTTAAGCTTTAATTACTTTTGAATTGAAAGAAAGAAAGGGTATCAAAGATAGAATACAAGCTTGTTTAATAGCTCTAGCTATTAAGCATTATTTTTTCAATGTTAATCGATTCCTTTGACAAGATAGTATTTTTTCTTGCTCACTAATAAATCGATTAATTAAGCTAATATTTTTATAATCCATTTGCTCTCCAGGCTGAATTGGTGATAAATGTTTTTGAAAAGAATGCTGATTTGGAGAAAATCACTTAGATGCATTTCAAAAAGATGACTTAGATCTATTTCTCAATTTAGACCTACTTCTCAATTTAGATCTACTTCTCAATTTAGATATATTTCTAACTTATTAGATCTATTTTGAAAATATGGTTTATATGTATTCCAAAAAGATGGCTTCATTTTATTCATAGTTTGTTTTATGAACCTTTCAAATACTATTTATTTTGTTTCAAAATATTTTGAAAAGAAATATTGACACTGACTTGTTAATATATATACAAAGATAAAGAAATAAATATCTTCAATATATATTTCTATTTCTAGGTAGAAATGTTAGATTCAATCTATTTTTAAATTTCTCCATGAATGGTATGCTTGTAACAAGAAGGACAAAAATTATTTAATTCCAATCAATTAGGAGTATTGCAGCAATTTTTTCAAGTCATATATCTGGAAATACTTGTTGATTTTTTTCCAACACTATCTTGGGTACAACTAGCATATTCTAAAGTAATCATTATTCTTACATTTCCACCCCTGTCCATAAAACTTATTTTTGGTATTATATCTACTTCTTTTCAATTTGGAAAAAAAGAGAAGAAAGAGAAAGGGATAGAAGTTGTCTTAAAAATGATTAAAGATTTAATTACTTAATTCATTCTCGTAATAAAATCTTTAATTAAGATTCTCAAGTAGTTTACTATTTGAGGAACTTTTGGATCTAGATTTTTACTTTTATCTTAATCCTAACTTCACCCTCACCTTCTAAAATTTTATTTATCCAATAAGAAAAGGAAATGAATCTAACATCATTTTTTATTTTGGGTTCACAAGAAAGTAGAAAAAATGAAAGTCAAAAAAAGGGAAAAGTTAGAGCATCTGAGAAAAATGATTTATCTCAATTAATAAACTGGATAAAAATACCAAGCATAAAGTAGCTAACAAAGGCATTGTCGAAAGATATGTTTTTATATCTTGCATTGTTCGTAAGTTCTCCTTCTCAAGAATGATAGATATATCATATGGTCAACTACACCCATAGTTTATGACTATCTGCAAACAAATATTTGTATTTGGCACAAATTCTTTTTTTTTTTACAATATGATATGATAGTAATAACTATGTAATAGAAAGTAATCAAATACTGTCAATAAATAGACATCTTCTACATTATATCTTCTGTATATACAGTCTATTCACGTGCGAAGGTAGATAAATGTGGAAAACAAAATTCAATATTTTTACTATAAAATATTGAATAAAAAATACTCATGATTAAAAGGGATGTAGCGCAGCTTGGTAGCGCATTTGTTTAGGGTACAAAATGCCGCAGGTTCAAATCCTATCATCCCTACCCTTTTTTTTAAAATCCTAAATCTTCCATAAAAAAAGTAAATAAAAAAGTCGAGTGATAGTTATTTAATTCAATGAAACATCGAAATAATCTTTTCTTTTAAGAAAAATAAAATAAGAAAAAGTGCTCTTAGTTTAGTTTGGTAGAATGCAGGTCTCCAAAACCTGATGTTTGTAGGTTCAAATCCTATAGAGCGTGATCCTATTTTTCTTTTTCTTTTTTTTGGTCAATGTTCTTGTCACTTAGACTGGAAAAGCTAATGGAATCTGATCCCTCAAAATCAGTAGGAGACCCGTTCATAATATGGTTCTGAATCAAATATCCAATTTATTGTCGCATCGGTACTGTAAATATGCAATTACAAATAATCCAGCCAAAGTTATAGGAATTAGACCTAACACAATTATGGATAACAAAACTTCAATCATATTTTTTTTATTATAAAAAATAATAGGTAAGGGTTAATAGCTAATCTACATAGTACTTCAAATTGACTTGGAATCTCAATTCCTATTGAGGTTATTTTCTATTTCAAATAAGTTCTATATTGCTTAACCCAATGAATAAGACTGAGGTGAAAATAAGAAAAACTAATAAAAAACCAAAATAACTAATTATAGTAAGCATGGAAGGAATCAATAAAAAAAAATGATTGATCCATATTTTTGTCAGGCAATTACCTCAGTTTATTCTTTAGGAGTAGAAAAAATAGTTTAAATAAATAGATACAAAGTTAGCATTGAATATCTGATAATGATGTTATCAACAAACATAGAGGGAATATACAATAAAAAGATATTCGGTTATCATCTCGAATCTAGTTCAGATTTATCCTATGGAAAGGGGTTTCTTTATTGTGAAATTTGCATCTACTGATGATAGAAATGCCATCCTACACCATGGTTTCTCTTGGGAGGAGAAGTTCCCCTTGATGGCTAAACCTTGGTATAAGGATTTTGACCCGTTGACAAAATCCTTTAATAAGATTCCTCTATGGGTAAGGTTGTCAAATCTTCCCCTTCACTTGTGGCTAGATTCTGTCCTAGAGGCCATGGGGGAGGATCTTGGGGACTTCTTGCTGGTTGATTTCATGTCTTCCAATATGTTTTGAATGACATATGCTCACATTCTTGTGGAGATCAATGTCTACAAGGGGCTCCCTAGAAAGATTAAGTTGGCCACTCCTAGTGGCTCTTGGATTTAGCTTCTTGATTATGAAGGAATCCCCTTCAGATGCAGGAGATTCCATAAGATTGGTCACCTTGCTACGCATTGCTCCTCTAAAAGGGTCAGATCAAAGAAGTCACCTTCTTAGTGGATGGGCTTTTCGAATGATCACTACACAGTTTAGAAATCTTCCTCTGTTGGGGTTGGAGGCTCTTCTCTAGATTCTTTGGGGGTGGATTATGTCATTATCTTTGATTCAAATGTTGCTCGAATGGTGGCGATCAATTCTATTGCCCCTCCTACAGATGCACCGTAACTGGTGATTTGATTGTGGCCCCTCTTGTGACTCTATCTCAGGATGGTGTTGTTGTCCCTTCTACTATTGGGGTCTAGAAACCATGTGGTAGTAGACTTCCTTCTCCTACCATGGGGGTTTTGGGGACTGGTTGCAGTGTTGTTGACTTTGAGTGGCAGAAGGCTACTGGGATGGTGGAGGATGGATTAATGATAGTAAAAGGAAAAAAGGTCAAGCCCTCCACTCCATCTTTTGATATGTCTTTACATTCTCAAAAGATGGAACCAAAATGTAAATCTTGAGGCCTCACATGTTTGAGGCTATCCTTGATGGTTCTCCTCGCACTTTTGGTATGTTATTCTTTGTAGTTTGTCATGGTTCAGGAATAATTGTCCTTTTCTTTTGTAACCATGGGGTTTTCAGTTTCCCATTCTAAACCTGTCTTGGTGGTTAAAATGTACAGTGTTATCTGTGAGGCCACCTCAGTCATCTTGTATTGTTTGGTGACCTATTTCACCTTTGGGCTATAGTATTTTTGTCTGGGTTTCATTGAATATATTTTGATATGTAAAGGGTTTCATGCACACTTCAAAACCTGTTTTCCTTAATAAAAAAACAATCCTTGCATTCTCAATAATATTTCAAGATAACATGTAACCTATCAAAATAAAACCTTAATGTTTATGATGATCAAACTAAAGATGTTTTATTGATATCTCCCCAAAGAGTGAATGTCTGTATGTGTAGAATTAAGGGCATCAAACTAACATATAGTTTAAATTCTTGCACCTATTTAAGTTGGAAGGTTAAGAGATTCACAACATTATATAAATAAAACTATAGTAATCTCAAATTATAAATAAATTAAATAAGGCCATACTAGAGGCATTTTTACCCTCAGGAGGCAAATTTTGTAAAATTTTGTATGTTGCTTGATCAAGGCTTAGGGCTTTTATTTATTAAAAAAAATCTTATGATATTGGCATCACTAAAATACAAATATGCAATTTATCATCACAAAAAAATATACTTGTAATATTTTCATCATTAAGAAATAAATTTATGATATTACAATTACTGTAGAATAAATTTACACTATTATCAATAAAAACAAAATATTATCATCACTAGAAAATAAACCTATGATATTTTCGTCACTAAAAAATTAACTTGTGATGTTGTCATCATTAAAAAATGAATTTATGATATTGTCATCACTATAAAAAGCTTGAGACATTTCCATCACTAAACTTGAGACATTACCATCACTAAACTTACAATATTGTCATCATGAAATTTGAAATATTGTCAGCACTAAAAAAATAAACTTGCAATGTTGTTATCTTATTAGTAAAAGGTCAAAGCGAAGATTAATTAATATTATTATTTATTAAGTAGGGGTTGTTGAACCCTTTAGAATGGTAGGGGACTTGCCCTACGAACTCAGTACCTAGATAAGAGGCTCACAATTTACCATTGTGTTATAGGCTCTTGCCTTGTGATATCACAAATAAGATATTGCTATCACTAATAAAATACACTTGTGCTATTTTCAATACTAAAACATAAATTTAGAATATTATCATCACTAAAAAATAAACTTGTGTTATTATCATCACTAAAAAACTTATAATATTGTCACCATTAAACAATAAATCTATGATATTGTCATTGAAAAAATTAACTTACAATATATTATCATCACTAAAAAATAAACTTGTGATATTATCATCACTAAAAAATAATTTTACAATATTGACATCACAAAAATAAACTTACAATATTGTCATTACTAAAAATAAACTTGTGATAATATTATACAAAATAAAATTGTGACATTTTCATAATTTAAACATAAACTTATGATATTATTGTAAAAAAATATAAGCTTGCAATATTATCATCACTAAAAGTTATACTTGCAATATTGTCATCACTAAAAATAAACCTCTGATATTGTCATCAATAAAAAATAAATTTGTAATAATATTATCGCTAGAAAATAAACTTGAAATATTGTCATTATTATAAAAAAACTTGTAATATTATCATAAGAAAATAAATTTTTGATATTGTCATCACTAAAAAATAAACTTGTGATATTGTGATCCCTAATAAACTTGTGATGTCATTACTAATAAATAGACTTGTGAAATTATCATCAAAAAATTAAACTTGCAATATTGCCATAAAAAAATTAAATTTGAAATGTTTTAGAGAAGTACTTGACTGGTTATATGTTGAGGTTGTGAATATGTTGGTTATCATGTAATTGGTAGTCTATTGTTAATGAAGTTTTCATTGTTTCATTCTTAAGGATCAACCCCTTGTTTCAGCTACTTTAATATCAAAAATTAAAAAAATACACTTGCATATTGTCATCACTAAAAAATAAATTTGCAATATTGTCATCACTTAAAAAATAAACATGCAATATTATCATCACTAAAAAATAAACTTGTGATATTATCATTAAAAAAAAAAAAACTTACGAGCTAAAAAATAAATTTGCAACATTAAGGTACAATGTGTATGCCAATAGATCCATATGTTGCACAATATTGTCTAAAATGTAATATTTTGACATTATTAGAAAGGGTCATTTATGTGTCAAATAGAGAAAAATAAGATATTAATATGAAAGCTAAATTGAATAATATATGAGCCAGATATTTTCTATATCACATTTTTCATTGTTTTGAAAGGATGTCGAGTAAAGCAATATGGAGTTCTTCAACTTGACATGGGAAGGGAAGACATGTTGTGCTGATTTTGTGAATTGCATTCTCTCGAATCTTTAACACATTACTACCAACGATTATCATTGCAATAACACTGATAACAAAACATTACAACTCATAAACCCACAAGATTTAGAAAATACTTAGACAAGAAAGCCAAGGAAACAGAAGAGTAATCCAAAGTGATTCATACCACCAACAAACACCTCAATAATGTTCTTCTGAATAAAGACTTCAATGCTTGACAATGCTTCTAAATCAAATCAATTCACAAGACTTCGATTTGAAAATTAGCCACAGAAGAATGAAAGAATTATTTTTTAATTTAATACATAAGAAAAGGTTTATTGAAATGGAAAAACACAAAACTCCTAGTTACCAGCAATCAATGTCAAACTACAAGGACAAGCTGCATTCATAAAATCCAAAAAAAAATGATCTGGGTAGGAAGAAATGTCTCAGCAAGAATCTTGACAAATCAAACAACAAGAAAATTCAAACAAAATAAAAGTTTCGAATTATGAATTCACAAGAAGCGGTTTATGAATTAGTAATTCCTAAGGCCCCGTTTGGTTGGGGAAGATGATTTTTTGACATAACCAGGTTATCTTATAACCAGGTTTTCGAAAACCTGGTTTTGTGGTTTGGAAAGCCAATGGTCCGTTTGGTTGACACGGAAGATGAATATACTGTGGACCCCACAATATTATTAAAAAAACTGTCATAAAATTCAAAACCTGGTTTTAATTTTGAATTCCACCTTTTTGTTGGAAGAAACTTCTTCCAATTTTTGACCAAAATTGGAAGATGAAATTGAAAACCAGGTTATAATTTTAACCAACCAAACACCAAAGTTTTTTTGCAAAACCTAGTTTTGCCTCTGATAACCCGATTTTGGCCCTCATCTTCCGGCAACCAAACGGGGCCTAAATTAAATGGTTGACTATTGGTCTACAAAAATAGGATCATTAAGCATGTATATGTTCCTACTAATAAAGAATTGACACAACTATTCCCAAATTTTATAGTTTGCATTCACTAAACAAACACAGTGTATGTTTTAGAGATATTAAGAAAAACGGGAACCTGGAATGGCGACATATATAGTGTGAGATCCTTCTACATCAACATCTAATGATACCTCACTAATATTAAGGCTCTACATATCTATATAGTTCATGTATAGCTTCTCATCTAGATTCATTCAAAACAACTAATTCTTACAGTACAAACTATTATGTGGACTACCATCTATTTGAACTACCCCATAATACTGTGTTGAATCAAGAATTTTCTTCTACATTTTTCCTAATAGAATATCCTTTGTATTAGAAAGGACTATTTCAAACCCAACCTAATGGGCCTGAAGATAATTGATTCTTAAGTCATGGTAAGGGCAGTCTATAGATTGTTAAGACAACTGCAGAAATAGTAAAAATGAAGGTTCCTTCCAATGTAACACAAGTCATCACACACAATCCCAAGCATGAAAATCAGAATATCCAATTGTTGACAGATTGTGAGATAAAAATTTTGTGGTTCCATTTGACTGTCTCATTTTTTGCTCCAAGCTTAAAATCGATTGCAGCCATATTTCCATATAGGCAAATATATAATTACACCACCTTGGGGATGGGGGTACGATGAAATGGGGGGTCAAATTTTCAGAACAATGCACAGAGGGGCCTTAATTTGGAGACAGGAGACGATGGGGGACGGTGGTGGGAGATAGGAGGGGATGTGTATATATATACATATGGCACTTTAAATACTAGTTATGAAAAGATATATTGGAATATAGGATATAAACACATAAAAGAGTAAATACTTGAACATTAGATTGAATAGGAACATCGAACATTGAACATAAATAATTCAAGACAGGGGAGAGAGTTCCCAAGTCCCCAATGCATCTAAGTCTCTGTGACTTAGGACAAAAAGGAGGGAGGGGGGACCATCCCCGTGTTAATATAGACAAATGTGTATAGTATAGACATAAATAAAAGCTCACAAACTATTTGTTATCATCTTATTTTTAACTCCCTAAAATCAATTGCTTTCTACAAAGATGAATGTATGTAACATGGACCCAAAAAAAAGATAATGTATCATAAACCAAACCATGAACATGCAATTTGCAAGGGGGAAACAATTGAAGGTGGCACTCAATCCAAACTTGAAATCACTACCACAAGAAATCTAGCCTAAACTTCCATACCCATGCAAGGTGCAACTTAGCTCTACTATAGAAAATGATGGAGAAATCCCAAGAAGAGAAAAACAAACTTAGATCAACATATAAAAAATAAAATCCTCCACATAGACTCCTGACAATATTATCTCAACTCTCCACAACTGTTTGTTATGGTTTGACCTTTCATATATATCAGAAGTTTCAGAGCTCTTGATGCTATAATGATTTTAATCAATCTGTACTTTCGATAACATGATATTTAGCATTTTAAATCTTACTAGTTGTTCAAAAACATACCTATCATTAATATAGAATCTATGCCCATTGTAGAAATCTGTCACAGTACTCTTGTCTTCCTTTTGTGGTTGTGACAAACACACATGAAGCAAATTAAGCCTGTCTATAGTTGAATTGATCTCACAGATGATTTTAAGCAACTTCTTTAGATGCCTAACATTGATGCTATACAGGTTAATTTTCTATAATTCATAATATTGTTATCCACAACTTGTTTCTTGTCAAATTAAATTGGCAAATAGGTCCAAAAGGATTGAATAGTTATATAGGCATAATCTAACTCAATTGACTTTCAAACATCAAATTCAAATTTAAATTAACAGACAAAATGAACTTTTTAAACCATGCACTACAATTTATAACAATGCTTCAACTTCCAGCCATAGCATACGTGATGATACTCCTTGCATAAAAAAACATGTCAAATTCAAGAGGCCAAGAATATGTACCAACATAGAAACTACAAGTTTCCACATGTAGGAAAAATTTCTCATGCATAACATGCCTGATGACCATAATACAACAGGTAGCTTAGACTTAATTTATTAATGTGAAACCCTTTCATGTTCTCACATACCTTGTGTTAATAACAAAGTTGTATTTGTAGACATGGAATCTATGACACGTATATGATTACTTAGGAATATAGCTTGCATTACTACCATTAATTCCATCCAAGAGATCTTAGAAAAGATGCATTTTGATATTTATGTGTCTTATAGAGGTAACAAGTGTTCTTGTTCCAAAATAAATGTTTTCCTATAAGGTAAGGGAGTTTAGATAGACAATCTGATAGTTGCAATGAATTTTCATCTACTGGATCTTTGTTACTTCCACCAATAGAAGTACTCACATTAGGAAATGGAAACAATGAATAGAGTAGCGTCTATTTGATACCTAGAGCTCTAGTGATGGTAGAAGAATAAGAAATAAAAATGAATGATAATAATACATATAGGAGATATGATTTTAAAAGATTTGTGCAGAAATCTCTTACTAGTTGATGTAGTTTATGGAAAAAGTTGCAAACATATTCACTTTCAAAGAGCACTTCAGGTGCCTCAAAAAAAATTTTCTAACAATAACAAAATCTGACACAATGCAAGGTAGGAGAATCCCCAAAGGAGATGTCCTAGCCCCCAACAAATGACCACGCAATTAAAGTATAAAAATAACACAAAGATTTAGATCCAAAATAATGCCAACACTCATAATAGAATCATAAAATTTACATCCAATATGCCTAGCTATAAGGCCTTCTGAGTTACGGCCAAATGCGTAAGCAATTACAATAGTAATTCTGTAGGATCTCACAAGATCCAAACCCTAGCTAGCCTAGATCCACAATTTGGTAGAAACCCCAAGAAGAATATGAACTTGTGCTCGTAAGCCACTAAACAACCTTCTTGTTTCCCAAGCTACAACTACTAGCTCTGCTCAACTTCTCTCTTCTCGGCTACTCCTCTCTAACTGACTTCCTCCATGCTAGATCCCATGCTTGGTGTAGGAGCACACCTAAGCTAAACTCTCCATTTCTAGTTTTTGGCTCTATCCAATTCAAGAAGTTTAGATTAGGTTGGTTTAAGACATTAGAAGATCATTTTCTATGTGGGCTAAGTGAGTTAGTCATTAGGACTAAGGTCAAATAAATAGTCATTGTTAGTAGCATTTCAATTTCTTAGACTTAGAAGCTCAATGTTGGATTAGAGTCTTAAATGTGTTCTAAACACATACAAGTGGTGAGAAAGATGCTTAATGGCCATAAATGGTGTTGATTCCTCAAAATATAGAGGTTAGAGGTCTTAGAAAGTAGGATGAAGGCATAATGGAAGAGATGCCAAATGTTGTCAGGAAGTTGTCGTGACAAATTTGCAATTATTGCAAATGTTGCATGCAACTTAGTTATCTTAGATTTCCTTAAGAATAGAGAGTGGGAAATTGACCAACATGCCTAGAATGGTGGATATGGCATCTAAATATGAGTAAAAACTTGAATCTAATGGAGAGTGTATGTATTGTAATAGTTTTGTGTGAAATATATCTCTGCAACAATATTTTCAACAATTTCTCGAATTTTAGTAGTGACAATTCCTTAAGATGGTTGAAAGATTTATTTTGATGATTTTATAGTGTTCTTTGGTTAGTTTGTACAATTTTTTATTTGATAAGTGAGCTGATTAGAGTAGAATTTATGTGTTGAATAAATTGTTCAAGTTCTTAAAACCTTAATAGTTTTGTCCTGACCAGTCTGTATAGATATGGTTCCCCCATGAAATCTAACCATGGAAAACATCTCAATGTAGGTAGAAATTCTAGGGGAGTCAGTAATGTACATAGTTTTAGGATTGGGAGTCATGGAATTATGGGAAGCTATTTTTACTACTATGCCCTAGGTGAGCAGACAATGTCTGATTAGAGGCTTAGGATAGGAGAAAGTGAAGATTTCTTGCAGGGTAGAGAAGTAAAGTATGAAACAAGTACAATTCTAGGTGTGGTATGAACATATCTTTCTATTTTAGAAGAATATATGGATTATCAATCCATTTGAGTGGGTTTTGAACAAGAAACTAGTGGGTTCCTAAGAAATAAGCCTTTTTAGTCCTAATAGACCTAGATAAGAGGAACCCCCTGAACGGATAGCTTAGGAGTCTTAAACCTCTACAATCATTTAGAGAGTCCAAATGGGTAT
The DNA here is from genome assembly GCA_028749045.1 of Cupressus sempervirens. Lineage (NCBI taxonomy): Eukaryota > Viridiplantae > Streptophyta > Pinopsida > Cupressales > Cupressaceae > Cupressus > Cupressus sempervirens. The sequence continues at coordinate 747,447,126 of CM053786.1, forward strand.
TCGAGTTTGGAATTATTTTTCTAGGTTTTTTGGAAAGTTTTGGCAAGAAAGTGGAATTAATCATTTTCAAGGGCTAATTAGAACTAGGCCTAAATAGGCTTCCTAGAGACCAAGTCTTGAAATAGATAGGAAAAAGAATTGAAGTTCTTACCAAATAGATTCAAATGAACTCAAATGGAATTTTTTCATGTTGATGGATACCCTTGCAATCAAGAATGGAGTTTGTGAGCAAGTTGCACTTAGAGCTTTCTAAGTGAAGGTGGAGGTTTGTACTATCTAAAGGTGTTAGTCTTTCAAGGTTAAGCACAAGGGTTAAGAACTCTTTGAGAAGAGTTGGATTTGGACTTAATCACCTGAGACAATTAGGACCTAGAGGAGACTAGGTTCCTAGAAGAGACAAGCTAGGTCTCTTAGTAGTAGTACAAGAAAGCCTTGGAACACATGCATCATGTTGGTATCAGAGCCTGGTTTTGATTAGACTTCTGGTGGATGTTGCAGTCTACTAAATCAGTGGGATAAAATACACCAAGTGGAGAAGTAGAAGGCACAATCATGGTGACTAATGTTGAGTTACCCAAGAAGGTTGAGGAACAAGAAGAAGATAATAAGTCACTAAGAGTAAGAATAGCTCAAATGGAGCAACTCTTGGGTGAAGTCCAAGACAAAGCTGATAAGGTGAAATAGAAGATTGACCTAAAGGAAGAAAAAGAAGCAAAGGAGAATGAATTAGAGTTGGAGAAGGAAGCACCAACACCTGATCCTATTCTTCCTGAAGAGCCATTCTTAAAGGCATTAAAAGCATTTAGTGGAAAAGCTTTAGAAGAAGTGCCACTATTTAGTGGACAAATGGATCTAGATTTAGTTGTGGATTGGATTGACAACATCAAGAACCATTTTAAATGTGATGGTGTCTCTGAGGCACAAAAATTTGTGGTGGTTGAGTCTAGATTAAGAGGTTCAGCTCTTACTTGGTGGAAGTTTATGAAAACTGAAAGAGAAAAGGATGGAAAAGGTCCTATAGCTACTTGGAAGGGCATGGTAACCAAGGTGAAGTAGACCTACCTTTTTGATGACTATGATGTTCAGCTTCATAGGAGGAGACAAAATCTCAGGCAGAAAGATTTGGATGTCCAAACATATACCAAGGAGTTTCAAAAATTGTGTTTGAGGTCCAAGTTAGTTGAAGATGAAAGCATTAAGCTTGCAAGGTACTTGAATGGCCTCAAATGGTCTATTCAAGAAGAAATGAGCCTAGTTAACTTCAAAACCATTTTCCAATGCTATCAAATGGCCTTGAAGATATAAGAGAAAAGCAAGAGGAAATAAGAAACCTTGAAAGGTAAAGCTAAGAGAAAGGATAGTAAAGGGCAAAGAGTTGGCTATTGTGAAAGAATTTTAGATTCAAGGACTCAAGGAGAGATAAGATTCAGTGAACAACAAGAAGGAAAATCAAGTAGAGGCGGTCGAGAAAGAAAATATAATTCTAGAGAAAGGAGTGGTGGACAAGGAGGAAAGGGCAATTATTTTTCTAATATAAAGTGCTACTATTGCAATCAAATGGGGCACCCTACCTATAGATGTCCAAAAAAATGTGGTTCATCGCAAAGGAGTGGCAAAAGAACTAACCTAGTCCAAGATGAATTTAATACAATAGTGAAGCATGCTAAGGTGCCATTGAATTTAGAAGAAGGGGAGAACCTTGTGATGAGGAGAACTTTGAGAAAGGAGCTAGTGAAAGAAGAGCCAAGCCAAAGGAGGTCTCGTTTAGAATAAAGTGCAAGATGATGGGAAAAGTGTGTAGAATCATCATTGACTCAGGGTCTACTAAAAATATTGTGTTAGAGAAAGTAGTCAACAAACTGAAATTGACAAGAATACCCCACACCAATCCTTATAGGGTCACATGGCTCAATAAAGGCCAACATGTGTTAGTAAATGAACAAGCATGGGTAGAGTTCTCAATTGGAAGATACAAGGAAAATCTTTGTGTGATGTGTTACCTATGGATGCATGTCACTTGCTCATGGGTAGACCATGGATATTTGATTGCCAAGCTATCCATGGTGGAGGAAAGAATGCCTATGCCTTTAAGAAAGACAATGTGACTTTTATAATTCAATCATTGTTAAAAGATGTTGAAGCAAAGAAAAAAGGTCCAAATGTACTTATGTGAGTTAAAAGGAGTTCTTACAAATCATGGAAGAAAGCGACAGTGAAGGCTTTGCATTGGTGTTAAGACCAAAGGAGGGAGATGAAAGCAAGGAGACTAAGAAGGTAGAGTTACCTAAAGAGATTCAAGATATGTTGTAGACTTACCAAGCTATTGTAAGTGATGGAGAACCATCAATCTAACCCCCTAAAAGGTCCATAAGCCATAGGATAGACCTTATCCAAGGAGCTACCCTACCTAACAAAGCAGCTGATGCAAGATGACCCCTCAACAAAATGAGGAAATAGAAAGACAAATACAAGAATTCCTAAACCAAGGCCTAATTAGAAAAAGTATTAGTCCCTATGCTATACCCACTATACTTGCACCTAAGAAAGGAGGAACTCGGAGGCTTTGCACTGATTCAAGGGCTATAAATAGGATAACCATAAGATATAGGTTCCCTATCCCTAGGATTGAAGACCCAATGGATTGCTTAAGTCAAGCTAAATACTACAATAGGATAGACTTGAAGAGTGGCTATCACCAAATAAGGATACATGAAGGAGATGAGTGGAAGATAACCTTCAAGACCAATGAAGGGCTATATGAGTGACTTGTCATGCCATTTAGATTATCCAATTCCCCCTCCACATTCATGAGGCTCATGAATGAAGTTCTCAAGGACTACATAGGCAAGTTTGCATCACCTAGATCCAATGAGTGCTAAGTGTTCCATGTATTCTCATGAGAGATGGATTCATGTTGAATCACTACTCATGAAACATGGGTCAATGAGTTTGACTCAAAATCACATAGTTAAATCCTAATAGCAATATCACAAGTTTTTATTTGTATATCTTGATGATACACTAATCTATAGCAAGACAAGGAGTGAGAACCTAGAACATCTTGACATTGCTTTCAAGAAGCTTCATGATGAGAAGTTGATGATCAAATTGGATAAGTGTGAGTTTATCAAAACATAGCTAGTGTACCTTGGGTTTGTCTTATCACAAGGAAAACTAAAATTGGATGAGAGAAAGGTAGAGACTATCATAAATTGGCCTACTCCAATTTTAGCAACAAAGGTAAGGAGTCTTCATGGCCTTGCACAATACTATAAGAAATTCATAAGGTAGTTTAGTGCAATTTGTGCTCCTAGGTTAGATACTATCAAAGGATGAATGAAAACTATTTTTTTATGGAATTAACATGCTAACAATATCTTTGAGTTACTAAAGGAGAACATAGCTACTCGACCTATTTTAGTGTTGCCAAGCTCTGAGAAGCTTTTCACTATTGAGTGTGATGCTAGAAATGTAGCAATTGGGGCTGTTCTAAGCCAAGAGGGAAAACCAATAGCCTTTCATTTAGAAAATTTAAGTGAAGCCAAGATGAAGTACTCTTCATATGACCTTGAGATGCATGCATTGGTGCAAGATCCAAGGAAATGGAGGCACTATTTGCTCCCAAAATAATTCATTGTGTATTCAGATAATCAAGCACTTAGTTTCTTGAATTCACAAGAGAAGTTGAGTCACAAGCACATGAAGTGGCTTGAATACCTACAAGCTTATACTTTCAATATCAAGCACAAGAAAGGTGTCTTAAATAAAGTGGCAGATGCATTGTCTAGAAGATGTCTCACTATTTAATAAATTTAATTGAAGAGCATGGGAATAAATCACTTCAAGGATCTATCTGGTGATGATGAGGATTTACAGATATTTACAAGGTATGTGCTAAATACAAGAATCATTTTCATAGTAGATATGTTGAATATACTTTGCAAAATGATATTTTGTTTAAAGAGACTCAGTTATGTGTCCCTAGAGGCCCTATTAGAGAGAATTTGATACAGGAAAAGCATAATGGTACTTTGAGTGGTCATTCTGGGATCACTAAGACCCAAGAAAATTTTGCAAGGTTCTATTACTAGCCAAGGATGAATCTCGATGTTAGGAGGTATGTGGAAAGTTGTGTTATTTATCAAAAATCCAAGGGCATTTCTTCAAATGAAGGCCTTTATCAACCACTACCTATTCCTAGCAGGCCATGGGAATGTTTAAGTATGCATTTTGTAGTTGGGTTACCCAAGACAAGACAAGGTATGGACAATGTTTATGTGGTTGTAGATAGATTTAGCAAGATGGCTTACTTTGTACCATGTAAAACCACCAATGATGATAGTCAAATAGCCTCTCTTTTCTTCAAAGAAATAGTGAGAATCCATGGGTTACCTACCAATATTGTGTCAGATAGAGACATAAGTTTATGAGTGACTTTTGAAAGACTCTTTGGCAAAGGTTAGGCACTAACTTGTCCTTTGGGTCAGCCTACCATCCCCAAATTGATGGTCAAATTGAGGTTGTCAATAGAAGCCTTGGGAATCTTCTAAGATGCTTAGCTAAAAAGTATGGTCAACAATGGGATCAATAGATTGGATAAGCTGAATATACCTACAATGTTACTATAAGTATATCAATAGGGAAGAGTCCATTTGAGATAGTTTGTGGACAAAATCTTAGAGGTGTCTATGAACTAAGAGATGTGAAAGATGGAGTAAGGGGAAGTGGCTACACCAATAAATTTTCATTTTATATGCAAGAGATACATGAAACAGTGAGAGAGACACTGCCAAAGAACACATTATGAAACACAAAGAAAAGGTGGATGAAAGTAGAAAGACATTTGAGCTCAATGTTGGTGACTTAGTCATGGTGCATCTTAACAAGTCAAGACTAAAAAGGGAAGTCCCTCACAAGCTGAAAATGAGGAGGATAAGACCATGTCCTATATTAGCTAAGTATGGTGACAATGCATTCAAGGTTGAACTTCCATAAGACAGTGGACTATCAAAAATCTTTAACATTGTAGACTTAGTCCATTATAAAGGACCACAACAAGACATAGATCAGAATCATCATGAAGTGATCAAAGATGTAGAGGATCTCCAATTACCTATTGTTACAACTATAGGACCAAAAAACATACTGGACACAAGAGTCTATAAAAAGATTAGACAAAAGAATACAAAGAACACTTGATAAAGAAGCATGGATAGATAGATGCTGATGCAATATGGGTAAAGGAGTCAAAGTTAAAGAAGATGTGGATTGATCTAAACATTCTTAATCTAAGGGTAAATTGATCTTTTCATTTTGGGGAGGATGGTGTAGGTGTACACCTCAACTAACCTCTCCATGTCTAGTTTTTTGGCTTTTTTTAAACTCTAGCCAAGTCAAGAAGTTTAGATTAGGTTTTCTTAAGACCTTAGAAGATCATTTTCTATGTGAGTGACTTAGTCATTAGGACTAAGGTCACATAAATAGTCATTGTTAGTAGCATTTCAATTTCTTAGGCTTAGAAGCTTAGTGTTGGATTAGAGTCTTAAATGTATTCTAAACACATACAAGTGGTGAGAAATATGCTTAATGGCCATAAATGGTGTTGGTTCCTTGGAATACAAAGGTTAGAGGTCCTAGAAAGTAGGATGAAGGAATAATGGAAGAGATGCCAAATATAACTATTGTCAAGAAGTTATCATGACAACATTTGCAATTATTGCAAATGTTGCATGCAACTTAGTTATCTTGGATTCCCTTAAGGATAGGGAGTGGGAAATCAACCAAAATTCCTAGAATGGTGGATATGGCATCTAAATATGAGTAAAGACTCAAATCTAATGGAGAGTGTATGTATTGTAATAGTTTTGCATGTGAAATATAGCTCTACAACAACATTTTCAGCAATTTCTTGAGATTTAGTAGTGACAGTGCGTTAAGATGGATTGAAAGATTCATTTTGATGATTTTACAGTGTTCTTTGGTTAGTTTGGAGAGTTTTTCTTTTTTGATAAGCGAGCTGATTAGAGTAGATTTTAAGTGTTGAATAAATTGTTCAAGTTATGAACACCTTACTAGTTTTGTGTTGACTAGTCTATATGGATATGGCTCCCCCATGAAATCTAGCCATGAAGAACATCTCAAGGTATGTGGAAATTATAGGGGAGTTAGTAATGTACATAGGTTTAGGATTAGGAGTCATGGAAGTATCAAAAGCTATTTTTACTACTATGCCCTAGGCAAGCAAACAATATCCAGTTAGAGGCTCAGGATAGGAGAAAGTGAAGATTTCTTATAGGGTAAAGAAGTATAGTATGAAACAAGTATAATTTTAGGTTTGGTATGAACATATCTTGCTATATTAGAAGGGTCTAGGGATTATCAACCCATTTGAGTGGGTTATGAACAAGAAACCAGTGAGTTACTAAGAAATAGGCCTTTTTATCCCCAATGGACCTAAATAGTAGGAACTTGATATATAGATAGCTTAGGAGTCTTAAACCTACATAATCCTTTAGAGAATCCAAAAGGGTATTCGAGTTTGGAATTATTTTTCTAGGTTGTTTGGAAAGTTTTGGCAAGAAAGTGGAATTAGTCATTTTCAAGGGCTAATTGGAACTAGGCCTAAATAGGCTTCCTAGAGACCAAGTCTTGAAATTGATAGGAAAAAAAACTTGAAGTTCTTACAAAATGGATTCAAATAGAAGAAAATGGAATGTTCTCATGTTGATGGATACCCCTACAATGAAGAATGGATTTTGTGAGCAAGTTGCACTTAGAGCTTTCTAAGTGAAGATGAAGGTTTGTACTATCTAAAGGTGTTAGTCTTTCAAGGTTAAGCACAAGGGTCAAGAACTCTTTTAGAAGAGTTGGAATTGGACTTAGTTAATCACCTAAGCCAATTAGGAACTAGAGGAGACTAGGTTCCTAGAAGAGACAAGATAGGTCTATTAGTAGTAGCATAAGCAGGCCTTGGAACACATACACCAATTCTCAACTCCATTCTCCATGTTGAATGAAGAATAATGGCAACATAAGACCCTCTACTTATACCAAACTAAGCCATAAGTCAGCCTAGCAAGTTACATTAAATAAACCCTCAAGCCACAAGTTACATTTTTTTTTTCTTTTTTTTTTTCTTTTTTCCCTCTAATTTTTGTCACTTGCTCTCTCCTCCATAATTTTTTGATTTTCTTTGTATGTCCCCCTTTATTTTTTGATGTAAAATGCTCCTAAATCAGACTCCATAGATAGAAAAGTGTGTCCCACACTTTGATGCCAAAATAAATATCTACATTAATCTTCATCTTCACCAAAGGCTTCCAATCCATCAAGGACAAGAATAAATCTCCATTCAAACATCAGAATCAAATGAATCTCAGTAACCTAATCGACATGCTCACTCATAGTAACAAATTGAACATAATTCTTCCCCAAAAATCTCTGCAACTGATCACAATGAGCCATGATAACATCCTCAAACATGAAATCCATGTCAACAACATGTAAGCTCAAAGCAACATGTAAATCCTCAACAAAATCAACCATAGGAAAATTAGGAATGCACAAATCCACAATATCATGTAGATCCTCAACCATGTCATCAACCAATGAATTTGCACCAACAGAATCCAACTCCAAATCCATAACAACCTGATTATCCATGACCAAGTGCTCTACAATTTTTATGTTAGACATAATCAACTGATCATGAAAATAAGTCTTCATCCTAGCATTAACAAGGTTAGGAACAAACACAAGTTGCTTAATAGGTTTCACATCAAACTCCACAAACTAATCAACAAAACCAACTTCCACCTTAATCTTACCATGCCTTCTCCTCTACACAATCTTCTTAACTGACCAGAACACTCTTCTAGATTGGTAGACTCCGGCTTTATAAACCTCTATGAAACTCAATCATCCCTTCCTTATCTTGACCATTCAAACTAGCTTCCAACTAAACAAACATCTTTGAAAACCTCTTCTCCACCACATCACATAGATTTGCAATCACCTTAGGATCCAATCCTCTTGGAGCCATCTTCCTGTATATGAGAAATGTTAGTATGCTAATAGAAACCAAATTTAAATAAAGCTTCTACAAACTAAACAAAATTCATAAAATTCAAGATAGACTAAGATGAGCTCTCAATTAAGAATATGAACCATTACTGGGCTCTCTTAATAAGAAGCTCTCTTGTTGAGTGGCTTTGTCTAAATAGATACGATGTATGCTCAAGCTTTATGCTTCAAAAAGGGCTTCAAATGGAGTTGGAATTTGGGTGTGAGTGTATGGTTTTGATGTAAAATGGCTTCTTAAAATGGCATTATGACCTTACTTCATGGATTGTGTTGTTTTGCAAAGGGGAAGGATCCAATTTATAGGCAAGAGGCTTGAGGGTTTGAGGGCTAAGATGCAAGGATGGGAAAAAGCTCATGGAGGGCTCAGATTGCATGAGAGGAGAGCACATGGATTGTGCTTCCTTACAGCCAATCAAGGAGTGACACATGTCACAGGGTGAGAGGATGGAAGAAAGGGGAAGGATGAGTCAACAAACGAGGCTCAAGGGATAAAATTTTCATAAACACCCTCATAATGGCTTGTAAGAGCAATAAAAGGGCTTGGAAGAGTCATTTATGGCCTAGTGGGCTTCATAAAGTTTTATGGTTGGAATATTTTGAAGGAGATGAGAGGAATTTCGACTTGGGCTTGATTAGGAAGGTTTTAAGCTTGCTTAGGCTTGTGCAAATGATTAGAGGATGGTTTAGGATTAGCTTAGGGATAGGCAAGTGGATGGCATTTAATGAGGGTGGGTGAAGGAGGAGATATTTGTTAACTTTGGCTTGGGTTAGTAAGTTTTAACCCATGTTTAGGGAATGTGACAAGGTTAGGAGGGGATTAGGATTAGGTTTAAAGACATCTTCTAGAAGAGTCTAGACTTTGGATGAGGATAAAGACTTTCTAGAATAGTCTAGAACTTCCTAGGATGAGGATGAAGACTTTCTAGAAGAGTCTAGAACTTCTTAGGATGAGGATAAATTAGATTTTTAGGAAATAAATAAAGTTTTATTTATTTCAAGGGTTTGGGTTGAGGAGATATTTGTTAAAACTTTTTTAATAAACATGAGGATTAATATTTAATCTTAATTAAATATTTTGAGTTGGGATTAGGCGTAGGAAATGATGGGATTAGCCTTTAATCAAAATTAAAGAAGGATTAGAAGATTTTGGAAGAGGTTAGTGGTCTTAAGGAAATTGGCCAAGTTTTGGGAAAAAAATAATTTTTTTATTTATTTTGGGTTTTTTTGGTCAATTTATTAATTAAATAATTAATAAATAAGGAAATAATGTTTAAATAAGATTTAAACATTTTTGAGAGGGATTCCTTAATTAAATATTTTTAATTAAGATAAAGGGATTTAATGGCATAAAAATAAATTAATTAATTAAATAAATAATTAATTAATAAATGATGATGTCATCAAAAAATTTTCAGAAAATAAAATACTTTATTTTCTAAAGGTTTTTAGGTGTCTAGACTTCCAAGATCTTTGCAAATCTTATGCAACAAATCTCCAACCAAATGCAACCTTCACTAAACAAGATCAATATGCCATCTTCGCAACTATTTCTCCATATTAGGATCCATCTATGAATCCTCTCCAATTGTAAGTCAGAACCACAAGCTTCCACCTTACAAAAAGATATATAGGACTACATAATAAACAATCCACCACAAGTTTGAACTCCTCTCTGATACCACTTAATGTAGTGCAAGGCAGGAGAATCCCCAAATGAGATGTCCTATCCCCCATCAAATGACCACAAAATGAAAGTATAAAGATAACACAAAGATTTAGACCCAAAATAATGCCAACTCTCATAATATAATATAAAATTTGCATCGAAAATTCTTGGCTGTAAGGCCTTTCAAGTTATGCCCAAATACATAAGCAATTACAATAGTAATTTTATAGGATCTCACAAGATTCAAACCCTAGCTAGTTTAGATCCAAAATCTAGAAAAAACCTCAAGAAGAATCTAAACTATTTCTCTTAAGCCACCAAGCAACCTTCTTTTTTCCCAAGCTGCAACTACTAGCTCTATAATCTTACTCCTTCTGACCATCAATAGTTAAAACAAGACTATGTAGTCTCAAAATATGTAGGTCTCCTAAAACATCCAATATAAAAAACTTTGTTTGTACTAGAGCATGGATTAAAATGGCCCTTAAGTGCAATGCTTTATTATATTCCTTGCCTGCAACCTCAAAGGCTACAAAAAAAGAACACACTTTGCCTAAGGTGTCCCTCATATTTTGCGAAGATCTATTCTTCCTTGCAAAAGATGGGACATGAGAATGAGAAGTTCCTTCTAATGAGTTAGTACTTGTAATACCCCAAAATTGACTCATTGCCATGATACCAATTCTGGTATATTTTGATCATTGCCAAAGTCCTATTTCATTAGACATATTCTTGATCTAACTCGCTACTTGACTTAATTGTCAGATGCAGAAGACCCTAATCTGCATTCATCACATTTCTTATTTAATTCCTATAGTACGTACTCATATTAGTCGCATTAAACCTACTTGATTTAATTATAATTTAATTTAAAAGTATTTATACTTTATTAAATTAAATTATCTCCTAAGGCTAATGTACTATGGGATTAAATTTATTTTATTTAATTAAATAAGAAAGTGTCTCTAATTAATTAAATGAAATTATTTAATTAAATAGGAAATATATTTGTGAGAGCATATCTCATTTTATTAAATTAAATATCTCTCCAAAATCCTTTTTTAGTTCAAAAAGGGAAATTCCGAGTTCACTGTTGATCAAAAAGGAATTAAATTAGTTAACTCATTATTCTACTCAAATTGAATCAGTTAACTCCTTATTCTACTCAAATTAAATTAGTTAACTCCTTATTCTACTCAAATTAAATCAGTTAACTCCTTATTCTACTCAAATTAAATCAGTTAACTCCCTTTAATTTGGAAATCTTCCTTTATGACTGAACTTCACCTTTAATCCTGACCATTGATTGAAATCGATCTCAACCGTTGATGGATTCCAGGAAAGTCTATTTAAGAGACCCTCATCTCTTCATTTAGAGAGGAGGATGAATTTGGAATTTGCATCAAATTGCTGTTGGAATTCATACTCACATTTGCTCACATTTTCTCATATTTTACATACATTTGCATCCTTAGCTTAATTTCATTTAGTATAATATGCATATGATTAATCTAGTTTCCTTTACTTGTTATTAGATTAGAATGCATTTCTCATTCTAGATTAATCTGCATAATCATATAGATTAATTTCATTTCTTAAATCCTTCATTCTTAGAGGGTCTGGTTGCTTAAAACCTCAAATCTAAGGATATCTAACAAGCAATTCCCTTTAGATAGAAGGCAACAGGTCACCTTGCCGGCTGATTTTGGGATGAACAATCCAATGTTCATTCCAGGATGAATCCGCAAATAAGGACCATGTTGAAATGTGTGTGTGTTAGCATAGGCCACATTTTCACATATACATTTGTGGCACCCACCGTGGGGCTGAGAAGTCAATTTTCTGGCCTCATCCTTTTTGTTTTGCATTTTAGTTTTATGTTTATATCTTGTTTTGTAGATTTGACTTGTTGCAGGTTTGAAGACATTTCGAGAAGGCATCCAACAATGATGAGAAAATGAGCATTTGAGAAACCTCTTCCTCTTCTCCTCTTAATTTTCTTCTAGTTCTCTTCTTCTTCTTCTTCTTCTTCTTCCTTCTCATGTTGTAAAGTTTTAAATAAAAAAATTGATCAAAATTCTTTTTTTAATCCTTTTTATGATTTTTCATAAAAATCATAAAAAGTAGACCAAATTGATGAATTTTGGTCTGAAATTTTTACTAAAGGTTCTAGAAAATAGGAAAAAATCACATGCAAAATTTTAGATTTTTTTGATTAAAGCTTTATTTTATATATTTTTTTAATGATTTTTTCATATGCAAATTATTTGAGCTAGTAAAATAATATGTTTTGATCTCTTTTTTATTTTTTCCAGATTTGTGACTATGTGTGGCATGTACAATAAAAATTTCAGAATTTTTGGATCAAAATTAGATTTTTAGTAATTCGTTAATGGTTTTTTCATTGAAAAATTAATTTACATAGAAAATAATCGAATTAAAATCTAAAATTTTTACTGAAAGTTTAAAATGATGTTCAAATATTTTAATAAAAAATTTAGAGTTTTTAGATTTAAAATATATTTTTATTAATTCTTTTATGGTTTTCCATAAAAAAAATTAATTTATCAAATAAATCTCAACATTTTGATCTAAAATTTTTATTTCCAATTTGGGACACTTTATGTAGACTACAATAAAAATTTCATATTTTTTGGATCATAATTCTATTTTTAATAAATTTTTTATTTGTTTTCATAAAAAAAAAAAATTAACTCATGATGCAAATCTTGGAATTTTAATCAATAATTTTAATTGTAGGTTTTTTTTTTGGAAAACAGCAAGGAAGAAAGAAAGGCCATACAAATAAGACAAAAGAAAGCAAAAAAATAAAAAATAAAAATGCATCTCGCTTTTGCTAGCTTCGAAAACAGCACAAGAATTGTTAAAAATTAGGTAAAATCTACTAAGCGCATTGCAAGGATCACCAAGTAACCTTCTGCAGTTGATAACAATTCATTTGGAGCTAAAATGAATATCTCTTGTGTCAAGCTTGTGTGTATTTCCTTCCATGTTCTCATTTTACAACACATGCATAATTTGATACTAGGTTGTGATCTCTATTAGTTTCATCTAGCAGGCTTAGTTACTAGTGATAGATCTAATTAGCTATCTTGGGTTATTGGACTCACTAATCCGTCGGCCCCTCATTCCACCCTGTGGTTGCAAGATCAGCACCACGTTAAAGGGGAGGGGTCTACAGGAAATAAGCGTTAAATGCTTCACAAGGCAACCCTTTTGTGCTTTCTAGAACTCACTAGTTTCTGAGTTGTGGACTCGTTTTGGCTTGTGTGAGGGGTTAAATGTTCCACATCTTTGGGCTCACCTCACAATAGTTAAAGCGTTAAGTGTACCACCTTGTGCTTTTTGATTTCTTTTGGATAGATTTGCTTTCGGGAATTAACATCTGTACACACATAGTAACTAGGCCCCCATGAACACTATTCGTGGATCTTGAGGGAGTGGGTTCCTAGTGAAACTCCTCTCTAAGACAGATTCCTTGTAGGTGGGGAGTATACTTTGAGCATCTCGCAGATAGATGAATCTTTAACTTGTTGATTGAGGCATCCTTTCTCCAGAGAGGTTGATAGATCACTGGGAGTTGATATCATAGATCTTTAAGAGATACTCTTAGTTTAGCGTGTCAAATTAATCTATCTACTTTGATTGGGCTAAAAGTGAAAAGGTGTCAAGACCTTGAATCTGGAAGCTAAGTCCCCTTGTGGTACACTATTGTGAGTCGGTCACCTTTAGAGAGGGTTAACCATAGCAGAAAATCCCTCTGCAGGGCAAACTGCGTTGATGAAACCTCAAGCGATAATAGCCATTTTTGACATGGTAGTGACAATCGCTATATAAATTTCCTTGTGGAATAGATCTCCATGCATGTGGTTCATTTTGGGTTGTCAGATCTCCCTAGCAGCTCTTGAAGATTAAGTTCTCAGACTGTGTTGAAACCTCAGTGCGTCGGGATTGGAGGTCACCCTTGTGAGTCATAAAAGTTACAGAGTCAAAACATTACTAAAAACTTTAGAGAGGCCAAACTTTTCACTTTCTAGGAATGTGTGCAATGATTGCAAAACTCTTTGAAAACATACACAAATAGCTCTCCTAGGGATTAGCACAAACTAAGTCACTTGATTGTTCATGCGCAAGGTTGCTTTTTCCCTTGCTCATTATTTTCAGACATGCTTGAAATCACCTGCTTGCTATTCTACGTGCCTGTTTATCAACCTGGTTACTGAAATGAATCAACAATCTGTCCAAAACTATCTGAAATCTTCAAAATCTTTTCAAAATCCAGTTCAGTTGTCAGTTTGGTTTCCATTTTCGCACACAGTTTGCAAACTTTTGCACAAATACTTGTTGTCCTACTACTTCTTCACGCAGCTTTGTCCAAGTTCTCATGCAAACAGTTGCACATCTCCATGCGAGATCTTTATGCTATCCAAGTTAACCTTGCACTACTTTGCGTGGCCTACAACACATCCTCATGTGAAATCTTTATTCTATCTTGAGTCTTTGCATGGCCCTATGTACTTTCTCATGCACCTCTTAGAGGATCTTCATGTGAGATCTTGAGTCTAAATTGTCAAGTTAGTTTGTTACAGCTATCTTTTCTTTGTACCAAGTTTGTTTCCTACATTGGTTTACTGTTTCTCTGACTGAAAACAGTCCCAAACAATGGCATCCTTCTTAGCTAATGACTTGAGATCCATACTTCAACTAGTCTTGTCTCTCAGTTATCTTGCTCTTGTCCTTTAGTGCTTATTGTACTCTATGTCATGATAGTCATAATCTTTGGCTATTCTAGCCTTCAAATTAGACTATTCATGCCTTAGTATACAACACTCTTATCATGTCCCATTGAGACTAAGTTCTAGTGTGCTCCTTGTCTAAGCTTTTTCTTTTTGTCATTGTCTATGACTGTGGCAACTTGACTTATGTTCTAAAACTTGGTTGTCACTACTTGAAACATAGTACATCAAAATGGCTAACAACAAATGTGCTAAATCTAATATTCCTAGTGAGGAAGAAAAGCTACTTGTTGCAAACATGAAGCAACAAATCCAATCAATGAGTGCTCAACTTCAAAGACTAAAAGAAGAGGAAAACACATCATCAAACAAATTCTCCTTGAGAGAAATTTTCCCTTCCTCCTATGACAATCAAAAATCACATTCTTGTGATCTTGAATCCAAGATATTTGAGAACACTTCGAAAACACCCAAGAAATCTGGAAATATATTTGAAGAAAAACCTTGGGAACTTAAACCAAAACATGATTTCACATCTTTGGGAAAATCTTATGACTTAACTTTGGAAGAACTTCTTGAAGAAAAACTCATTACTTTACCTAAGCTCACTTTGGCGGGAGTTTCCTTTATGAGTAACTATTGTGCCTATCATAGACATAATTTACATAAAACTTCACATTGTAAGGAGCTGAAAAACAAGATCTAAGATCTTTTTGATAATGGCATAATTCAAAAATCTAAGCTCTCAGCTACTAAAGATTCTACTCTCAAGAAGGATCAACCTCATGAAACCATGTTTAGTAATGGTTCAAACACAACTTCTACTTCTTCCAACATACATTCACCTTCTAAATTGTCCAATCTTTCCAACACATATTCACCAAAAGAACTCACTACTCCCTCAGTTGACTATGTGTACCTCAAAGGCTGCCTCTAAAGGAAACTCAAGCTAATCTTGACTTAGCTGCAAACCTCTCCCATACTACACAAACCAAAGATCCAAAACCTCCATATGTTGCTCCTCCTATTATCCCCACTCCAACTATTCCTCCATTTTCACTTCAAGAGCCTGTTATGCAGACTCCAAAAATAGATTCGAATACAGATTCAGATACTCCCTCATCCTCAAAATTGGTTTCATGTTAAGAGGACCACTTAAATGATGAAGAAATAAGTGTTGATCGAGACCAAAATTCCTTCATCCCCTTTCATATCTTCCAAGATCTCGTGCCTCCATCTCAAGAGCCACATAGTCCTCCATCTCCCATGTCATGCACCTCTACTAAGCAAGATCAAGATATTCCTTCCACCATCCTTAAGGAAATTATAAAGACCAAGAGAAGGATACTTTTCCTATGTTACCTAAAATTCCTTTTGAAGAGAAAAGTGTTCCCTCACTCTCTTGTTCTACCTCACTACATTCACTTCCAAACTATGCTCAAGCTTTAAATACTCTTGTCAAAGGTATTGATCCTATAATAGTTACTCATAAAACTATTGATGGCTTTGGTCATATTGCTCACTCTAAAGATGCTGATATCCCTACTCATGGTCCATTTACATCTTCTAAATCTATCCTTGGTCCCTATCCATCTAAGCTAAAGCCTTCAAGTCTTCCATCCATATTGGGACCTTATGTTCCTCTATCTCCTACTTCCACTCTTAGCCCATTACATGTTCCTCCTACCCTACCCCAAGATCAACAAAGATACACATACTTGAACTCTTCACATTCACCTTTCCATCTAAACCAGTCACATTGGCCTCATTCATCCACAAGTCCCAAGTCCTTTGGAAGTAATTTGGATGATCAAGTCAAACACAAATGCATGAATCCATCCTCAAAAGTTCACTATGTCTCCTCTAATCGACATGTGAATGTCATGAAGAAAAAAAAAACTGCAAAGGTCCACTATTCAAAGAGCTCAACCAAAGAAAGTGTGGGTTCTTAAATATGTTATTGAAGAAATGCATTCAAAGCATCTAATGAAAAATCAAAAGCTATATGGATTCCCAAGTCTCTTTTGAAGGACTTGAATATTGAAAACAAATCAAAGTTGACATTCAAGCTTCCAAAGGCTTTCACTCCACCTTCTTCCCAACATCTTCCTAAAAAGGTTTCAAAGCCTTCTACTCCACCTTCCTCCGAAATTATTGCACCCCTTCATACATCTAAACCTCATACTATTTCATCCATATTTCCTCCATTATTCCATCACCCTTCAAGGTGTGTGTCAATGTTGATCTTGCCCACTTTTTCTTCTCCCCTTATGCATCCCTTTCATTACCCTATCCACTCTACCTTCTATCCTCCACCATTTATCCTTCCATCCCATTTATCTCATCCATAGCCTAAAACTTGTCCTCCATATACCTTTTCTACTATCTCCCTCCATTACCTTATCAACATCTTTGAGTGTACCTTGCTATGGCCTTGGCTTATCATAACTTATCTTACATTATAGGAGTGCTATCTAACTTGAGAAAGTCTTGAATTCTTTCCAAAAACTCTAAAAATCCAAAAAAAAATGAAAAAAATGAAAAAATGAAAAAAAAAATGAAAAATGAAAAAGTGCCTTGGTGAAAACCACTTCTTGTGGCACCTTGGTAGCAAAAGTGAAGAAAAATAAATCCATCCTATGGTGAAAACCACTTCTTGTGGCACCTTGGATAAGTACCATGATGAAAACTTGGTAAACAGGCATCATGCATAATTCTTCCATCCATGACATCCTATCATGATCTTGCTTATCCTTTAGATGTCCTCGTCTCAAGTCACTCACTCATAACCTCCATAACAAAAAATTTCTATCATATTCAATTAACCCTTTGGTCTTGATCAACAAAAGAAAGAAGAAAACACAGTTCTTAGCAATCTCTTGACATGGTCATTTTCGTGGATTACTTACATGATACCCTTCATTACACCATGAGCTCATATTGTTATATCCTTTTCCCTAGCTTGGGTAATCTTGTGAAGCCTTTCCTTGAGGGTAACATTCACCGCTTCATATTCGTTGTCTATCCATCTCCACTTATCCACTAGCTTGCTACTACTTCTTTTCCTACACCTTGCTAGACACTGGAGCAAAATCAAGGTAATCCTTCTTGAGAGCTAGTAATCTCTAAAAAAGTTCTAAAAATTTGAAAATTTAAAAAAATCTAAAAATAAGAAAAAGTCCTAAAAAAAATTGTTACCCTGGTGAAACCTACCAATAGGTGCCTTGGTAACACCAAAAAAAAAAAAAAAAAGGAAAAATACAAAAAAAATGAAAAACAAAAAATAGTGCCATTGATGAAAACTTGGAAACAGGCATCATGGTAGCAAAAAAAAAAAAAACTTGCCAAGAAGGTGAAAACCTGGTAAACAGGCGCCTCTTGTTCCCAATGCCTCATCTTGCAACGTACCTTCAAGCTTTTTGTACAGTCGCTTTCATGCTTTCTCTTTCCTACTTTTCTCGCTCATGTATCCATGGATTGAGTCTTGTCATAGCTCAGGGGCATTCCCCCTTTAGTGTCACTATTTTTGAGATTCTCCTCATAGAATCTCATTTGTGACAATCACTAGTGGTTCTCACTGCGTCTGCCTACTATTGCTAGTGTTACTCTTTTTGAGATTCTCCTCATAGAATCTCCTTTGCAATAGTCACTATTGGTCCTCACTACATCTACCTACTGTCGCCAGTGTCACTCTCTTTTTGAGATTCTCCTCAGAGAATCTCCTTCATGAAAATCACCAGTGGTCCTCACTACATCTTCCTACTATCGCCAGTGACACTCTCTTCAAGATTCTCCTCATAGAATCTCTTCTGCAACAGTCACTAGTTATTTCAACTATGTCTACCTATTGTTGCTAAGTTCATGTCTCCAGATTCCTTTATGGAAGATCTCTCTCTTGCATCAGTCACCAGTCGTCTTGGCTGTCTGTCTACTATTGGTCAGTCCTTCTTAAGTTCTTCATCGTGAAGATTCCTCTTTGACCTCAGTCACCAGTCGTTCTGACTGTGTCTGCCTACTATTGTCACCCTACTGAAGAGATTTCTTTCAAATGCATTCTAGACATTGACACTTGACATCAATCCAAAACATTGAATTCAAAAAAATGATATATTTGTTTGGATATGCTAAGCTTTTTCTTTGATTTTTTTTTTCTTTATCATATCTCCTCGAGCAACTCGATGATGTCATCTTTGACTAGAGAAGTAATGACTGGGGGCATAATCTTTTCTTGGCTTTCTATCTATGGTTTAGTTCCAACAAGTTGATATGTTCCTATAAAAGAAGTGTCCACTATAAGAGCCTCCATCTTTTATTGGATGGCCGTGTGTACCTCGACTCCTTTTATATAGATACATCAATGACATTGGTTCTTCTCCTTGTTTGTTGGAGTGAACTCTTCATGCTATAGTACATACTAATACTCATCCTATTAAGTGAATGTACAGGTCACTTCGAGTATATCTAGCACACTTCTATCTCAGGTTACAAATGCAAGGGTCATTGCGAACATTATAAATACTAAGTACTTAGCATAAGATGGATTTCCCGTGTGTTTGGTGTGTCTGTTATCCAGGAAACATTCAGGTCATCCTAGCATCTATGCTTTGATGCTTATGTTAACTTGCTACATTAAAAGGGACAAATGTTTTGGTCATTCTAGCTTCTTGTGCCTCGAATGCTTACATTTAATCCCGACAAACCAATAATGTATGTTATATTCATATTTCCATGATTGCAATGTCAGTGGAAATTGTATGACCTACGAGCTTTGTTCTATATCTGGTGATGATTAAATATCAAGGCTCAGTAACCAGACCTAGGGTTGCATTTAACATAGTCTTGCATTGCATACTTCACTTACATAAGTATGCGATTCAATTGCAAATCTACTTTCACCATCTCTGATGAGGGATTGTTGATCTCTTCAAAGAATCAAATTCATTCATGAACTGCACAAATGATTGATTAATCACCCTCTTGGCTACTTTGGTTTCTCTAAACCCATTTTTTTTGAGATCGAATTCGAAATTCGACACACTTAAGTGGCTCAAAAATGTATTTTAAAATTTTTTGTGCAATCCAAATCTTTCTGATACTTTGCAATTCTTGGAATCTTTTCAACTCAAACTTGGTCTTTTGGATCTCCAAATCACTTCGGATCAACCTCCAAATTTATTTTGATCATTCTAATCTCTTCATATTTCTTCAGATCGTTCTGATCTCTTTATATTTCTTCAGATCATTCTGATCTCTTCATATTTCTTCAGATCATTCTGATCTCTCCAAATTTCTTCAGACCATTTTGATCTCTTCATATTTCTTCAAGATCATTCTGATCTCTTTATATTTCTTCTGATCGTTCTAATCTCTTTATATTTTTTCAGATCATTCTGATCTCTTCATATTTCTTTAAGATCATTTTGATCTCTCCAAATTTCTTCAGATCATTCTGATCTCTTCATATTTCTTCAAGATTGTTTTGATCTCTTTATATTTCTTCTGATCGTTCTAATCTCTTTATATTTCTTCTGATCATTCTAATCTCTTCAATATTCTACTAAACCTTGGATTTCTTCTGTATCTTTCATCACTCTCCTTACATCATACTTCTGGTGTGTCATCTTTTAATTTCGCTCCTGAGGGGGCAGGATGATTACATCATTGAACTAAATTTCAACTCATTTTGAGTCTCATTGCTTGGGGCATCTAGTTCCCATTTTATGTCCTTCTCACTTGGGGCATCTCATTACTCGGGGCATCTTGTCCCCCTCTTTTTGGCATCCTTGTCATCTACTTCATATTTTCATCATTTGATCACATCTTATAACATTTCTGATCTAAGTCTGATGGATAGGTATCAGGATAGTCTAAACCTCAACTCCTAAGGATCAAGCCTCATTCTGGGGATGATTCTGTGACTCATAATTAGATCTTATCAACTTAGGTATCTAGGTGTTCTACCTGGATCCCTTAGGATTAAGCTTCATGCTGGAGATGATCCTTAAAAGCTTATCTATTTCAACTTAGGTATCTAGGTGTTCTACCTGGATTCCTTAGGATTAAGCTTCGTGCTAGAGATGATCCTTAAAAGCTTATCTATTTCAATTCAGGTATCTAGGTGTTCTGCTTGGATTCCTTGGGATTAAGCTCTGTTCTAGACATAGTCCTTAAAAGCTCATCAATTGGTCTCTGTAGAATCAATTTTGGAACCAATCTCTTTTTTTTTTTATCTGCACATCATACTTTATGATTTTCTTTGAATTGAACGTGTTGGTTGCACATTCATTCAAAGAGGGGCAAAATGTAATACCCCAAAATTGGCTCATTTCCATGATACCAATTCTAGTCTATTTTGATCATTGCTAAAGTCCTATTTCATTAGACACATTCTTGATCTAACTTGCTACTTGACTTAATTGTCAGATGCAGAAGACCCTAATATGCATTCATCACATTTTTTATTTAATTCCTATAGTGCGTACTCATATTAGTCGCATTAAACCTACTTGATTTAATTATAATTTAATTTAAAAGTATTTATACTTTATTAAAATAAATTATCTCCTAAGGCTATTGTACTATGGGATTAAATTTATTTAATTTAATAAATATGCCTATCTTGATTAATTAAATGTAATTATTTAATTAAATGGGAAAGGTATTTCTAATTAATTAAAGAAAATTATTTAATTAAATGGAAGGCTATTCTTTAATTAATTAAACAAAGTTATTTAATTAAATAGGAGTAATTCCTAATTAATTAAATATAGTTATTTAATTAAATAAGAAAGTGTCTCTAATTAATTAAATGAAATTATTTAATTAAATAGGAAATATATTTGTGAGAGCATATCTCATTTTATTAAATTAAATATCTCTCCAAAATCCTTCTTCAGTTCAAAAAGGGAAATTCCTAGTTCACTGTTGATCAAAAAGGAATTAAATCAGTTAACTCCTTATTCTACTCAAATTGAATCAGTTAACTCCTTATTCTACTCAAATTAAATTAGTTAACTCCTTATTCTACTCAAATTAAATCAGTTAACTCCTTATTCTACTCAAATTAAATCAGTTAACTCCCTTTAATTTGGAAATCTTCTTTTATGACTGAACTTCACCTTTAATCCTGACCGTTGATTGAAATCGATCTCAACCGTTGATGGATTCCAGGAAAATCTATTTAAGAGACCCTCATCTCTTCATTTAGAGAGGAGGATGAATTTGGAATTTGCATCAAATTGCTACTAGAATTCATACTCACATTTTCTCACATTTGCTCATATTTTACATACATTTGCATCCTTAGCTTAATTTCATTTAGCATAATATGCATATGATTAATCTAGTTTCCTTTACTTGTTCTTAGATTAGAATGCATTTCTCATTCTAGATTAATCTGCATAATCATATAGATTAATTTCATTTCTTAAATCCTTCATTCTTAGAGGGTTTGGTTGCTTAACACCTCAAATTTGAGGATATCTAACAAGCAATTCCCTTTAGATAGAAGGCAACAGGTCACCTTGCTAACTGATTTTCGGATGAACAATCCAATGTTCATTCTGGGATGAATCTACAAATAAGGACCATGTTGAAGTGTGTGTGTTAGCATAGGCCACATTTTCACATATACAGTACTCCCCACAGATGATGACCACAATGAAGTTATGATCTACAACAACTCTTATATGGAATCTCCTACGTGCATAACATGAAGTATACAATTAATTACATTTTATTTAAACCTAGGATTTATCTAAGCAAGAAAGAGCAGGCAAGAAATTT
Source organism: Cupressus sempervirens (assembly GCA_028749045.1). Classification (NCBI taxonomy): domain Eukaryota; kingdom Viridiplantae; phylum Streptophyta; class Pinopsida; order Cupressales; family Cupressaceae; genus Cupressus; species Cupressus sempervirens. The sequence goes on from CM053786.1 coordinate 747,469,416, forward strand.
TCCATAGAGATCTATATAATAAACATTTATATTGGGTTAAAAATTGAGGAACCCAAGAAAGGCACTAAGTCAAATTTGTTGGGACCAATCAACACCACATAAGGGGCATCACTGCTGATTTGATTGACCAGCTCAAGAATCATCTAGTGAGTGCTCTACATTTCATCTAACTACCATAAAAATGAGTAGTAGTAGATGAATAAACACCAAAAACTTGAGTGTCATATTGGAAACTCAAAAGTATATGAGCAGATGAGGTGTGACAAAAAATTACAACAAACATAAAGTAGATAAGAAACACCAAGAAAGGTGTACTATAGCAAGTTGGTGGACAACATATTGACCTAAAAATTATGTGCCCCCAATTACAATTACAATGATACCACTAACATGGTAAATTAGAAAACGAATTACTAGTTAGACGTTTTAATTTTCAATAATTCTCCTTCAAATATAAAGCCCCTCCATGTTGTACATGAAGGATTATGTTTCTTTTTCCACTTTTTAAGCCCACTTTGTCAACCCATATTTTTTACCACAATCAAATTAAAGATAAAATAAAATAAAATTAGTGTATGTGATAGTTTTTTGGCTATTGACATATTTTTGGCATCTGCCAATTTTTTAATATGTGACAATTTTTGAATTATTGTGTTCCACAATTAAAAAAACCTATCAACTTAATTATATAAAAATAAAAATTTCCATCATTAAAAAAAAACCTAATGATAAAAAAATAAAATTGCAATATTACCATAAAAAATGAATAAAACTTACAATATTGTCATCATTAAAAATTAAATTTGCAATATCGTCAATTTTTTTTTACCATATTATTATGAACAAAAAAATAAACTTACAATATTATAATCACTTAAAAATAAACTTATTGTCATCACTAAAAAAATAAATTAGCAATAATGTCATAAAAAAACTAAACTTGTCATATCTCATCATTAAAAAAAAACTTTTGATAATATCATCAAAAAGGAAAATTTTGATATAATCATCAATAAAAAATAAAATTTTAATAACTCATCATTAAAAAATAAATTTGTAATCTTGTAATCGCTAAAAAATAAATTTGTGATATTGTTATTACCAACAAAATTGCTCAAAATCGATTTGGATAAAAGAGTTTTAGAAACTTACTAGATAAACTTAGCTTGTCATCACTACAAGACTTTTCTCAAAATGAATTTGAATTAAAGACTTCAAAACCTTACTGGATATTAATTCCATGAGAAGGTGAGTACTTCCAATATTTTTTAAAAAAAATTTTAATTTTTTTGATAAGGTTAGTATCAAATTATTAATTAGTTTTTAATCATAAGTGGATATTTTGCTAGAGTTAGTGTAAAATTATTCTTCAAAATTTTATTTTTTACTTCTATATGATGGTTTCATGTACATAAGTTTAATTTATTTTTGTTTTAAGGATATTGTTACAAAAAATTGTTAGAGTAGAGTTATGGAAATGATTATAGTTAGACATATCATTAGAATTATTATTAGGGTAAGAGTTAAAATTAAGTTTATAGACAAGGTATGATTAGGGTTATGAATAGAGTCAAACATACAATAAGGTAATTTTTAAGGTGGTAGGTAGGCTTATATTTAGGGTTATGGTTTTGGTTAGGGTTAGAAGCAAGGTTATAGACATGGATACAATTAGAGACAATATTACAAATATGGTTAAGAGTAGGGTTATGGTTGATTCTGATTTAAATGAGACATAGGATATGTGAATGTTTAGACCAAGGATTAGGGCTAGGAGTAGGATTACTCATTGAGTTATGGTTGGATTTAGGGTTATGCTTAGTGGCACACTTACAATGGGGAAACTATTAGGACTATAATTAGTATAGTACTTAGGAGTACACTTCGCAATTGTTAGGATTATAATTAGTGTGACACAAAAATAATTTTCTTGAAATGAATTTGAATTAAAGACTTCAGAATCTTACTAGATATCAATTGTGACTTTTTGCTATTGTTCAAATATAAAATGAGGTAAAAAAAACTTAGTTTTTGATACTGTTATGCCACTATAGTAATTTTAACTATTTAACTATCAATTTTGTTAATAAACAAATATGATAGTTTTGTGTTACATGAAGGTAGGTTGAATAACTATGTTATGTGAAGGTTTCATAAGAGTCATATTGTAATAATATTATAGAATACTATATCTAATTTAATATGTATAATTATAATTTATTAATTTAAATTAACAATTGTTATTTGCCCTCCACAAGTTTTAAAAAAAACATTTAGAATTAACTTAGAAAAAGTAAGAAATCTAAATCTACGAGAATAATCCTTAACTATATTTATTTTGTAAAACATATTAGTATTATGAAATTTTAATCTCTTAAAATATATAAAATTCTAAACTAACTTAGAGATATTTAAAAAAAGTAAACTTTAAAATTAAATTCCCATTAATCAAACTCAATAGTATTAATATTTAAATTAAAATATAGGTCTTCTACAAAAGTTAGAACACAATGCTTGTGTATATGTATTTTTGCAACCTTTTTATTAATAGGTGAATAAACAATGGTGAAGAAAGAATGACTTCATTAGTTGATCCAAATATATTTTTGCCCCTACCATCCACCATCACCTCAAGCAATGTCTATCGTATGTATGGTATGATATATGATGGGGCATGACATCTTAGTGAAAATAAGTTGCACCATAGTCAGTGCCAAAGATGTGTTACCATTTTGCATAGGAGGGGAAAGCCAATTCATAAAGTAAATTTTCATCCATCCTAGCTTTCTAATAGTTAGTCATGCCACTATTCTTTTATAGAGGTGGGTGTGCTACCCATCACATAGTGCCAAAAAGTTATTCCACCATTTACCTCCCTCTTTTATTTAATGTTGCATCTTTCTAAATGATTTGGATTTTTCATAGCTAGCCAAGGGCCAAAAGAGATTGAATACTAATGGGTCACCAATTGTCTATTGATTACATTTGTTATTTATGGTTTTAGAATTTTAGCAACATCAACTATGGTTGCATTAATAAGGATGTGACATCCCCACATAAGCTCTAAAAATGTTGCATTAGTAAGGATATGCCATCCTTTCTCATATATTTTTCTTCCTAACCCAAAATCTTAAGTAGAGGTTCATAACATATTATTCTTAGTTGTGGTGCACAAAAGAATTATTTTCCTTTGTTACACACATAAGACATGGCTGATACAAACTTGTATTAAGGAATTTGTCTAGCAAATATGGTTTACTCAATTGATTGGAAATGGTTCTAATAAGTTTTTGTATAAGATTCTTGCATATTTGTCTACAACATACACTTGGAATCAAATATGATTCTACAATAAAAATGATGGGATTTTCTCTCAAATATCCTCACTTTACTATGTCAATATAGAAATCTATATGTGTTGCATGAAAATAATGTGTACCATATATGAATATAGATACATAAACTTATCAGATGTCATTTATACTAAAAATATAAAGTACCATATATGGATATAGATACTGAAACTTATTAGACATCATATATACTAAAAAAATGATTAAATATTATCAAACATATATGCATAGACCATTTATTCAAATTAAATTAGTTCATGTTTTTTTTTGGTTATTTTTCTTTTTAATTTATCTTATCTTATAGCCATCATACTATTCTAGACAGAGTTCAGTATTTAGAAAATCTAAAGAATTTTTTGGATATTTTCTTATTAAAAAAAATTGAGTTTAATTTAATCAGCCTAATCATACATAATCCCATCTATTAAAAAGATAGGGTTGTTGCATGCCCTTTTACTCAATTGTTGGGATACCTTTTTACAAATATAAGAAATTCTATATGATTTAGATATGTCACCATAAAGACTAGATCTTCATAAGATTTTTCCTAATTTTGTATGATACAAAATTTTCTCAAATCTATCTGTCTTCTTCTACTACAACTTCATGTATTTTCTATTAAAATAATCTTAATTCCTTTGAAAAAAGTAACTTGTTAAAGATCAATTTCCACATGAGAAAAGCTCACTTCATGGGTAAGTGAAATTGTTGAAATTAACTTAAATCTTGTATTGGATAAATAAGATACAGGTTAAAGCTCACTTCAAGAGCAAGTGAATTGTTGAAATTAACTTTAATCTTGGATTAGAATCTATGTGTCTTCTACTACAACTTCATATATTTTCTTTTAAAATAATCTTGATTAAAGTAACCTATTCAAGTGCAATTTCCACATGAGAAAAGCTCACTTCACAAATAAGTGAAATTGTTGAAATTAATTTAAATATTGGATTGGATGACTAAGATACAAGTTAATGCTCACTTCAAGAGCAAGTGAATTGTTGAAATTAACTTTAACCTTGGATTGGATAAACAAGACACATATCTCAAGGGTTAAGCATAATAATCATATATAAACAAGGATGGCACACCTTAGAAGACACAATTGATTTTATTTTTTAAATGGGAAAATGTAATGAAAACATTGCCAATATCATAAATCTTAGTCAAAGATAGATTTTACTACTAACATACCAATTAACTTGTAGAACAAGTTCCAAGAAGAGCTCTGATGGGCATTAGTTAATACATAAAATGATGTGCAAAATCATTGAATTGTCTATTTGCATCATTTAGTTTTTAATTCAAATGTTGACCAAGGCATGTAAAAGGTTGTCTGCTATATGGATCATTCAATGAGACTTCAATAATTAGGGGTTTCTGCACTATAAATAGTGTCTAACTTGCACTACTAACTTTATACGAAGCAATCTGAAATTCTTCTAACATGATTTCTTAAGTTCTTACTTACTCCTGTAGACACCTAAAAACCTTTAGAAAATAAAGTATTTTTATTTTCTGAAAAAGTCCTGATGACATCATCATTTATTAATTAATTAATTATTTAATTAATTAATTAATTTTTATGCCATTAAATCCCTTTATCTTAATTAAAAATATTTAATTAAGGAATCCCTCCCAAAAATGTTTAAATCTTATTTAAACATTATTTTCTTATTTATTAATTATTTAATTAATAAATTGACCAAAAATCTTAAAATAAATAAAAAATTTATTTTTTGCCCAAAAGTTGGCCAATTTCCTTATGACCAATAACCTCTTCCAAAATCTTCTAATCCCTCTTTAATTTTGATTAAAGGCTAATCCCATCATTTCCTACCCCTAATCCCAACTCAAAATATTTAATTAAAATTAAATATTAATCCTCATGTTTATTAAAAAAGTTTTAATAAATATCTCCTCAACCCAAACCCTTGAAATAAATAAAACTTTATTTATTTCCTAAAAATCTAATTTATCCTCATCCTAAGAAGTTCTAGACTCTTCTAGAAAGTCTTCATCCTCATCCTAGGAAATTCTAGACTATTCTAGAAAGTCTTTATCCTTCTCCAAAATCTAGACTCTTCTAGAAGATGTCTTTAAACCTAATCCTAATCCCCTCCTAACCTTGTCACATTCCCTAAACATGGGTTAAAACTTTCTAACCCAAGCCAAAGTTAACAAATATCTCCTCCTTCACCCACCCTCATTAAATGTCATCCACTTGCCTATCCCTAAGCTAATCCTAAACCATCTTAATCCATCCTCTAATCATTTGCACAAGCCTAAGCAAGCTTAAAACCCTCCTAATCAAGTCCAAGTCGAATTTTCTCTCATCACCCTCAAAATATCTCAACCATAAAACTTTATGAAGTCCACTAGGTCATAAATGACTCTTACAAGCCCTTTTATTGCTCTTACAAGTCATTATGAGGGTCTTTATGAAGATTTTATCTCTTGAGCCTCCTTTGTTGACTCATCCTTGCCCTTTCCTCCATCCTCTCACCATGTGACATGTGTCACTCCTTGATTGGCTATAAGGAAGCACAATCCATGTGCTCTCCTCTCATGCAATCTGAGCCTTCCATAAGCTTTTTCCCATCCTTGCATCTTAGCCCTCAATCCCTCAAGCCTCTTGCCTATAAATTGGATCCTTCCCCTTTACAAAATAACACAATCCATGAAGTAAAGTTATAATGCTATTTTGAGAGCCAAATCCATACTAAAGCCATCTATCCACACCAAAAATCCACAATCATCCATTGAAGCCTTTGGAAGCATATTGAGCATACATCCTATCCATTTAGATAAAGCTACTCAACAAGAGAGCTTCTTATTGAGAGAGTCCATTAATGGCTCATATTCTCAATTGAGAGCCCATCTTAGTCTATCTTGAAGTTTATGAATTTTGTTTAGTTTGTAGAAGCTTTATTTAAATTTGGTTTCTATTAGCATACTAACATTGCTCATATACATTTTGGCACGCCCGGTGGGACCCCGCATGGGTCATCTTCATTAGCTTTTTTAGTCAAGTTTTGTATGTCATTTGCTGATTTTGGCTAATTTTTCTTGTTTTTGTGATTGGTAGGATTGTATAAATTGGTTTTGTAGGTCCACATGAGCATGAAGAAGACAAATGAACTCATAATCTATCTCATAGTGTTTGCAGATTTTTCAAGCTTATAGGTGGACAAAGAACTTGAAATTCTTCTTCTTCTTCTTGTCTATATTCTTCTTATTCCATCTACTTCTTCTTCTTCTTCTTGTGGGAGATCTTGGCCATTTTTTTTTTAAGAAAGCAAAATCATACACACTTCTTTTTAGTGCTTAAAATGAACCCCCAAATCATACTTAAATCCATTGAAAAATTAAAAATTTGCAAAAAAGAAAAAATCTTTTAACAAGTGAAACTAAACCAATCTAATCATTTGCATCCTTGCAACATCAAGTTTTTAGATACATTCATGCAAAATTAGGAACACTTCATTTTTGGGAATTTAAAAAGAACTTCAAGTTTCCATTTCAAAAGGTTCAAAATCAACACTAAGTGCACACTAAAGTTCTTTTAAAAAAAAATCTCATAAAAACTAAGAGTCCTAAATGGTTGCCAAAAATTGTCCTAAAAGCTTTGTTATTTGTTCCAAACAAATGTCTTATTGCAAAATCTTGAATGTTTCTTAGGATTTTCATGCATCAAAATAATCTAGGAATATCATTTTTGGGCTTAAAATATGCAAACTAGAACACAAAATCTTGAATGAAAACCAAAGTCCAAAGAGTCATTTTCACTTTTGAGTCCAAAACAATCTTGAATGATCTAAGGTTAAAACAAAGCACTTCAAAGTTCTTAAAACAACACACAAAATCTCAATCTTGAATGCTCAAAAGAAAACACTTGAATGTTTAACCACTTTTCTTTGAATGCATGTTGCTAAAATCACTCTTGAATGCCATGGATTAAAATCAAATTTTCCTTGAATGCATGGTTAAAACAACAAATCCAATCTTGAATTCTAAGGATCAATTAACTATTGCAATATCAAACACTTCATTTGGAGCTTCTAAAAATTGAACAAAACAAATCTCTTTTCCACATGCAATCTAGGTAAAGTTTGATTTTTGGACATTTAAGAAACCTTGTTAAGTTAAAATACAAATTTGCAAAAATCAATTTGAGTAGTTCTTTGGACTCACCTCTTTTCTAATCACCCATCAAATATTAACCATTGGTTGCAATCTCAGCGCCATTTATGAGGATGGGTCTACTTGAAAAAGGTGTTAAATGTTCCACAATCTAACTCACTCACTTGGTCTTTGAATTTTTGCTTTAACTTTATCAAAATTCTTAAATGATCAAAACTCTAGATTAAATCGATCACACTTCAAGTTTGGGCACTAAAATTGAACAACAACTGACGTGGAGAGCCTCCGGGCGCACGCTTGAAATCGAATCTCACACACTTTTGTTTTGGGCTTAAAACAAACTCACACTCAATCTTGAATGCTTTAAAGAAAATTAATCGATACTTGACGTGGAGGGCCTCTGGGCGCGCGAGTTTTCTTTTGTTGACCCTAACTCTTCTTATTGTTTTCATTCTTCGATCGATTTACTTTTGTTGGCGCTTCAAGTTGGAATAAACATTGTATCTTAAACATGAGTGCTTGCAAAGTCTAGATCAAAAAACTTAAGCGTCAGTTGGTAAAAGAACAAATGTGTTTTTTAGCCCAAGGTCATCCAAGTCTTCTCTCCCCTTGTCGTCTTTCGAGGCCATCTTGGGTGCATAAGATTAGGATCCAAAACCTTGTTTCTTTTTAGGAGGCCTTCTTGGGGATTTCATCACCCCTTGAACGACCTCAACTCCAGCGTTCTGGCAGAGTATAAGAATCGGAAGGTGAATCGAAAGACACCTCTCTTGGGATCAAGATTTTTTCACTCGGGCTATGCCTCAAGGAACTTTATACCCTTGAGAAGTGAAAGAGGAGAAGTGGGTTACCGCTCCTCTCGGTTGTGTGACATATTTTTGGTCTCATCTACAGATTTGGGCCTCACGTACCTTGGGTATATCGAGGACTCCTTAGCTAAACCAACTGTCAGCCTTGTAGAAAACCATCTAGGATGTTAATGTGTTTGAGGTGACTGATCGAAACATTTGTAGAACATACACACTCCTTGGCGCAAGTATCACTTTCTGAGAATCAAAAACTTCTATCTGGTTGTTTCTATCTATTGCTTGATCTTTTATTTGTTGAATGAATGTTTGCCAACCTTGGTCAATCCTAGCTTAGGGCATACTTAGTGTAGTCACTGCCTATTCCAGAAGTTGAATGAGTTGAAGAAAAACAACCAAGATCTCTCAAAGCCAAGCAAATTCAGAAATTGATGTCAGAGCAACCCAAACCCAAACAGAAGTTCCACAAAGTTAAACTCAAACCATCTCTAGCATACCAAGAACTTTCAGCCAAGAGAAAAGAAATAACACCAAGCCCACGAATTGCCAAACTCCACAAAGTAGAGGCAAAAGCTACCGACGAAGCACTTCAAGAGGCCTGGTTAGAGCGCACCATCAAATTTAGCCAACATCCAGGAGTTAATCCTACTTATGCCTTACCAATTAGGCATGATTTCTATGATTAGACACCCTTGTTTCTCCACATCTTCTTGGATAAGCTTCACTTTAGAGTCATTTTTGTAGAAAAGCCAGCCATCTTAGGTTATCCCCTTAAGCATTATTAGCTCATCCATCTCATTTAGAATCAAACCATCTAGCCAGCAACCAAAACCTCACATCCAAACCTTCACAATTGTTGTCACTTTTGCCAAAAGTTTGCCACTCCTAAAATCTTCCAAATCCATCAATCTCACCAAGGTTATCCCTTTGACAGAGCTTTGTCTAGGGTGATCCAGCTTTGTCACTTGTTATCCCTCATCACCTTGAGCTAAAGGTTGGGATCCAGAAGTGGTCAATCTCGTGTTCTTCCTAAAGGATCATCAGTCTATCCTTAAGTTGACACAATCACCACCAAGCTTACACATAGGAAAGCAGACCTTTCGTGCTTTGGCAACATATCTTTGAAGTTAGAATCTCCAACCCAATCCTCCTTAGGTTTTGTCGTATAGCTTTGCCTTAACCTAGGAAATCATTTGCATAGAGAAGCCTTCCCCCTTTTGCATCCATCAGCATTATTGCATCTCATCCCTAAGAGCATTTTTCATGCCACCCGTCACTCGCTTAGCCAAGAAGAAAGAAACAATGGAGCCCTATCATTTGGATCGAACAGCCTCACCCCCCTTGAGCACTCAGCCATCCTTCAGCGCAGAGAAAGCTATGCCATCACGTACTGACATTGAAGCTTTCATGAACCAACCAGGAAATGCAGTATTGGTAAATGCCATTATAGACAAGAACAAAGAGACAATCATGGCTAATTTTCGAAGGGAAAATGTAGGAACCTTTGACTTTGGAAGACCCCCTCCATTATCAGATCCATCTCACCCATTGTTTGGGCAGCTACCACCACCCATAGGCTCTTATGATCCAAATTATCCTCAATATATGCCAAAAGAAGAGCCTCCAGCCAATCCATATGATCCAACAGACCCAAACATACCATCATCCACCCAAGTTGAAATCTCCATGCCGCAAGCCAACCCAGCCACCACCACTCCATCCTTGGTTCATACCTCTTCGCTCCAAACCCCCTTTACCCAAAACAGCTCACCGTTCACCCCCTTCACTATTGCTGCTGCTGCTCCCCAACCCAGCCTTCCAAATCCACCCATCTCCCAAATTAGTGCTAGCATCTTTGGCCAACCTCAGCAATATACAACAGGGATGCCACCCATGGGGCCAAGTAATCAACCTTTCATCACCCCCAGCTTGTTCACTGCAGCCCAACACACAATCCCATCATTTCTATTAGGTCTTGGGAGCTCAATACCATTAGCCACAAATCTACAAGCTACTACCCTCACTCCACAAAGCTATCAAATCCCACAAGCTACTACCAATTTTCTACCAAGCTCCCAAGTGACCCCAGCCCCTGCCACCACTCTACCAAGCTTCCAAATCCAACCACAAAGCTATCAAACCCCATCAGTTCCATTCCCAAGCTTTCAATTCCCACCACCTCCACCACCAACTAATCCATTACCTCCAATTACCAACTACTTTTCAATGCCAATTCTAGGAGGTAATCCACCACCCCAGCCAACCACCAATTATTTGCAGATACCATCCCAAATGGGGGCACAACCCACATATATTGGTCAAACCCCACAAGCCCCCCGATCCTTTCCCCAAGCCTCTCAACCATCTTATACCTTACCTCCACAAAGCAATCCATTTATCCCACAGCCAGCTTATGTTCCTCAATCCCAACCTCAAATCCCATATCAACAGCAAGCCTCGCAGCACACGCAGCAATATGCGCCACCTCTCCCTCAGCAACCTGTCATCCACCATGTAGCTGCCCAAACAATGTACAATCCCTATCAAAAAATCCCTCATAGCCATCCATATTCAGTGGCCCCATCCAGTACATACCTACCTCAAGGCACTCCTACATTGGGGGCACCCCAGCCATCACCTATCAATTCAGAATGGGAGCAAATGAAGATAGCTCTGAAAGCCATCCAAGAAGGGAATGATCCGAAGACATTCAAGTTTGAGAATGTGTGTCCTTACCCATTTGACAGAGCCATTACCATGACACCATTTCCCAAACACTTTGAGGTACCCAAATTTGACAAATTCAGAGGAAAAGGAGACCCTGTCACACATATCAAAGAATTTTACATGCACTGCCAGGATGTAGCATACAATGATGTCTTCCTCTTGCGCCTTTTTCCCAAAAGCTTAGCTGGACCAGCTCTTGAATGGTTTTATAGAATCCCCTATGGTACAATTAAAAACTTTGCTGAATTATCTGAGGCATTTGTAGCCCAATATGCCCATCTTGTTGAAACAGAGCTATCAATAGTTGATCTTGTCCACACCAAGCAAAAAGGTGGAGAAAGCCTTGCCGAATACCTGCAAAGATGGCAAACCCTTACCACCCGCATATCCTGCACCTTGCCAGAACGCCATGTTGTGAAAATGTTTATTGATAATGCCCATCCTAGCTTGGCTCACCACATGACCATGAACTGTTTGCAAACCTACAAAGATATCAAAGAGAAAGGAATGATCCTTGAGCAAGGACTCATTAAAGATGGTGTGGTCAAGCTTTACAAGGAAGCCAACCAAAATCAATCACATTCCAATGACAAGTCTAGGTATTGAAACAAAAACAAGCACGTTGCAACAGATGGCATCACTGACACCAGACATGTGAATATTGTTGGTCCTTCTCACAACCAGTCCAACCCACCATATCAACCAAAAAATCAACAAGCTATCAACTACCAACAACAGAATAACCAAAGCTATCAAAACCACACTCCAAGACCCAACTTTCAAGGGTCTAGCAATCAAGCTAATGCCATCAATGTAGCTGCAGGACAAAAGCCTAGATTCCAACCTACACCTAGAAACTATACACCCCTTGGTGAGCCATTGGATGTCATTTTTGAGAAATTAGTCAAAGAAAACCTCATCAAATTTCCTCCTACCCAACAAATTGACCCAAGCCAATCCAAAGCTGCATGGTACAAAGATAATGAGTACTAAAAATTTCATAGGGTAAAAGGTCACACTACCCTCAGATGCATGAAACTGAAAGACTATGTGCAGGACCTCATTGATCGGAAGGAAATCACTGTTGGTGCCCAAACCTCTCCCAATGCAGGCTTACAGATCTATCAAAATGCTTTTCCTCCACACCACAACCAAAATCCTAGAAAAGAACCTATCCAAACCAACAACAACAACACCAACAACCGTCAGCCAAACCAACAGCATGGGAAGAACAATGACCACACTTCATCCTATATAGACTATGGTAGCCTTATAGGTTGTATATCCGAGAAAGAGCCTTCCGTCAATGTTATCAATATCCAAGGACCAAACAATGAGTGTGTAGTCACCACTCGAAGAGCGCGATTTAACATCGTAGGCCCACCTGTTACACCAACACCATCAGCTCCATCAAAAAGCCAGTACAATATCTTGGAACACCTTGGGAACATGCCAGCCCAAATCTCCATTTTAGACCTTCTTCGCACTAGTCCTGTGTACAAGAACATCCTTGACAGTGCTCTCATAGAATCTCATGTCCCTTCTAATATCAATGCTACTGATTTTCGTAATCTTGTTGGACACCTCTCATCCTCATGTGCCCTATCATTCAAATCCACCGACATACCCGTGGTCGACCCAGATCACACCCTTTCGCTTCGCATAGCCATCATGGTATCCAACTTTGCTGTAAAAAGAGTAATGATAGATAATGGATCAGCCTTGAATATTTGCACCCTAAAATTCATAAAACAAGCTGGGTATACTGAGTCAGATATCATCAGTGAGGTTATCACCATCAAAGCTTATGACAACTTGGAAAGAACCACAGAAGGAACTATTTTGCTGCCAATCAAGGTTGGGCCAGTCATCCAAGAGAAACTCTGCCATGTTATTGATCTAAACCTACCATTTAACATCCTCCTCCGTCACCCATGGATTCATGCCATGAAAGCCGTTCCATCCACTTACCATCAGTGCATCAAATTTCCGCATCAAGGCACTGAGGTAACCATCCATGCCGATCCAGAACCCTTTGCTTATTGCAATGCAGTTGAAGCTTCATATACAAACCATTGCCCTAGAATTGATATCGACACATCCATCACCAGCTCATCCCACACTTATAATGACCCAGAAACCATCCTCGCCTCTACCCTGTCTACCGTGAAGATCAATAACAAAGGTTGTGGAGAGTATAGTCTGTCAGATGCATTTTCTATCGGGGCACTCCCACTTGATCCACATGCCCATGGATGACCGACATATCACAAAGCTAAGGAGGTTCCACCTCCTCGATACAAACAGTTTGGCCCAAGAACCTTTGTATCCTCAAAAATCCCTCTTCATGAGGAGCTCACTCCAGATATCAACAAATGGTTACATAAGGATGCACCTCAAAGAAATCAAGCACGCCTTGATCACTTCAGCCAAAAGTATCCCCAAGAACATAAGCTCATCACTGACAAATGGAACTATCAAGGTGGTGGTCTAGGACCAGAAGAAAGAGGCATGCAGTGCCCCATCGACGCACACAAGTGGGAATCGAAGTCAGGTCTTGGCTTTGGCATACCCACAATTGGGGGCACCAATGAGAACGGTCACGCTTTTTTAAACATTCACCGTAACCTTTTCGAAATCGAAGACATTCCTGAGGAAGTTGAAAAGAGAGCCTATGACGATATCCTAGACCAAATCTCCCTTGGAGACTCTGTTCTCCAAGAACTATCCATCCACCTCATTGACCTAACACTCGCCCATCCACAACTCATAGATTGGGACCAACCAAGTGTCATACACATCGATGAGTTCACATCAGAGGAGGCACTTCTAAGATTCATGGGAGCTGAAACTCCTCACAAGAAAACAAAGCCAGATTCTGCCTATATCTACAAGCTAGATCCCAAGGGGTATTTTGGAGAAAATCCCCAACCTAGTTCCGATACACCCAAAACTGGAACTAAGGTGAATCTAAGACTAGCTAAGGCAACAAAAAGAACCCCTCAGCAAGAAAATCCAGAAGAACATGAGGATTTAGCATTGCCTCCTCAAGATAATCAACCAGAGGTGTCTTCTATTCTAATTGAGGATACTCGAGAAGTCAACATTGGTTCTTCAGAGATCCCCAAACTTGTTCACATTGCTGCATCCCTATCACAAGACCAAGCTGACCTCCTCTTTGAGGTCTTAAGAGAGAACATTGGCCGATTTGCATGGTCATATCAGGACATGCCAGGACTTGATCCAAAGCTTGTAGTTCATCATCTTGCAGTTGATCCAAAGATCAAGCCCGTCAGACAAAAGCTTAGAAAAATGCACCCCAAGGTAGCATTATTGGTCAAAGCTGAATTAGAAAGAATGTTAGCTGCTAAGGTTATCCGACCTATCGACTACTCAGAGTGGATCTCCAACATGGTCCCTGTCACTAAACCTTCCGGTGACATCAGAATCTGCACTGATTTTAGAGATCTTAACAAAGCTTGTCCAAAAGATGATTTTCCCTTGCCCAACATAGATATGATTGTAGATCTTACAGCTGGACATGAAATTTTGTCCCTCATGGATGGATTTTTTGGGTATAATCAAATCAAGATTGCAGAAGAGGATCAGCATAAGACAACATTCACTACCCCTTGGGGAACCTTTTGCTACAACATGATGCCTTTTGGCCTAAAGAATGCTGGGGCTACCTATCAAAGAGCTATGACAGCCATTTTTCATGATCTCATCCATAGCATTTTGGAGGATTATGTGGATGATATCTTGGTCAAGTCTCATACCTTCATGGATCATCTTGCTGACTTGGAGAAAGTCTTTGATAGGTTAGCCAAATATCATCTCATGTTGAATCCCAAGAAATGTGTCTTTGGGGTCACATCTGGCAAGCTTCTAGGCTTCATAGTTTCTAAACGAGGTATAGAGATCGACCCCAAGAAGGTCAAGGCTATCTTAGACATGCCTCCTCCCCAGACACTGCGACAACTTCGCTCTCTTCAAGGAAAGCTCCAATCTGTTCGGCGCTTCATCTCCCAGCTTGCAGATAAGTGTACACCATTTTCACATTTACTAAAGAAGGATGAGAACTTCAAGTGGGATCCTTTATGTCAGCGCAGCTTCGACCATCTCAAGCAGTATCTCATCAATCCCCCTATCTTGGTTCCACCAATTCCTGGTCGTCCCCTAATTTTGTACATATCAGCAACACCTACTGCTCTAGGGGCACTTCTAGCACAGCTTGATGACTACAAAAGAGAAAGAGCCATCTACTACATCAGTAGAACCCTAGTTGGTTATGAACTCAATTACACTCCTATGGAAAAAGCTTGTTTGGCAGTTGTCTTCTCAACTCAAAAGCTTCGCCATTACATGCTAAGTCATACCATCCAACTAGTCTCCAAGATTGACCCTCTCAAGTATATGCTCTCTAGAACAGCACTTACAGGCCGTTTGGCCAAATGGGTTATGCTCCTTAGTGAATTTGACATCCAGTATGTGGATAGAAAGGCAATCAAAGGGCAAGCTATAGCAGATCACCTAGCTGATGCACCTCTATTAGATGCTTATCCATTGATCACAGAATTTCCAGATGAGCATATCTGTCTAATTGAAGAACAACCCCCATGGAAACTTTATTTTGATGGCTCATACACATCTCATGGATCAGGGGCAGGAATATTGTTGGTCACACCTCAAGGAGATTACATTCCAAAAGCCTTCAAGCTACAATTCCCTAGCACCAACAATATAGCTGAATATGAGGCCCTCATAGCAGGATTAAAGATAGTTGTAGAATGGAACATTGTTGAGCTACAAATCTTTGGCGATTCTTAGCTCATCATCAAGCAAGCCCTAAATGAATATCAAACCAAAGATGAAAAGCTATTACCCTACAAAGAGCTAGTTGATCAGCTAACCCAACATTTTACAAAGCTTCAGTTTACACAAGTGCCTCGAATACAGAACAAAGCAGCAGATGCTATGGCTACAATAGGCTCGCTCTTGGAAATTTCCCAAGCAGCTACACAGTATGAGTTTTTAGTGGAGCAGCTCCTCACACCCGCCTATGTGAATGAGGATTCAAACCGTGTTTGTATCTTGGTTGGTTCCCAATCCCCTTGGTACCATGAGATTCACGCTTACCTTAACGATGGTATCATATCCCCTCACCTCACACGTACCCAACGCCAGAACCTCATCCGAAAATCATCCCGCTATGTTATCATAGCCAATACCCTATATCGTCGGGGTTATCACGATACTCTCTCTCGATGTTTAGACCAAAATGAGGCCGCGATGGTGTTAAAGGAAGTACACTCTGGACTTTGCGGTGCCCACACGAGTGGTATTGTTTTAGCGTGACAAATCCTTAGAGTAGGCTACTATTGGCCTACCATTGAAGAAGACTCCTGTGACTTTGTCAGAAAGTGTCTCCCATGTCAGCAACATGCAAATCTTGTGCACGCTCTAGCACAGGATCTACAACCTATTGCACCACCTTGGCCTTTCGCTTGTTGGGGCCTTGATCTAGTTGGAACTATCACACCCCTCTCATCTGATGGACATAAATGGATAATAACAGCTACAGACTATTTCACTAAATGGGTGGAAGCAGTTCCCCTAGTCTCAGCTACAGGAGTTCAGGTCTCCAAGTTCATCTTGTACCACATTGTTTGCCGCTTCGGCATCCCATCCACCATCTTCACTGACCACGGAGGTAACTTTGAAAATCTCAACATGGAAGAATTATGCACTTCCCTCCGCATCCATCACCGCTTTTCTAGCCCATATTTCCCACAAGGTAACGGCCAGGCAGAGGCAACTAACAAAACCCTCCTCAAAATTCTAAAGAAAGTTGTCAATGATTCCGGCCGTGATTGGCACCTACAAATAAATCCAGCCCTATGGGCCTATTGAACTTCCTTTCGTACATCCATAGGCACAACTCCATACTCCCTAGTCTATGGTGCCAAAGCAGTACTACCTATAGAGGTTGAACTTCCCTCCTTGCGCATATCTTTGCAAGGGCAAATATCAGATGAAGAATATAGAGTAGCTCGGCTCACCCAGCTAGATCTCTTAGACGAGAAGCGACAACAAGCCTATGATCATCTCACAGTCTATCAAACTCATCTCAAAAGGAATTTCAACAAGAAGGTGCTTCCACGAAACTTTCAGCCAGGTGACATGGTCCTTAAAGAAAACATGAAAGTCCAAGCAGATCAAGAAAAGAAAGGCAAGTTTGAACCTACATGGCTTGGTCCTTATGTTGTCACTGCTTCCTTTGGCTCTGGAGCTTATCAGCTATCTACACCAGAAGGAGAACTCTTGAATGATCCTACTAACATCATTCATCTCAAGAAGTTCTATGCTTGAAGATCCTTGGTATACCAGGCTTTTGAAAAATACAAAAGAAAAAAATAGTAAAGAGAAATAAGCGTCCAATGGTGAAAACTTGGCAATTCAAGCACCTTGGATAGGTACCTTGGTGAAAACCTGGTAATTCAGGCGCCTTGTGTACTAAAGACTAATCCATTATCTATCACTATCCTATCCCTCATCCATTTACCCACCATCCCATAAGGCACACTTGCTTGTTCCCTTGGTGTTCCAACCAAATATCCAAAATCTGATGAAGCTTGTAAATACCTCCTGTACAGCTTGTAAATCTTGTACCAAAGCTTGTATTATACCTTGTAAATCTTGTACCATACCTTGTCTATCCGAATCTTGTCCAAGGTTTGTACCATATTCCAGCCTATAAATAATCTTGTATCTAGCTTGTATACTATTATGTGCACACACAAAACCCCATTTTCACTTAATCTTTTCGCAAACCATCTACCTATCCACCTATCACCTATTATAGACATCCCATCCTTCACAAACATTTCCATCTCACAAAAACCAAAACATGAACAAACTTGTACATTTGTAACATATCTTGGTCCATCAGCTTGTACATCCTCTTTAACTTAGTACCATTGTATCTATCCAGCGTTCATGTCAGTTCGTCCTTGATCAGCATCTTGCACCCATCACACATCTTGGTTAGCTATTCCAACGCATCCTTTAGCTAGATTTCCTGTCACCAAAGTGTTATCTTTCTTAGTTTAGCTTGCCAGATGCATCACTCATCCAAATCCACCAGCTTCGGTGCTCTCCAATAGGTCCTTGCAGGATATAGCTTTCCTCATGTCTGATCTTGGTCCGTTAGTGCCTTGTCCTACCCATCTCGTTGGCAAACGGCTCTCTTTTGGATTTTCACTTTCTTTTGATTTGGGATCTTCCCTTTTGGGTCTTGAAGTATCTTTTCCAAGAAATCTCCTTGTTCCCTCCTTAAGGTTGCCACGATCTTCCATATCATGGTATGCTGCGAATGGGGCAATTAGAGCGTAAGGTCTTGATCAGGTCTTTCGTTTGTTTTTCTTTTTTGCTTGTGAGTTCTCCAGTGTCGTTTCCACGCTGCTTCCTCTAGGATTCATGTGTGATGCTGGGGCAATCCTTGTGTGTTTGTTTTGAGTTAGTTTGTCAGTCCTTTGGACGGTTGGTGAAAAGGCCTTGATGTTCTTGGTAACCTTGGCAATTAACCAATAGTCCTATAGCAAATCTAGTGCTCAACTACATGGTGGTACTTCTCTTTGAAGTATCCCCCCGCTCAAAAAGCTTCAATGGTTTTCCTTCATCTCCATTATCCCCCATCCATATCCAGCATCCGTCTCTCCTACCCCAGCTTATGCATCAGTATCTCTTTGAATCACTCATCACTCTTAGCTTTAGGGATCCACAATCCTAGTCTTAGGGATCCACCAATCCAAATCAATCCACCAAGCCTCATCTTTCGAGATCCACAATCCTAGTCCTAGGGATCTCCGAAACCCATCTTCCGCCAATCTGACTCTTTGAAATCCTGTTGCATCAGCTTTATAATCCCCTCATCCATCTCCCTATCCTAGATTCCTTTTTATAGCGCTCCGCTCCTTCATCCTCTACAATCCTTGAGATCTTAAGCTTGCTTCCTCTTGTGCCTCTGATTCTCCTTTATCATTCTCTCATAGTGAGAGTTTGAGCTAATTTAGCCCCTTCTCTTTGCCAATCTGAGTTTCCTTGGTCATCCGAGATTCTTGTACATTTCAAGAAGCCATCGAGCCTCACTTTCTCTCCCCGCTGCCTTCTTGAGGGGGCATCTCACAGTCCATTCTCTCCTCTTCTGCTCTAGCCTTGGGCATCTTATTTTCTTATCTTTGATGCCATGCCACTTGCGGCATCACATCAAAGAGCGGCAAAATGTAGACACCTAAAAACCTTTAGAAAATAAAGTATTTTTATTTTCTGAAAAAGTCCTGATGACATCATCATTTATTAATTAATTAATTATTTAATTAATTAATTAATTTTTATGCCATTAAATCCCTTTATCTTAATTAAAAATATTTAATTAAGGAATCCCTCCCAAAAATGTTTAAATCTTATTTAAACATTATTTTCTTATTTATTAATTATTTAATTAATAAATTGACCAAAAATCTTAAAATAAATAAAAAATTTATTTTTTGCCCAAAAGTTGGCCAATTTCCTTATGACCAATAACCTCTTCCAAAATCTTCTAATCCCTCTTTAATTTTGATTAAAGGCTAATCCCATCATTTCCTACCCCTAATCCCAACTCAAAATATTTAATTAAAATTAAATATTAATCCTCATGTTTATTAAAAAAGTTTTAATAAATATCTCCTCAACCCAAACCCTTGAAATAAATAAAACTTTATTTATTTCCTAAAAATCTAATTTATCCTCATCCTAAGAAGTTCTAGACTCTTCTAGAAAGTCTTCATCCTCATCCTAGGAAATTCTAGACTATTCTAGAAAGTCTTTATCCTCCTCCAAAATCTAGACTCTTCTAGAAGATGTCTTTAAACCTAATCCTAATCCCCTCCTAACCTTGTCACATTCCCTAAACATGGGTTAAAACTTTCTAACCCAAGCCAAAGTTAACAAATATCTCCTCCTTCACCCACCCTCATTAAATGCCATCCACTTGCCTATCCCTAAGCTAATCCTAAACCATCTTAATCCATCCTCTAATCATTTGCACAAGCCTAAGCAAGCTTAAAACCCTCCTAATCAAGTCCAAGTCGAATTTGCTCTCATCACCCTCAAAATATCTCAACCATAAAACTTTATGAAGTCCACTAGGTCATAAATGACTCTTACAAGCCCTTTTATTGCTCTTACAAGTCATTATGAGGGTCTTTATGAAGATTTTATCTCTTGAGCCTCCTTTGTTGACTCATCCTTGCCCTTTCCTCCATCCTCTCACCATGTGACATGTGTCACTCTTTGATTGGCTATAAGGAAGCACAATCCATGTGCTCTCCTCTCATGCAATCTGAGCCTTCCATAAGCTTTTTCCCATCCTTGCATCTTAGCCCTCAATCCCTCAAGCCTCTTGCCTATAAATTGGATCCTTCCCCTTTACAAAATAACACAATCCATGAAGTAAAGTTATAATGCTATTTTGAGAGCCAAATCCATACTAAAGCCATCTATCCACACCAAAAATCCACAATCATCCATTGAAGCCTTTGGAAGCATATTGAGCATACATCCTATCCATTTAGATAAAGCTACTCAACAAGAGAGCTTCTTATTGAGAGAGTCCATTAATGGCTCATATTCTCAATTGAGAGCCCATCTTAGTCTATCTTGAAGTTTATGAATTTTGTTTAGTTTGTAGAAGCTTTATTTAAATTTGGTTTTTATTAGCATACTAACATTGCTCATATACAACTCCTATTTTAGAACTCAAAATAGATTTATAACATGTTTCTTTACTATCTTATAAAATTGGAAAATAACAATAGAGGTTCTATTTAATCTATTAAAAAATTACTTTTCTAAAAAGAAATGATACTACCTAATGAAGAAAATTCTTTAATCAAACAACTGCAAAATAAAAATAAAAAAATTTAAAAATCTCTATTAACTTTCACTATCTCCTTATCTACTGAAAATTGTTCAATTAAATAGTATTCATATTTAACACATTTTGTACTAGTAAGGAAGAAAATAATTTCTATTAAAATGAATGGAAAACTTTCTAAAATATTGTGATAGAATCTACCTTGACATCAAGATCCATTTGACTAAAATGACTTCCATTTTCAAATAAATTCAAAACCCAAACAAGGTCCAAGTGATCCCTTCAATTATCCAAGCTTCTATGCTAAGTCTAAAATCAAACTTTTCCTTCAACTGTTTACTAACACACTTTCTTAACTAACTTCCTAAGTTGTCAAACTTTTAACTAATTTGTTATTTACTAAGTAAACTATTTAAGACATGCCTACTCAAAATAGAGTAGTGATGCATATATAAAGTATTCCTTATTTTCAAAATAAAACAACAATTTGAAAGTTCAGGATTGACCAAAACAAAAGAAGACAAAACTGTTTGGTACAATAAGTATATCAAATACGTGCCAATCACTCATGTAATGCATATTCCTTCTTTAGTCGATTGATCATATTCCTCCAATTTTGTTATTTAGTTATTTAGTCATGTGGAACTTCCAATGCATAAAGTTTGGTATATTATGAACTATCTTGCTTTAAAATTTGTGAGTAGCTTAGAAATGGTAAAATGCATAACAATACCATATATTAACACAATCCAATTCAAATTGATAAAAACAAAATATGCATTGCCAATCAAATATCGCCATTTTTCCATTAGTTCAAAATTAAATTTAAAAGTCAATAACCTAAGTATAAATGCATATAATTCCTATTATTTACACATATTAATATTCAAAAGATATCTTTTATGTTAC
Source organism: Cupressus sempervirens (assembly GCA_028749045.1). Lineage (NCBI taxonomy): Eukaryota > Viridiplantae > Streptophyta > Pinopsida > Cupressales > Cupressaceae > Cupressus > Cupressus sempervirens. The sequence goes on from CM053786.1 coordinate 747,491,273, forward strand.
TAAAAATAGAAATAAAAGATGTATTAACTAATGCCCATCATTTGTCCCCTCCCCGATCTAAATGATATCCTCATCATGTTGGATCTGGCGGGTTCCTATTTTCCTCTTCCATATAAACACTCAGACATACTTCCCTAAGATTGTATACAAAATATATTATTTCATGTTGATAACCATTGGTAATGATAATGTCATGCCTCCAATCTCTAATGTTGTCTCCCTCTAACCTATTTGAAGAATTAAATCTCGAAACAAGACAAATGATAAACTAAAATTTGAACCGCATCCCAACTCATCTTGTCTATTTTGCCTTAATAACATTACAAATCTCCCTTGCTCTTGTTTGTGATGAAATGAAATTATGAGGGGACATTTGTTCTCTCCATCTCATCCTAGGTGGAATAGAGTTTTACCTCTCTCTTATGCCACTATAGATGTGGAACATGAGGCTGTTGATTGCATCTCTATAATCCTAGATGGATTGTTGTAGATTTCTCTTATAAACTTTCAGATGTATCACCAATTTTTGAAATTGCATTAAATTTCATTCTAACAGGAAGTGTTTTAGGGTATTCATGGTGTATAGAGAAAGTTACCCTTGCTTGCATTCAAGAAATCTATCATTTCTATCATCCCATTCTTTTTTATTTTGTATAAAATAAATAAATGCTTGACATTGTAACTCACCAATATATAAACTAAGAAAGGAAAGCCAATGATGACCTAGCATAAACCCATGCAAGTAAAATTCACACATAGAATTATGAACTATGAAACAGTTTTGGTATAGTCATCCATAAACTCAAAATCATCTTCACAATCTAATTTTCTTTTTAAGCTGATTTGATTGATTTGCTAATGTAATAACTATTCTCTGAGAAAAACATGACACATTCTCAAAGGTTCCTTTAAACAACTTAGTTGTAAAGCAATTTGTATTATCTATTCTACCCTTTTCTTAGCCTCATGTCTTCCTTTAATGGATTGCTCTAATTGTTGTTGTACTTCCACATTTTAATGCCTATCTTTCAGTGTTGTTGTGGAGGTAGATGGTTGTTGATCAATTAGTTCCCTTTTAGTTTACAATTCGTGTCTTAAAATTAATATTTGATCTACATATCTTATCTTGACATCCACATGTCAATGCTTAAAAATAACTCCTTTTAATCTGTTCACTTTTTCTTTTAATTTAGTTTGGTTCTCCAAATTTTCAATTTCTTATGGAAGTTGTCATTCTTTTTCAAGCATTTTCTTACCTTCTCTTTGGTGAAACAATTCATCATTTTCTACTTTATCTAGTGCTTAAAATTATTTGTTTGAATTTCATCCTCTTTCAAATTTTCATGAACTAGAATATCAAGGATGGATTCAGAAGATTCCTGAACTTCTATTTTCATTTCCAGTATTTTAGATCTCGAGATAATTCTTGTGAATTTGTTTGAAGATTTTCAACATGTGGCAATTCCTGGAAAGATTCTTTTGGTTCTTCTTTTGAATGCTTTGTTTCAGGAATATTCCCCTCACTAGGAGGTTCTTATGTATCTCCTATTATTTCATTGAATTTCTCTAGAGTTGTAGCATTTTGGTCAAAATTTTCAATTTCTTTTTTATCTTGTTTCACAATTTTCTTCTTTTTTTCCACAAATTTTTGATTTCCTTTTAGACCATGTATTTGATTTTGCAGGTTTTTCTTTAGTTGAAGAAAACCTTGGAGAACACCGAGTCACAATAGGTATTTCATTGTTTAGTTTTTGCTTCTTCCTATTCTCCTTTAATCTTTCCATTCTAGATTAATGTTTTTCTTGGGTTTTAGGTTTTTCTATCTTCTGAACCCTAGGTTTTGGTTTGGACTAAACTTTGTGTTCCCTTTTAACCTTCTTAACCTCATAAATAGTACTACTACCTTCCCCTATTAATAAATTATACCAAGATTTTTCTCCCACAACATCTATTACTAAATGATGCTTTAAAATCAAATGTATGAGGGCTTGATGTCTTACTTCTCTTTTTTTCATCTTGGATTTAGGAATTATGGTTGATAATTGATGAAAGAGAAATTTTGGTAGATTCATCTTCAACATTGGCCTCTGTTCACCATATCATATATGGAAAACATTTTCAAACAAGGGCCAAGCACCATTCCATATTGACCTTCACAAGTATTTCATTAGCACTACTACCAGAGCTTGCCATGGTCTCAAAAATGATACTTTATTGACCCCTTTAGTATTACCATTTCTTTTGACCAATTCCAATATTTTGTCATCTTCTTGAGCAATGGAAAATTGATCAACTAATTCTTCCAAATTTGTATTTTTTTTGGTAATTATTGACCCTTTAGCTGGTATACCAGAGAACTTACTTATAATGTATGTGGTAATATGAATGATTCAACCATGGACCTTGGTAATATTTACATGAAAGCTCTGAATGAATTCATTTACCAATCCTTCATCAAAACCCTCATACATTCTGAGGAAATTCAGCTGCCCTATCTATTGCAACCACTATTCCAATTCTCCGCTCAATTCCAATCTTTCCTACTCTAATTTCCTTTTTGTAATGCCCCACCAAGGGATCCAAAGAATTAACCTAGAATTTCACTAAGTTTGGTAACATTTTTTTTAAAATTTTTTTTTTTTAACATGAAAGTAAATACCACATATAACTTGTACATAATAACGGAAGCAATAGCAATGTCTATCTAAAAGTAAACATAACATACATAACCAATTTCATTCTTTAAGAATCCCTTAATGTTGAGTTACATCTAAACTAACTAACATACATGAATCCATATAGTACAACATCCATATGAATAATAATGTTAAGTCCAATGTTCATACATTACATTTCCAAATGCTCAATCATCCAATGTACATGTCACAGGGTATGAAGGCTTAAAAAAAATATACATATGTGAAATAAGGTACATCATCCTATTCCAATCCATGATACATCAAAGTAGAGATAATCACATGATACATCACCATAGAAGACATATACATCCATCATAAAGATCAAACAAAATAAATTAAGTGCATGGTTCCTCCCAACCGTTAATAGCATCATTAGACCATCGTGGGCCCTAGCCATCATTCCGTGCGTAACATCCCAAATTACCGAAGAGATCATCGGTATTAACATAGTAGGAATGTCACTCCTAAGATATACAACATCATATGTAAAAAGTAATCTAATATGAAAATATAAGCATAAGATAACACCATCTAACATATGCTAATCATCAATGAAAGGATGCATACCCACCATCACGAAGGACGCATCAACCATGATGTCTCAATGAATCTTAAATGATAAGAGAGGAAAATACACTACCACCCAACCGTGTGGTACCTAAGTGGTCCACTTCCACCATGCTGAAGAGATAATCTCAAGCCCCAAACAGGCTATCCATAACACATAGCACAAATATCTATAGTCCAAGAATCCTAAAAGTATATTAACTCAAAGGTTTCAATCACACAAAACTGACATATAATTCTCAGAGGCACACAATGACATGTAGGAAACCTACTATGCAAGCAGGAAAGTGTCATCGCAATTATCACGTACAAGTTACTCTGGCAGTTAGCTAAACTCCATGGGTCCATACTGATCTCATGCGACCACTAGTATCCTCTCATACTGACGAGGCATACTACGGAATGCACGGTCGCAACCATGCGTTCTCACTACTCCCATCTTAGCCTATACAAGCGCTCAAAGCATGGGCGAGAACCAAAACAATTATCTTTTTAGGTTCATTTAATCTCCATTTAGTGTGTAAATGTTATCACTTATTAACCAAACTTACAATGAGTTACCCTGGCAGCAACTTAGGGCCTCGACCCTCATTGCAAGCCACTTTCTGACACTACAAGTAGATTACCTACCCTAAGCTCATGGAATCATAAAAATCACCACAATCCTATACAAGCGACTGTAAAGAAAATTCAAAAGATAAAAAGAATCATCAAATATCCATGATAAAAGCATCAAATATCCACAATAAGAATCATCAAATCTCCAAGATAAGAATCATCAAACTTTCATGAGCATGTGGAAAAGCATCCATAGAAAATCATGACCACAACAGCTCTCTATTGGCAACTAAAGGTATCACTGATAATCATAAGTATCCATTAGTTCTCAATAACCAAAATATATCTCAAAATCATACTGATCGAAGACTCCAAAATGGTTGAGTCAAACATGTGACAACATGACATCATCAAGAAATAAATCAACATTTCAGTCTCATCATGGCGACTAGAAAGTAATCCAAGGATAACTGATCGATGACTCAAAAATGATTAGCTCAAGTGTCTCATACACATACATCTCAGCTTCACACATGAAGACTGATAACAATAATAGTCAGTAAATACAAACATTTCATAGAGCGCACGATCACATAACCATGGTTGGACTTATAAAGATTGAGACCGAATAAGATCAACATGCCAACACATCTCATAACGCCCGAGCCTCTAGTAACAACCCAGGACTGGTCAACACTACTCAACCCAAAACCCAAAACAAGAAGCATATAGAATACACGATGCAAACACATGTTTTGGTTTACTAAATTCACATAGTTGAATAATGTGTAGGGGTTTCTAGTTTTCTGTTTGCAAGTATACTTTCAAGTGTCTTAAGTTTCATCATTTGACCTACAAGTCAACCCATTTGTTCCCCGATAGCATTATCCTTCCATTATTAAGAATTACATTCTAAAAATAACTTAAGGATAAGTATTTACTTATTGGCCTTTAATTAAATTATTCGCTTTATTTGCTAAGATCAAAGTTACTAATTGAATAACTCTTCCTTATCATTAATTCAACTTTTCAACATAATCAAAAGATCATTATTCATTTATAAAAGAACCAATTATCAATCTTCGAATAGAAAGATTATAACTTTATTAAAATGATCAATTAAATCCACCAATTAACTTAGGTACACAATTTCATGACCTAATATTTAATTATATGTTACTAAGTCTTCACCATTAAAATATCTAAAATCATAATTCAAGTCATAAGACTTACCAACTTTTGATACCAATATTTTAACAATCTTGTTTAAGAATTATATCAATTAAATCTCTATTACATAATTTAATTATTAATTAAATCTAATTAACTCTAGTTAATTGATTTAATTAATAGTTGCATAACCATAGCATTGTTCCAATTAATATCAGTTGACTAATAACTAACTAGAATTCTGTAAGATTAAGGTCAACTATAATCTAGTACACAAATATTCATATTCATAGTTCAATAATAATAACTTGTTAATATTTAATAACAAGCTATGTTGAGAATCTTATCTATAATGACCACATTCATCATTCTTTTCAAATAACTCTCTATCACACAACTTAATTATTAATATCATGATTATGATATCAGCTCAATGAATATCAATTGATCAATTATACTTCAAATCTCAAAAATTAATATCTTTTTACAAAATTTTAATCATTAAATAATCTCCACTAGATTATCTCTAATCAAATTTGTTGATAACTATTTAAACCATTATTTATTAATAGTTTGTTAGACCCAACAAACATTAATAAATAATAAACTCATCAAACTATATTTCCATAAGCCCCATTAGTTAATATTTAACTAACCTTTAAGGCATATTAATAATTTATAACCAATATAATATTTCAAATCGTAGCTATGTTATAACAATGTTATAATGTAATTATGACTCCTTGTCAATATAATAATTCTTATTTAAATCTAAATTCAATATCATTAAAATTTGAGTCTCTTAATAATCATCATTAAACACTTTTATAAATTACCACCTCTTAACTATATATTAAATAGTATTTAATATACATTAAATAATTAATATTAAAAGTCATCCATTCTCTATTGAATTCAATATCTTTATCCATCAGCTCTATCCAGAAATTTTTTATTAAAAATCTCCATTAATTCATTTAGAACATTCTTATTAGTCTTTAGACTAATTAAATAATTATTAAATTCTAATTATATTACTTTGATATATTATTTTTGTGAAGTTTAAGCATAAAGAACTCTTGGTTATGGGAAATGAAGAAATATCCGTCCTTGAATAAAATAGTCCCAGTACGACGGTCATATCTCCCTAATGAACCGTTGGATCGTGCTGAAATTTAAATATGTTGAAGAGGGCCAAGTTGCGCCAATTTTGGCTAGAGCGATTGAATAAATTTGATCACGATAAAAAGTTATGAATAACTAAATTCGGGTCTATCCAAGGGGCAGTGACAGGACAATTTGTGATGAATTAAGAATTTCCTGTTAAAATAATTGTTCTCTAAATTTAACCATAAAAGGGTTTGTTCATATGCATCTAAAAATATAATTGATAGAAAGATTACATCTAATCATTCAAATTTTCACCATAAAATTTCTATTTTAATTCCAATCATGTCTTTCTAATTTAATATAAATTCGAACCCAAACCCAATTAAAATCTAATTTCTTTCTCATTTGGAACTAGGGTTTTTCTATTGTTTTCTTCTCATCCAAATAAAATATCTAGATTCCAATTTCAAATAGTAGATTCAATCACAGAGAGTATCTAGACACATAAAACAGATATGATGAAGATAGGAAGAGAAAGAGTGCAAAGGGAATATGAGAATATCACGAGTGCACCTAGACACTAATGCTAATTTGCCATGCTTCAGAAGTCCATAGAAAATCCCTTCCTTCTCCATCATTCGCAATTCTTCCAAGAATCCAAGCCGATCGAATCCTCCAAGTGATTAGAAGTGCTAGAAGGAGCATAGAAGCAAGTAGAAAATATATGAGCATATGAATCTTCTCCCATGCATGTAAGCTTTGAATCTTCTATTTTAGCTTGTTGCTCTCATTAAGCTTTTCATTTAAGCTTCTATGAATGCCTGAATATCAAGAGCTTTCAAGAAACCTTTGGAATGCTTCTTGAAATAGCTAAAAGGTGTCACCAACTAAGCATGGGTCTTTTCCAACCTTTTTGATGAGTCATAGAGTTGTAGACACCTTGTGCTTAATTGATGCACTAACTCCCGTGTTGTTGACATATGTTAATTCCCATGCAAGCTTATAACTCCAATTTACTTTACTCTTTCTAATTTTATTTATTTATTTATTAAGTCTCATGCACTAACTTTAATATCTCCACTTTTCAATCTTAATATATTTATATTTTAATCATATGAGATTTATAATCTTTTAATAATTTAAAATATATTTTCCACTTTTAAATTTCATTTTCCAAAATTTTATTGCTAAAATATTTATTAGCTTTAATAATATTATTATTTAGTCATTTATTTAAAAATGAGGTTCAAATATATTATTATTAAAATAAATATTGTCACATTCCAAATTTAATATTATAACTTTTATCTTCCAATTTAATTATTTTATTTTCAAATTTAATTATTTTATTTAATTAATTTTTCAATTAATTAAATAAAATAAATATTAAAATATCATATTAATTTTTTATTTAATTAAAATATTAATTAAATCTTTTAATTAGGTTTAATTAATAGAAAATACTCCAAAGACTCATAAAGGTAAAAATACGAAAAATCCATCATAGCCAAAATTTATACAAATCAAACCAAGGGGTTTATATCACGAATTACATCATCTGACGCATTCAGAAGGTACTCAACTTAGATACTTGTCCTAATTTTTCAATTAGAAAAAATGGCTTAAAGGGTTGGGATTTGGACTTGAAAATTTATCTCCCCTCTTTTATCATTGAGATAATGTGATAGGGTACGCTCATCCTAGCAATTCAGAGAAGTCGATACCCGGTACCTGCAACCTGCATAAAAACTATGCATGTACAAGCACAATATATACTAAACTAAACATGCAATGGCAAGAAGTGGTGCATCATGTAGATCCCTACTAGCAGGTGACTACGACTCCCTTCTTTAACCACATCAGACACACCATACAAAAGAAAACACACACACACCATACACATGCAAGTATGGGGTAAGTATCCATAAAAAAACACATATGATAATAAATCATCTTACTAATCATCATTAATAACTACAAACACTGAAAATAATCATCATACATACATGAAATGTAAAGTCTAAGTAATCTCATTACATATCAACTGAATCCATAGCACAATATTTGATAATCTCATAATAATGTTACTTACCAGCAACATGAAATTAGCTCTAAAAGAGTTCAGCAATGATAACAAAATGCGAACCAGGGGTAGGCACTACATCCACCCCCCCTGGGATTAGGCTTACTCCTGGAAGCCTACAAGAATGAAAAGCTAAGATACTCACTATGCAGGTCCCATTGAACCCTTTTCCTCCCTACAGGGGAATATGATTCCACTGAGAATTTTACAACACACTTAAAGCAATATGATTCTGGTTTAATAGTAAACCGAAAATCATATCGATCCAACATTATTCCTTTAACAATTACTGAAATATATCCCTTAATACATTCTAAACAAGAGCAAATTAATGCTTGCAAAGATAAACAAAGGTTTACTACCTTAGAACATAGATAAAAGATACATGTTTTACAACTAGAATGAATTTCAATTTTCAGTTTTGCCTTCATTTAGGTTTCCAGTAAAATTTTCAATTTTGAAAGCTAAGTGTTGAAGTATGAAAATATACAAGTAACAGTTTATGTTCTATTTCTGTTCACCTAATATCAAGTTTTCAGTTTGAAAGAGATACACATGATAATTCAAAGTTTTCATTTTGTTTAACTAGTTAACAACTAGTGACATTCCAATATACCCAGAGCTCCCAATGTTGAAACTCGGGCTCTGATACCAAATGTAATGCCCCGCCAAGGGATCCAAAGAATTAACATAAAATTTTACTAAGTTTGGTAATATATATATATATATTAACATGAAAGTAAATACAACATATAACTTGTACATAATAACGGAAGCAATAGCAATGTCCATCTAAAAGTAAACATAACATACATAACCGATTTCATTCTTTAAGAATCTCTTAATGTTGAGTTACATCTAAACTAACTAACATACATGAATCCATCTAGTACAACATCCATATGAATAATAATGTTAAGTCCAATGTTCATACATTACATTTCCAAATGCTCAATCATCCACTGTACATGTCACAGGGTATGAAGGCTTAAAAAAAATATACATATGTGAAATAAGGTACATCATCCTATTCCAATCCATGATACATCAAAGTAGAGATAATCACATGATACATCACCATAGAAGACATATACATCCATCATAAAGATCAAACAAAATAAATTAAGTGCACGGTTCCTCCCAACCGTTAATAGCATCATTAGACCATCGTGAGCCCTAGCCATCCCTCCATGCGTAACATCCCAAATCACCGAAGAGATCATCGGTATTAACATAGTAGGAATGTCACTCCTAACATATACAACATCATATGTAGAAAGTAATCTAACATGAAAATATAAACATAAGATAACACCATCTAACATATGCTAATCATCAATGAAAGGATGCATACCCACCATCACGAAAGATGCATCAGCCATGATGTCTCAATGAATCTCAAATGATAAGAGTGGAAAATACACTACCACCCGATCGCATGGTACCTAAGTGGTCCACTCCCACCGTGGTGAAGAGATAATCTCAAGTCCCAAACAGGCTATCCATAACACATAGCACAAATCTCTATAGTCTAGGAATCCTAAAAGTATACTAACTCAAAGGTTTCAATCACACAAAATCGACATCTAATTCTCAGAGGCACACAATGACATGTAAGAAACCTACTATGCAAGCGAAAAAGTGTCATCCCAATTATCACGTATAAGTTACCCTAGCAGTTAGCTAAACTCCACGGGTCCATACTAATCTCATGCGGCCACTAGTATCCTCTCATATTGACGAGGCATACTACGAAATGCACGGTCGCAACCGTGCATTCTCGCTACTCCCATCCTAGCTTGTACAAGCGCTCAAGGCATGGGCAAGAACCAAAATAATTATCTTTTTAGGTTCATTTGATCTCCATTTAGTGTGTAAATGTTATCACTTATTAACCAAACTTACAATGAGTTACCCTGGCACCCACTTAGGGCCTCGGCCCCCATTGCAAGCCACTTCCCGAAACTACAAGTAGATTACCTATCCTAAGCTCATGGAATCATAAAAATCACCACAGTCCTATACAAGTGATTATAAAGAAAATCCAAAAGATAAAAAGAATTATCAAATATCCATGATAAAAGCATCAAATATCCACAATAAGAATCATCAAATCTCCAAGATAAGAATCATCAAATTTCCATGAGCATCTGAAAAAGCATCCATAGAAAATTATGACGACAATAGTTCTCTATTGGCAACTGAAGGTATCACTGATAATCATAAGTATCCATTGGTTCTCAATAACCAAAATATATCTCAAAATCATACTGATCGAAGACTCCAAAATGGTTGAGTCAAACATGTCATAATATGACATCATCAAAAAATAAATCAACATTTCAGTCTCATCATGACGACTAGAAAGTAATCCAAGGATAACTGATCGATGACTCAAAAATGATTAGCTCAAGTGTCTCATACACATACATCTCAGCTTCACAAATGAAGACTGATAACAATAGCAATCAGTAAATACAAACATTTCATAGAGCGCACGATCACATAACCATGGTTGGGCTTATAAAGATCGAGATCGAATAAGATCAACATGCCAACACATCTCATAACCCCCGAGCCTCTAGTAACAACTTAGGACTGGTCAACACTAGTCAACCCAAAACCCAAAACAAGAAGCATATAGAATACACGATGCAAACACATGTTTTGATTTACTAAATTCACATAGTTGAATAATGTGTAGGTGTTTCCAGTTTTCTGTTTGCAAGTATACTTTCAAGTGTCTTAAGTTTCATCATTTGACCTACAAGTCAACCCATTTGTTCCCCGATAGCATTATCCTTCTATTATTAAGAATTACATTCTAAGAATAACTTAAGGATAAGTATTTACTTATTGGCCTTTAATTAAATCATTCACTTTATTTGCTAAGATCAAAGTTACTAATTGAATAACTCTTCCTTATCATTAATTCAACTTTTCAACATAATCAAAAGATCATTATTCATTTATAAAAGAACCAATTATCAATCTTCGAATAGAAAGGTTATATAACTTTATTAAAATGATCAATTAAATCCACCAATTAACTTAGGTACACAATTCTATGACCTAATATTTAATTATATGTTACTAAGTCTTCACCATTAAAATATCTAAAATCATAATTCAAGTCATAAGACTTACCAACTTTTGATACCAATATTTTAACAATCTTGTTTAAGAATTATATCAATTAAATCTCTATTACATAATTTAATTATTAATTAAATCTAATTAACTCTAGTTAATTGATTTAATTAATAGTTGCATAACTATAGCATTGTTCCAATTAATATTAGTTGACTAATAACTAACTAGAATTCTGTAAGATTAAGGTCAACTATAATCTAGTACACAAATATTCATATTCATAGTTCAATAATAATAACTTGTTAATATTTAATAACAAGCTATGTTGGGAATCTTATCTATAATGACCACATTCGTCATTCTTTTCAAATAACTCTCTATCACACAACTTAATTATTAATATCATGGTTATGATATCAGCTCAATGAATATCAATTGATCAATTATATTTCAAATCCCAAAAACTAATATCTTTTTACAAAACTTTAATCATTAAATAATCTCCACTATATTATCTCTAATCAAATTTGTTGATAACTATTTAAACCATTATTTATTAATAGTTTGTTAGACCCAACAAACATTAATAAATAATAAACTCATCAAACTATATTTCCATAAGCCCCATTAGTTAATATTTAACTAACTTTTAAGACATATCAATAATTTATAACTAATATAATAATTCAAATCGTAGCTATGTTATAACAATGTTATAATGTAACTATGACTCTTTGTCAATATAATAATTCTTATTTAAATCTAAATCTAATATCATTAAAATTTGAGTCTCTTAATAATCATCATTAAACACTTTTATAAATTACCACCTCTTAACTATATATTAAATAGTATTTAATATACATTAAATAATTAATATTAAAAGTCATCCATTCTCTATTGAATTCAATATCTCTATCCATCAGCTCTATCCACAAACTTTCCATTAAAAATCTCCATTAATTCATTTAGAACATTCTTATTAGTCTTTAGACTAATTAAATAATTATTAAATTCTAATTATATTACTTTGATATATTATTTTTGTGAAGTTTAAGCATAAAGAACTCTTGGTTATGGAAAATGAAGAAATATCCGTCCTTGAATAAAACAGTCCCAGTACGACGGCCATATCTCCCTAATGAACAGTTGGATCGGGCTGAAATTTAAATATGTTGGAGAGGGCCAAGTTGCGTCGATTCTGACAGGAGTGATCGAATAAATTCGATCACGATAAAAAGTTATGAATGACTGAATTCGAGTCTATCCAAGGGGCAGTGATAGGACAATTTGTGATGAATTAAGAATTTCTTGTTAAAATAATTGTTCTCTAAATTTAACCATAAAAGGGTTTGTTCATATGCATCTAAAAATATAATTGATAGAAAGATTACATCTAATCATTCGAATTTTCACCATAAAATTTTTATTTTAATTCCAAATCTTGTCTTTCTAATTTAATGTAAATTCGAACCCAAACCCGATTAAAATCTAATTTCTTTCTCATTTGGAACTAGGATTTTTCTATTGTTTTCTTCTCATCCAAATAAAATATCTAGATTCCAATTTCAAATAGTAGATTCAATCATAGAGAGTATTCAGACACATAAAACAGATATGATGAAGACAGGAAGAGAAAGAGTGCAAAGGGAATATGAGAATATCACGAATGCACCTAGAAACTGATGCTAATTTTCCATGCCTCAAAAGTCCATAAAAAATTCCTTCCTTCTCCATCATTCACAATTCTTCCAAAAATTCAAGCCGATCGAATCCTCCAAGTGATTAGAAGTGCTAGAAGGAGCATAGAAGCAAGTAGAAAATATATGAGCATATGAATCTTCTCCCATGCATGTAAGCTTTGAATCTTCTATTTTAGCTTGTAGCTCCTATTAAGCTTTTCATTTAAGCTTCTATGAATGCCTGAATATCAAGAGCTCTCAAGAAACCTTTGGAATGCTTCTTGAAACAGCTAGAAGGTGTCACCAACTAAGCATGGGTCTTTTCCAACCTTTTTGATGAGTCATAGAGTTGTAGACACCTTGTGCTTAATTGATGCACTAACCCCCGTGTTGTTGACACATGTTAATTCTCATGCAAGCTTATAACTCTAATTTACTTTACTCTTTCCAATTTAATTAATTTATTTATTAAGTCTCATGCACTAACTTTAATATCTCCACTTTTCAATCTTAATATATTTATATTTTAATCATATGAGATTTAAAATCTTTTATTAATTTAAAATATATTTTCCACTTTTAAATTTTATTTTCCAAAACTTTATTGCTAAAATATTTATTAGCTTTAATAATATTATTATTTAGTCATTTATTTAAAAATGAGGTCCAAATATATTATTATTAAAATAAATATTGTCACATTCCAAATTTAATATTATAACTTTTATCTTCCAATTTAATTATTTTATTTTCAAATTTAATTATTTTATTTAATTAATTTTTCAATTAATTAAATAAAATAAATATTAAAATATCATATTAATTTTTTATTTAATTAAAACATTAATTAAATCTTTTAATTAGGCTTAATTAATAAAAAATACTCCAAAGACTCACAAAGGTAAAAATACGAAAAACTCATCATAGCCAAAATATATACAAATCAAACCAAGGGGTTTATATCACGAATTACATCATCTGACGCATTTGGAGGGTACTCAACTTAGATACTTGTCCTAATTTTTTAATTAGAACAAATGGCTTAAAGGGTTGAGATTTGGACTTAAGAATTTATCTCCCATCTCTTATCATTGAGATAATGTGATAGGGTACGCTCATCTTGGCAATTCAGGAAAGTCGATACCCGATACCTGCAACCTGCATAAAAACTATGCATGTACAAGCACAATATATAGTAAACTAAATAGGCAATGGCAGGAAGTGGTGCATCGTGTAGATCCCAACTAGCAGGTGACTACGACTCCCTTCCTTAACCACATCAGACACACCATACAAAAGAAAACACACAAAGCAAACACACACACCATACACATGCAAGTATGGGGTAAGTATCCATAAGAAAACACATATGATAATAAATTATCTTACTAATCATCATTAATAATTGCAAACACTGAAAATAATCATCATACATACATGAAATGTAGAGTCTAAGTAATCTCATCACATATCAACTGAATCCATAACACAATATCTGATAATCTCATAATAATGTTACTTACCATCAACATGAAACTAGCTCTAAAAGAGTTCAGCAATGATAACAAATTGTGAACTAGGGGCAGGCACTACACTTTTTCTATCCATTTGATCAACTTTCAAAATCAATTTCCCAAAAACAACAAAGTGTTGAATATCAATTTTAGATGGACTGGAGGGCTATTTGTTATTTTGAGTTTAATACTAGTACTTGTAATGATAAATGCTTTAGTTAATAAAGCATTTCCTTCTTAAGCCACACATAACAAATCATAATAATTCATTTCAAGTCTTTCCTTGAAATTGTCAGAGCTTTTGAAGTACTTTCTGATGTGACTTTTTTCTTTTCCCATATCTCTTGCAAGATTGGAGCATTAATTACATCTTATCTCATTTCAATTTCCCTCAAAACTTATCTAGAAATAATTAACCATGCATAACTAATAGTACGAATACACACATTCCTTATATTACTACCTTAAAAGACAATAATTAATAATTAATTATTAATAACTTGATAAAATAAATGCATACCTCTTTTCTTTCAAATTTGTACATGTCTTTTCTCTGTACCTACTACACTTGGAAAGAAGAATTTGATAGATGTCATTGGGAGGTTGATTTATTAAATTTGAAACATTTTTAAAATACCTCATTTTTCATTGTTAATTCAGAACGGGCAGGAGTGACATGGTGTTTTTAGGAAGTTGTCAATGATGGTCTTCAACTCCCTTTTACATGAATTGCCATTTCCAGTTTTCAATTCACCCCCACACCCACCACCCATGTGCCCCCCCCCCCCCCCCCCCCCCCCCCCCCTCGCCTTTTGAAGAACAAACTACCTTTTTTGATTTTTAACCTATTCTATTTATTCCTATTATTGAATTTTATGTTGAATTTATCAATATGGAAGATTTGTCTTCCATGGTGAAAAATTCTACACAAGATTATAATTCTACCAAAAATTCATTCTTTGATGTAAGTTTATGGTAAAGCTTCAATCTATGGTCATTTACCAGCATGGTTTCCCTTTCACTATCTATAGAAGTCAATTGCACAATGTCATTGGAATATACTATTTCCACCTGGTATGGCCCATCCATCTTGTATGAAATTCCCCTTTGAATTCTTAAAATTTTGATTCATATAATAATGCCCAATCTCCTTGTTCAAAATTTCTAGTTTTGATATGCTTGTCATACCATAATTTCCCTTATTACTGAATTATTTCTATGTGTATAAATGCTTCTAATCTCATTTTATCCAACGTATTTAATTGTTGAATTCTCTCTTCTTTTGATTGAGATAATGAGATTCCTAACACTCTTTCCATTCTCAATGTTTGGTGTTGGAATTCTATGGTCATGACTGGTGTTTTTCATAGACCAATTCATATGGTGAAAATCTAGTATTTGTTTATTATGTCATATTGTAAGTCCATACCGCTTCATCTAGTCAATCTAACAGTCTTTTTTATTTGAAAATTTACTTTTACAAGCAAATAAACAAGACTAGTTATATCGACTGGATGAAGTGATACGGACTTACAATATAACATGGAAGACAACTATAGGATTTTCACCATATGAATTGGTCTATGAGAAAACACTATTCATGCTCATATAATTCCAATACCAAACATTGAGAATGGAAAGAGAGTTAGGAATCTCATTATCTCAATCAAAAGAAGAAAGAATTCAATCATTAAATAGGTTGGATGAAATGAGATCAAAAGCTTTGCTGCATAAAAAAATAATTCAACAATAGAGAAAAATTTGGCATGACAAGCATATCAAAACAAAAAATTCTTAACAAGGAGATTGGGCATTATTATATGACTCAAAATTCCAAGAATTCAAAGGGATTTTTCATACAAGATGGATGGGGCCATATCAAATAGAAATAATATAATCCAATGGAATTGTGTAGTTGACTCCTATAGATGGTGAAAGGAAAACCATGCTGGTAAGTGGCCATAGATTGAAGCTTTAC
Source organism: Cupressus sempervirens (assembly GCA_028749045.1). Classification (NCBI taxonomy): domain Eukaryota; kingdom Viridiplantae; phylum Streptophyta; class Pinopsida; order Cupressales; family Cupressaceae; genus Cupressus; species Cupressus sempervirens. The sequence continues at coordinate 747,507,727 of CM053786.1, forward strand.
CATAAACCAATATCAAATAATGAATTTTTCGCAGAATTACAATCTTATGTAGAATTTTTCACTGTGGAAGACATGTCTTCCATATTGATAAATTCATCATAAAATTCAACTAGAGGAATAAAGGGAACATGTTGAAAACTAGAAATGGTGGTCTATTCTTCAAAAAAAAAAGGGGGGGGGGGTGGGGGGATGGGGTGAATTAAATATCATAAATGACAATTCATGCAAAAGGGATTTGATGACCATCATCGACAACTTCCTAAAAACACCATATCACTCATCCCAGTTCCAGATTACTGATGGAAAATAAGGTATTTTCAAAATGTTCCAAATTTAATAAATCAACCTCCCAATGACATCTGTCAAATTCTTCTTGCCAAGTGTAGTATGTCTGGAGAAAAGAAAAAGTGCAAATTTGAAAGAAAATAATTATGCATTTATTTTATCAAGTTATCCATTATTCATTATTAATTATTGAATTTTAAGGTAGTAGTATAAGAACATGTGTATTCATACTATTAGTTATCCATGGTTAATTATTCTTAGATAAGTTTTGAAGCCCTGATTTTGAGTATTATTCTAAAAAATTGAGCCCTATAAGCACATTTTAATGCTTGTGTGCCCGGATATCCATTTGAGGCCTAAGAGGTGTTTAATGTTTCTAACACTTTGTATTCAGTATATTCATGCATCTTCTATTGCCATTCTGAGTCATTCCTTGAAGTTTTGTTTTGAGCAATGTCCAAATCTACCTTTTTACGTAAGTGTCAAACAACAATAGGAGGCTTAGTTTGCAATTAAATATCTTGCACACAGTAATGTTTCATGATTTTCTACTTTGGGAGTGTTTAGTATGCATATCAAAGAACCTACATTTCAGATTTCAAGTCATTTTGACATGTTTTAACTAGGTTTTGAATCTCTCAAAGTTGGTTGTCTACTATTGTCATGTTGATGATAATTATTTAGAATTATGGGAGGCATTGTTTGAACAATTATAACTTTGACCTAGTCACTAAAATGATAAAATTCCTTTTGCATTATATTTTAGAGGTTAGATACTTGTTAGGTTTCAAATTTGAGCCTATAAAGAATCTGTTTGGTCAGTTTTCGAACGCGATTCCAAATGCAATTTCTAAAGTTTCATTGGTGTCATGAAATGCAGATTGATTGATACCCCTGTTCAATATCTCATAACTTTGAATCCATGAAAGGTGAGATCAAATGGATTACACCATTGTATTCTACTCTAAAAATTTTATAAGTGTGTCAATTTGCAAGTCTTGATGAATCTGTTTGGACACTTTCCCAGGTCCATTACATTTACAAAAATCATAGTTCTACCATTGTTTCCAGTCCTACAATTTTGAGTACCCCACTTTGACTGCTCACCAAATGCACCCATTTATTCATCATGAGCCCAAATCTTAGATTTATACTCTCCTTAATAGTGAACTAATGCCCCATTTTTAATGCCCCCAAGTGTCATTTTGACCTGTTTCTAAAAGCAAAACTAAATGCATTTTATGGTTTTTTGACATGTTTTCTTGTATGTAGTTCTAAGAAGGCAACTTTGACTATCAATATATTTTTACCCCAAAGTTGTTATGAGACAAGAATTAACAAGGTAAGATATTGTTGAACAAAAAATTAGTATATCTATTTTCAGAGCCTAGTCAAGTGTTTTGGTCAATTTTTAAAGCCAGCTAGAGGACCCCTTAACATGAAATTGACAAGTTGTAGAAAGAGGTAGAATAAATGTTAAATGGTAAATCAGTGATCAAATTAAATTTTAATCAATATAGTAGGCTTACTGGATCAATCCAAGAGGCCAGCTGTTTTAATTCAATTTTGTTTAAACTGAATCCACTTTGGGATCCAACTGAATTTAGTAGCTTGATAAAACACTATGAGTTTTGAAAATCTTTGAAAGGAAATTGCATTGGTTATAATCATTGTAATTTTAATGCGGTTGCACACCTTTCAAAATTGACAAAGAAGAATAAAATAACAATGAAAGGGGATTACTAAACACAAGATTAAAGAGTATTGAAATGAAACTTAAATGGATCAAGTAGTTTTGTGTTACCTTGTTATGACTATAACCAAAGTAAGTATCCTTTATTAATGTATCTTTCCAAGTGGTATACAAGTGTTTAAAAAGAAAAAAAATACAAGTGAACTGTGTACTCCAAAGTGACTCTCATTTCTTATTGTCACATCTTCTAGATCACATCTATTTTAAAAGTGGGATGAGGTGAAACATATTCAAGAAGATGGAAGCCAGACATGGAGGTAATCGACAGCACCTTTGGATCAAATATTTTCAAAGAAGGAGCTAATAAGGAACAAGGGACACATTGAACAAGAAGAAGGATGCAAGTAGGAAGAAAGCATATTGTTTGAAAATAATAGGAGCATAATCTTCCATTCAAGAGGAGATATGCATAGCAAGTATTTTATACAAGGGTGATTAGTTATAAGGAACACTGATAGAAAAGTACAACCATACAATGGGTGAAGTTGAAGTCAAAAGACTCAATGCTACACAACCTAGCTTGCTCCCAAAATCTAGACAAAATGAGTGAATCACTTTCAATTGTTCTATGTCTTAGTATAGATTCTTCTTTTTATCAAGTAAAGTAAGTAGTGAAGGAAGATATAAATATGTTCCCAACTTCTTTTCTTCCTTTTGTCCTATAGATAAATTAATGATTGTGGTGAAGAGATCTCCATTTCAATTGAAGGACATCGATTGATCATGGTAATTTTAAACAAAGCAATGATTTTTGTGGTATAATGTGCTTAAAGATTACCTTGGATATGTTTCTCACTCCTATTGGAATAGGTTTTGTATCGCTCCTACTCCATTCAGTGGATTGCTTCTTTGAAACGATCCACATTGGCCTATTGATTGCACTATTTGAGCTTCTACATATGATGCCCAATTTTTAAAAAAAGGGGAAAGTTTTGGAGTGAGGGTGAATAAAGAAGATTTTTGTTTTAAATTTATCGAGACAAACCCTTACCTAACACATAGGTATGGGTTCCATTTGGCTAGTGATCTAGTGGAAGATGTGAGAAATTTTGTTCTCATGATTTCCTAGCAATGTTGTTGGTGAAGGATTGAATGTCTCATATGCTTTTAATACCACATGTGTTGTGAGGGGGAGTGTTTACTCATTTTTATACTTGGACATCCACTACTTAGATTATCTTAATGACACAATTCCTTTTGATGGATATATTGTGTGCATGTGGCCCAGCCTAGTTGGTGATAGAGGTTATTCAATTCTACTGATGTGGAAAATTTTGAGCAAAGAGATGACACATGGCACATATGTGGTAGACTATAATAATGAATTATAGAGTGATAAGTAGGAGATCCTTCCAAGCTTGGCATAGAAAACAAGGTGCTGACTTAGTGAAGCTTGACATGTGGTGGCTTCTTGCATTCTCATAGATGACATGGTGAGTTGGTGACTAGGATGTGAGAAAGTGAGAGCATGACACATGGAATTAATAGATGACATGGCATCAAATAGAGCAAGTACACCAAATCATGCCATGTGGTAGATTGAACAACTCTCATTATCTCACAAAACAAAGTTGTAAGGAAAATAACAAATGCGAGAAAGTGAGACATTGACATGTGGCAGTGGGCTCAGGTGGAAATGGAAATCTAGTTGACAAATCAAGAAGTGCCATGTGGCAGTGACATGGCAGGTGAGCCCAATAGATGATGATGTGGCAGTAACCATATGGGAGGAGAACCAATGAAATGGTGACATATGGTAGCATGTTAGGTAACAAGTGGAGAATCTATAGACCAATCAGAGGGTGCTGCATGGCACCCAGGTGGAAAATGATAGTGTAGAACTAACAAATCATCTGCTTCCACGTAGCACAAGGAAGTCAAACAAGTTTAACCCAAATTGGTAATGGGAGGAAAAATTTAGTTTAGAAAGTAATAAATTTTTATTATTCTTTTTGTTCCTAAATATACAATAGGTCTTTTAATAAACTTTGGATTATAACCTAAAGTTTAGACTTTAGGAAAAAATAAATATTTGCAATGAGATGCAGACCTAAGATCCTTGCCAGGGGTTTGATTTTCAAACTGAGATTCTGGGCATCTCCAATAAGAAGATATATGACTATCATATATTGTTGGAACTAGGAGAAAGTGAGTTTTCCATATTTGTAGTTTATTTTTGCATAGGAGGCCATTGTTTTAAGTTATTCAAGGTTTTGTCTCAAGTACTCATTTTTCAACCATATTTAGGTATAACAATTTAGGTCTAATTTTTGGCAAAGTGGTGAATTGGGTGAATGCCACAAGTTGTAAGAATATAGTTAGAGGTGGATTTTCTCACCTCTAAGTTAGTTTAGTGAGGGTTTTATTAGCATTTCAAATGCATGCTTGATGGTTTTATCAGATTAGGGTTTTTCATCATTAGGAAGAGATATTTTAAAGTTTGTTACACAAAATGATGGGATTCATATCAGATTTTGGTTGTAGAGAGAAGAGAGATGCTTTGCAATAATAGGGAATGAAGATTCAAGGGGACACATGTCACTTCTAGATTAGATCCAAGATTTCATTCCTTTCCTATTTTTCTTTCTCTCTCATTGTAAGGGTTCCAATTTTTGGAGAAAGTTTCTCATTACTGTAATACCATGTTGGTTGTAGTTAGTCTTTAATGGCACAAGGTTGGATCTAGGACTATATTTCCACCATTTCCTTTAGCTTTCTCTCTTGTATGAGCAATAGTAAATAAAGCTAATATAGATAGTTCTAATCTATTTAGTAGTTTTGGGAGTTATTCATTTACATCTTGAATGTATAGTTTTAAAGAAATGAATACAATGAGCAAGAATCTTCTTAGTTTCATTTTGATTTTTGTCTCCTATCTCTATAATTTGAAATGTTGTGTGGTTTATGGACAAAGAACTTAGACCCATTTGCATACCCTTAAGGTTGTATGTCTCATATGTTTTTTTGTTTGAATAAAAAAACAAATAAATGCTTGATCTGTTTGACAAGGTTGCTAGTTATTTGAGAAGGATATTTAGTGAGAATGAGGTCTTTATGAGCATTGATGTCTGATTCAAAAAGTGATAGGATAGATATGATATCTTGATGTATGGAATATTTCACTAGTATCATAGATGTATGTGTGTGACTTGTGGAACTACCCAATAGATAAGGCATTGATCAACTACATGATCAATTTGTTCTTATTGTTGCATATTTGGGAATTAGCTAAAATCAAAATTACAATCATCCTTTTTCCTTTCTACGTAAGAGTTGAAAGGATGCCCTCACTCAGCTTGTGGATTTCATAGAATATACAATTTTCTACTACATATCTTTGTCACTGTATGAGTATAGGAGAAATAAGGGTTTTATTTTCTTTGTTTAGATTCAAGTGTATGCTTTTGAACAATTGTACCATATGAATGAATATGAGGTACACCCACCTAGGTTTTGCAAAGCTTCAAGTAGAAGACAGGTCTAGCCTTATAGTTGGCCCAGTGTCGGAAAGGGTATGTTTTTGATGGGAAATAGCTGCCTAGAGATGTATTATGTGTTGAGATAATGGGTGTTGCACACATTGCATAATATTGTTATTTCATTTTTATTATGTAATGTTGTACCTAGATGGACATGCAACATGTAAAGATTCCCATGGAATATTCTTGATGAGTTGTATTGTAACATTGTGAAAATATTTCATGTAATTATTTAATATTGGGGAAAAGAATTAAATGCCCAATATTAAATGTGGGGTTAGTGGGTTAGGTAGCACATGGTTTTAGCACATGGTTTATGTAATACCACTTGGTGGTTTTGTGGGACTTGCTACTATATAAGAAGCCACAAGGGTAGTTGTTGTAAAGAGAAAGATAAAGAGTGACAAGGAGAAGACAAAAGGCAAGAGTCGAGTAGGACAAGGCTTGATAGGTTAGCCAAGGGAGCATTTGTGAAGGTTGAAAGCATGGCATGGGATGTGTGGATTCATGCTTGTTCACATAGTTTGCTCGATTGTGGCTATGGCCATGAAGGCTTCCATGGTTGTATGGAAATGGTATTTTTTTGCTGAATAATACATGATGATGGATGCTTTTGGAGGCTGGGTTTTTCCCTCAATGAGGGTTTCCCAGGGTATATCTTGTGTCACATTTTGTGGGTATGTTGTCTATTCTCTTGCATGTGGATTTTAATTCCGTGATTATTTCAAATTTATTATGGGTTATGTGGAAATGGTTATATTCTTTGTTGCCAAGTTTCCTTTCAAGTGGTATCAGAGCTATGGTTTTATTATTGTAACCCTAGATTGAATCCATGGGAATGCATGAGAGGATAAAAGAAAAGGGCAAGATATATGAATGATTTATTGCAGATCTGAGGGTTTTGGGTTTTCTGTTATGATGGGATGTTAAAAGATTTGGGTATGTGAAATTGTTGGACAAAAAGATTTTTCGGATGTTTCATTTAAATGAGGGTTTTGGGGGGTAGCTTGCAGAAATGACCTCCTGGATTAAAAAAAAAAGACCTCACCATTGGATCCGGGTCGACATTTCCATAAAATTTGATATATAATATGCCCTAGTTTGGCCATGTTAAGAGGAAATGAAAGAGTTTTTTGGTTTCATCCCATGATGGCCGTCAAATTTAATCTAGTCAGAATTTTCGTCACTGAAAATGAAAAATCGTACTGAAAATGGTAAAAAGACTGTCTTAGTAAAACGGCCATAACTTTCTCTCAAAATATCGGATTTCAGAGTTCTTATAGGCATTGGAAAGCTAATTCAGAGCACTACAAGATGGTATAGGTTTGGTTCTATGATTTTGAAATTTTGTCAGGTTTTAAGAGCCCTAAAGTCAAATGTTATTTATTTTGAGCACGGATTAGGGCATAACTTGGGCATACGGAGTCAGATTTTGGACTTCAAGTAGTCAACGAAAAGCTCTTGGAGAGCTCTACACATTGGTTCAGATTTGGTGCAAGTTTGGCATGATTTATTTGTTGATATATTGATCTAAATAGTTTATAGGTATATTTTGACTATGGTAACTTGTGAGTTTATGGCATTGGAAATTTAAGATTTGATGTCATTGTATACTCAGTTCATATTTCAGATTGGTCTCATGATGATATGGTTATCAGTGTTTGGTTTGGATATGCATGATGACTTGTTGGGTCTACAAGTTGTGCAGTGTTGTAAGCGGTCTATACTTACAGGTTGCATTTATAGCTTGGTTATGGGTTGTCTTTGCCCATTGATCTTTCATTATTGATGCATATTCAAATTGGTGGCTTGGATTTGGGTTGTCTATGCCCTAAGTCACATGATCTACTATTTTCTTCATGTAGAAGGGATGATATGTTGTTACCAGGTACAGTCATGGCAGAAGATTGTGGTTGACTATGCTGACAGGTTGGACATATTGAGAGACAGATGCTCGGTTCATGGATGTGATCATGGTGTCATAGATTTTGGCATGACATGATTGGTCATATAGGTACATCCTTGATGTTCATTAGCTTGGATTTCTAATTCAGTTATGGTGGTATATCTTCTTGGTTGAGGATCATGGTTATTTAGTTTCTTTTGAGGAGCTCATGATGTGCACTTTGAGTTCTTTGATAGTTTGATATCTTGGTTGATTCTCATAGTTAGAGGATGGGTTTTCATCATGATGTCATGGATAGCTTGGATACACGGTTTAGTGGGAGCTTGTGACAGTGATGGGGTGACAGTGCAGGATTAGTTCATGGTTTGGTTTGGATCTTCAAGTAGAAGATGGATTTTATGATGCCATAGGTGACTTGGTACCACGGTTGAGTGGGAGTTGTTGGCATTGATATATTTATTGAGTGTTTGCAGATGTTGGAGGTTTGTCTTAGATCCTGTTGCTGCAGAAGCGTCTTTGACATTTGCATGGTGCACTTGTTATCTTCATGGTGTTTGAAGATGGTTAGATCTTGAGGACTCATGGAGTTCTTGGTTATCTTCATGGTATGTGGAGATGGTTCTTCCTGGTATGTGGAGATGGTTTTTCTTCATGGTGTATGGAGATGGTTGCATCTCGAGGACTCACAGGGTTCTTGGCAAAGGTGTGGTTTATATTTTTTATTTGGCATGTTATCCTTGGTATGAGGATGGTTCCATTATTATGTCATGGTATACTTTTGATACGTGTTTAGAGTTGTGACATGTTATGGTGTGTTCATATGGAGCATGTTATCTCTTTAGTTGAGATGGTAAGATCATGTTGTCATGTTTATGTTCCTGAGGCCATGGTTGGAACTTTGACATTGATCTTGGTTTAGTTTCTTAGTATTGAGTACACTGATCATAAGCTGGATACTTCATGTTATTGCTATGTTGCATTTTGGATTTGGCATGGATTGATTGGTTACAGGTGCTCATGGATACTTAGAGACAGTGGTGATGCTGATTTCTCTTGGATTAGAGAAGTATTTGTTGGGACAGTTGATGGTTTCAGCAGGAAGTCCGAGGGGCAGTCACCTGATATGGACTTGAGAGGAGATTGTTCTTAGATGAGTCTTGGTTGGAGACTTTGATGAGCATTCTCATTCCCCACTCTTGGTCTACTCGGCGATTTGCTACTTGAGAGGTATAGCTCATTTTTTCTCTCAGTTGCATTATATTTATGCTTGTCTTTCATGGATATGGATCTTGAGCTATGATACATGAGTTAGTTCTGGAGGGTTCATTTGAGAGATGGTTTAGCATTGGTTATCTCCATGTGCATATGTTGTTATGCTGGTTGAATTTGGGAGATGGTTTTATATTGGGCATATTCCTTGGATTAGGAATGGTTATTCCTTGGTTTAGGAATGGGTTTATTGAGTTTGATCTTCTTGTGAGAGGCTTACATCCATGATTAGTTATATGGTATGGTTTGGGTGTTGTTGAGGCTTCTTGTTGGGGTTTTATGGAGGAGATCATACTTGCACAGTTTACATCTAGAGGTGTGTGTAGAAGGACATGATACAGGTTTGATTTGCATGGTTTCTCTAGTCTTGGTTATCTTCTTGGATGTTCAATTTTTCTTATATTGGATTTGAGATTGGATTGGATATTTTGATCACTGGTTTGTACTCATGTATGTCATGTGAGAGATGACATGGTTATTCCTTTATCTCTTTCCTTTGTTGGTTGTGGTGAACTTGGGAGACTGTTGGAGACTTGTTATGAGAGTTGTTCTTGCAGGATATTAGTTTATGTATTGCAGATGTCCTTGATACTACATGGATTCACTTCTTTGAGATGTGTTGAGTGGATTGGTTACAGATTTGACATTATCCTGTGCAGCGGGAGCTTCTTGGTATATATGTGGCAAGTATTGCTCTTGAGGCTTGTGATTGCAGGTTATAGATTGGATATGTCAGTGATATGAGATTCACTTGTTATACCTTTGAGGTATGGATAGTTGGATGGGTTTGGCACTTTGCTGTGGGTGCTATTTCAGCTATGGATATTTTTGACAACTACGGATACATGTGATTACCTTTGGATCAGGTTTTTTGTGCTTGGAATTTCAGTTGGTACAGGATTTTATGATCTTCTAATGCAACATGTTTGGTGGTTTTCTCTTCGGATGGCTTCTATGTATGTCCAGTGGGAGTGGCATAATAGGAGGTGAGATCATTCATGTTTGAGATGCTGGATACTTTGATTTTTTCGTGGGTACCAGGATGGAGCACTTAGTGTATTTTGATCCATGATGGTGGATGTGCTGGGAGGGATTGTTCCCTTGTTCATTTATGTAGCTACGGATTGACCCTATGCAATGTATACAACAAGTGGGAGATTGTTGAGATAATGGGTGTTGCACACATTGCATAATATTGTTATTTCATTTTTATTATGTAATGTTGTACCTAGATGGACATGCAACATGTAAAGATTCCCATGGAATATTCTTGATGAGTTGTATTGTAACATTGTGAAAATATTTCATGTAATTATTTAATATTGGGGAAAAGAATTAAATGCCCAATATTAAATGTGGGGTTAGTGGGTTAGGTAGCACATGGTTTTAGCACATGGTTTATGTAATACCACTTGGTGGTTTTGTGGGACTTGCTACTATATAAGCAGCCACAAGGGTAGTTGTTGTAGAGAGAAAGATAGAGAGTGACAAGGAGAAGACAAAAGGCAAGAGTCGAGCAAGACAAGGCTTGAAAGTTAGCCAAGGGAGCATTTGTGAAGGTTGAAAGCATGGCATAGGATGTGTGGATTCATGCTTGTTCACATAGTTTGCTCGGTTGTGGCTATGGCCATGAAGGCTTCCATGGTTGTATGGCAATGGTATTTTTTTGCTGAATAATACATGATGATGGATGCTTTTGGAGGCTGGGTTTTTCCCTCAATGAGGGTTTCCCAGGGTATATCTTGTGTCACATTTTGTGGGTATGTTGTCTATTCTCTTGCATGTGGATTTTAATTCCGTGATTATTTCAAATTTATTATGGGTTATGTGGAAACGGTTATATTCTTTGTTGCCAAGTTTCCTTACATTATGTTCTCATCAGGATAATTTGAAGCATAAAATTTTAAAACATCAACAAAATGAATTTTTACAATTTGTGTCAGGCATGGTTTAAGAAGAAATTCTCTATTAAATAAAAGTATTCATCATTACAAGTACTAGTGCTAAACTCAAAATAACAATCAACTCTCTAGTCCATCCAAAATTGACATTCAACACTTTTTTGTTTTGATTAAGTAAAAACAGGTTTTGAAAGGACTCAAAATCTTGTACAAAGGGACAAGAGAGATATAACATGGAGAATCTTAAAATAGTATGGAAAACCACCTGACAAACTAGAGGGACACACTAAGGTTCTCAACAAGAGGGAAAACAACCCAAGAGACTAAAGACCATCAAGACTTACATTTTGGTCCATTCTTTTGAGAATGTAAAGATATATCAAATGAAGGTTTGGAGGATTTGTATTTTTTTCCTTTAATTGAAGTCTAACCATCCTCCACCTTCCCTATAGCTTTCTACCAATCCCCATTAACCCCCAAAATACCCACAATAGGAGAACCAACAATAATGTTCTAGATAGAGTTAGAGTAGAAGGGGAAACAAAAAAATTCTAACTCAAAGCTGTCAAAGGAACAATAGAGTTACCAACAAGAAATATCAACAACAACCCTTTGAGTCAAAATCATCATAGGGACAACATGCCAATCATCAGAGACATAAAAAAAAATCCTCTTCCAAATTGAGATCCATATGAAAGGAGCTATCAAATCCATCCAAATTTGAAGTAATTTTCTAAACCATATAGTGATCATCTAAAACCCCCAATAATGTAGCGCAAGGTAGGAGAGTCCTTAGAGGAGATGTCCTAGACCCTAGTAAATAACCACGCAGTAGAAACACAATAGCAAGAAGCAATAACACAAGATCTAATACCAAATCACAACTCTTTATTTATAAAATAACTATTACATGCAATGTGTCGGGCTGTAAGGCCTTCCTAGTTACTATCAAATACAATAAAAATTACAATAATAGTTCTACAAGATTCCTCAAGATCTAATCGAAACCCTAGCTAGTCTAGATCCACACTCTGGTAGAAATCTCCAAGGAAGATCTCAACTTGTGTTCGCAAACCCACCAAGCAATCTCCTTATTTTCCAAGCCATACCTACTGCCTCTACTCCAACTTCATTTAAGATCCAAGTATAAAATACCTCACATTCAGTGCTCTATCCACAGACTCAGGAAAACTCACTCTTTGGCTACTCTCCACAGTCACTCCTCCTCCTCTAAATGAAGACTCCATGAATAGATGAATAAAAGACTCCACCACAACCCCTACTTATAACAATCCAAGACATAAGTCATCCTAGAACACAAATTAAATACCCATACATAAATTAAATACCAAAAGTTGGCCTCCAGCAACAATTAAATACCCAAAAATTGATACTTGAGTAAAGTCACGATATCTCCTAGCTTCGATCGAATTAGAATTTGTACTTTGAAATATAGGTAGTACTCGAGGCCTCTTCAATCCCTAATTTTTTCATCTTCTAATTCATTATATAAAATTAGTTACATAGCCTATAATAGGAACCTAAAAACACATCTCTAGAAGCAAGGTAAAATGACTCAAACTTCAACTCAATCTATCCAATCTCTATGAAATCATGAGGAAAGGTTCTCCAATGTGTCTCCAATAGATCCCTAACCATAAAAATCATAACTCCACCAAAATCCAAGCTCAATGATCCTGTATCAGACTCCCCAGGTAAATAGAAAAGTGTGTCCCACACTTTGATGCCCAAAGAAAGAGCAATAACCATCTTCATCTTCACCAAAGGCTTCCACTCCAACAAGGACAAGAAAACTAATCTACTCATCATCCAAATTTGCATCACTCTATCAAACACTAGAATCTCAACCATCCAATCAACATGCTCACTCCCAAGAAAAAATTGAACATAATGTTTCATTAGCAAATCCTTATCCACATCAACAACTAGTGAATCCATGCTAGCAACAAAAAATTCCACATTAGCAACAAAAAAATCTACATTAACAGTAATATGTAGATTTCCATCAATACATGCCAAACTCCCAACACCAGCAATCTCATTGCTCACAAAAAGATTCTCTGCAACACACAACTCATCACCAATAGCAACCAAATCATCCATGACCAAGTGCTCTACAATTTCCATATCAGAATCAACCAACTGATCATGAAAACCAATGTCCATCTAAGCATTAACAAGGTTTGGAATATTCTTAGCAATAATCTCCAGCTACTCTACAAGTTCTGTATCAGACTCCATAAACTGTTCAACAAAACCAAAGTCTTCCACCTCAACCTTGCTATGCCATCTTCTCTCATGAACAAGTCTCTTAACTAACCAAAAAAATCTCTTTTGGATTGGTAGACTCCAACTCCACAAAAATCTATAGAATTCCTTCCTCATCCTATCCTTATCTTGATTAGTTGAACTATTTTCAAACTAAGCAACCACCTCCTTAGCTCGATCAATCAAACTATCTTCAAACTAAGTAGACATCTTAGGAAAATTCCTCTCCACCACATCATGAAGATTCACAATCATCTCAGGGTCCAATCCTCTCAGAGCCATCTCCCAAGATCTTTGTAAACCCTCTACAACAAATCCTTCCCAAGCTCCTTGTGATAAACCCAAATTGTTTGTAAGTTAGATTGTAACCTTCCAATCTACATGAAAAATCAAGAACCACATCACAAGTCTAAGACCACTGATCTACAGTCCACAAACTATCTATAATCATGTCTCAACAAGATCAATCTTCCATCTTTATATCCATTGATCCATCTACAAGCCCTTTTCAATTGGAAGTCAGAACCATGATTTTCCACCTTGCAACCAAGAGATCTAGGACTTTAGAAAGAAAATCCACCAATAGATCAAGATCAACTCAGATCTACTTCTCCAACCCAAGTCCCAGTGCAAGCTACCTCAGCTTTGGCAATCAGTCTACACACTCATGAACAACCTTTGCTCTGATACCATTTGACATAGTGCTAGGCAGGAGAGTCCCCAAATGAGATGTCCTAGCCCCCAGTAAATAACCACATAGTGGAAACACAACAACAAGAAGTAATAACACAAGATCTGATACCAAATCACAACTCTTTATTTATAAAATAACTATTACACGAAATATGTCAAGCTATAAGGCCTTCCTAATTACAAAAAAATACAATAGCAATTACAATAATAGTTCTACAAGATCCCTCAAGATCCAATCCAAACCCTAGCTAGTCCAAATCCACATTTTGGTAGAAACCTCCAAGGAAGATCTCAACATGTGCTCGCAAACCCACCAAGCAATCTCCTTGTTTTCCAAGTCATAGCTACTAACTCTGTTCCAACTTCATCCAAGATCCAAGTGTAAACTACCTCATATTTGGTGCTCTATCCACATATTCATGACTCCATTACAATCTTGCTATAAACTAACTCACATTTGGTGTTCTATCCATAGATTCAAGAAAACTTGCTCTTCAGCTACTCTCCACACTCACTCGTCCTCCTCTGAATGAATTACTCCATGAATGAATGAATGAATAAAAGAATCCACCACAACCCCTAATTATACCAATCCAAGCTACTAGTCATCCTAGAACACAAGTTAAATACCCATACATAAATTAAATGCCAAAAGTTAGCCTCCAACAACAATTAAATACCCAAAAATTGATACTCAAGTAAAATTGTGATATCTCCTAGTTCCAATTGAATTAGAACTTGTGCTTCAAACCATAGATATTAATATAGGCCCTCTTCAATCCCTAAAATTTTTATACTCTAACACATTATATAAAATTAGTTACATGGCCTACAATAAATGCCTAAAAACACATCTCTAGAAGCAAGGTAAAATGACTCAAACTTCAACTCAATCCATCCAATATGTTGGAGACACATTGGAGGAAGGTTCTCCAATGTCTCTCCAATAGATCCCTTACCATGAAAACTATAACTCTACCAAAATCCAAGCTCAATGCTCTCTCATCACCCAACCGCCAAGAAGGTGATTTCTTCAATCTAACCTTATCAGAGGAGCATTGAGCAATGAGATGGTTAGTATTATGACATTTCCTACATCTAAGGGAATACCTTCACAATCAAGAAGCTAAATCCAAGGACATCTTGAAGAAGCCAACTTTAACATAGCAAGAAGCTCCTTAGATATATCCATTACCACAAGGATACAAGCATACGTTGTCCTATAGACATTGGAGGAGACCAAATCAACCAATAAGAAATCCCCAAGAGCTTCCCCCATAGCCTCCAAGACTGAGTTCTACTACAAGTGAAGGGGAAGACTTGACAACCTAACGCATAGAGGAATCTTATTAAAGGACTTAGTAGTTGGATTAAATGTTGGATACCAAGGTTTGGCCATCAAGGGGAACCTTTCCTCCTAAGAGAAACCATGACACAAGATGGCATTCCTGTCATTAGCATTAGCAAATTTCACAATAAAAAAACCCATTGCCACAAGGTAGATCTAACCTAAATCCAAAATGATTAGTTCCCAAATTTGGAGATCCAAGCATGCAAATCTGAGAGAGAGGTCCAAAAACCCCTAAAATGAAAAATAACAGCAGTAGTAGAGAAATCATCCACATATGCAAGATTAAGCACCGACATATTACTTACAAGAACAGGCACAACCACACGACTAATAGACGAGACCCCTTCCTTAGAACCAAAGCATTAATACTTGCTTCAAAAGTAGGCACATCTGCATAAGAGATAGAAAATCAGCCCATAGAAATCTAAGATACATTAGGAAATGTGTCCACAGCTGGAGCATCAATTTTAGATCCTACGACAATGATCTTAGCCACAATAGGAGGGGGCATAGGATTCACATGAATAGAGGAAGTTTCATGAGTAGATGTAGCATAGAGCCAGGTTGTAGTAGAGGGAACCACCACACCACAGACATCCTCCACACTAGCACAGTCCAAAGCCAAAGTTTGAAATGCATGGGTGGGAGCAGAAGCTTGAAATGCATGGGCGGGAACCATCATAACTTTTTTTCCAACACTTTGTTTTTTTGGGTAATTTTGTTCTATTTTCTTTTGGGAAATTTATTGTGAAAGCTGATCAAATGGGTAGAAAAGGGAAATTAGAGATGAAAATATTGTAATTGAGTGGAGAATTGGAACAGTGGTTGCAGTAGACAAAGTGGCTGAATTTTCTCAAAATGTGTGAGGGTTTTGATGAAGGATTAGTAAATGAATTCATTAAGAACTTTCATGTAAATGTTACCAAGGTCTATGATAAAATCATTCATGTTCCCATAAACATTATAAGTAAGTTCTCTAGTATACCATATAAAGGGGAAATAATTATCAAACGAACAAAAAATTTGGAAGAATTGGTTGATTAGTTCTACAATACTGGGGAAGGTGACAAAAGACCATAATTGGTCAAAAAAAATGGTAATACTAAAGGGGTCAATAGAGTATCATTTCTAGAACCATGGCAAGCTCTAGTGGTAGTGCTAATAAAATACTTTAATTGTGAAGGTTAGTATGGAATGGTGCTTGGCCCTAGTTTGAAAATATTGTGCCATATATGATATGGTGAACAAAGGCCTAAGTTGAAGGTGAATCTACTAGAATTTTTCTTTCATCGATTATCAACCATAATTCCTAAAGCCAAGGTGAAACAAAAAAGGGTAAGACATCTAGCCGTCATACATTTGATTTTAAAGCATCATTTAGTAACAGATGGTGTGGAAAAAGAATCTTGGTATAATTTCTTAATAGGGGAAGGTAGCACTACTATTTATGAGGTTAAAAAGGTTAAAAGGGAAGCCAAAGTTTAGTCCAAACAAAAACTTAGGGTTCAGGAGATACAAATCCTAAAATCTAGGAAAAACATTAATCTAGAACTAAAATATTAAAGGAGGATAGACATAAGCAAAGAAATACCTATTGTGACTTGATGTTCTCCAAGGTTTTCTTCAACTAAAGAAAAAGATACCTAGTCTAAAAGGAAATAAAAAATTCCTAGGAAAAAGAAGAAAAGTGTGAAGGATAGAGCTGGACAAGAAAAAAATGAAACTTAATTTTTTGTCAAAAATGGTACAAGTCTAGAGCAATAAAATGAAATAATAGGAGATACAAAAGAACCTCCTACTGAAGGGACTATTCCTGAAACAAAGCATTCAAAAGAAGGAACAAAAGAATATTTTTAGGAATCCCCACATGTAGTTGAAAATCTTCAGATGAACCCACAAGAACCATCTCAAGATAAAATATTGGAAATGAAAATATATGATTAGGAACCTTCTGACTTTATCCCTAATATTCTAGTTCATGACAATTTGAAAGAGGATGAAATTCAAACTAATGAACAATTGAGTTCTAATGAAGAAATGGTGGAGGAAGAATTTGAGGCACCATATAAAGTGGAAAATTAGGAATCATTTCAACCAAGAGAATGTAAGGAAATATTGCAAGATGAGAAAACATTTCAAATGTGTGAGGCCTTGCCCTGACCCATCGTAGCATTGATGATACATTATTATTTTGATACTTATGACTCGATATGTCAGAACATTATTTGATGCACTACAAATTATTATGCTATTTATGATGTGTGGTGCTTTACTTTCAGATATTTGATTTCATCATTTAATGCCTTGTGAACATGTACGATGATGAAGTGAATGAATGTAGAACTAAAACTTTGATTTTTCCAATTGTAATGAATAGAATGAGATAAACAATTGAATGGTAGAAAAATGGATGTTTTAATTTACATGAATTTCTTGATACATATTCCTATATATATATATATATATATATATATATATATATATATATATATATATATATATATATATATATATATATATATATATATATATATATATATATATATATATATATATATATATATATATATATATATATATATATATATATATATATATATACATGTGTTTCTTGAACTACTGATGTGTGCAATGAGTGTGCAAGAAATTTAGCCAGGAAACCTAATGGAAAGATGGAATTGAACCCCTTGTTAAATTGTGCTATCTTTGTATTGCAATTCTTTGAAGGTTGTTAATTGATCTTAAAATTCTTCTACCTTTTGTTTGGGTTCTATTAAGTCTTTAAGGCCTAAAAACATTAAATTTAAGTACCCTGGGGGTAAAGGTATGAGTTGGGAGTACTTTCCACACCCTTACCCTCCTTGGTTGACTTTTAGGGTCACTCAAAAACCCTACTTTTGGTTGATTGCGAAAATTGATTTGTCTCCTCCATGAGTTGGTGACTCAAACTCCACCTTGGGGTTACCTAAAGTCTAGTGGAGCTAGGACCATATTTAGAGGTATTTTGGAGAAGTTTTGGTTTTGTTACCCAATCTCTAGTTTTGGAGAAAGTTGGAAGATTGAAGGAAGAAAAGGAAAAGCTCTTCTCAACTTACCATTTTGCCATAACTTTTTGTGAAGGTAGGATTTCTTCACTCTTTTGAATTGTTTCTCATGTTGATCATGCTTGAATCATGCATAAGGAATTGTGTTGTTCCTTCTATTGCTTGCTTGTGTGTTGGGGTTGATTTGGAGGGATCTTAACTTGTTTCTTGATGTTATTCTTATGCTTGCCTTGATGTTTTGTTTTTTGGGGGATTTCATGGGGATTGTTTTGGCATAACTCACCCTTGGGTAGGGAAGAAGTGGCCATGTGTAGGGGAAGGGCCTTAGTTGGACCTCAATAGTGTAGAGTCTCCTCTCATGGTGAGAGGAGGGAAAGAGGGTAGGGTGTATGGGCCCATACTTGTCATCCCATACCTTGTATGAAAATTTGAATTCTTGAAGAAAGGAAGGAATGAATACCCTTCTTATATTGGCCCCAAAAGGGCATTGTAGAAGAATAGAATTTCTTGACTTTTAGCCCCAAAAGGGCTATGTTATGGTATAGTGATTGACATCTCCTATTGATAAAATCCACCTCCCCGTTATTTTGGTTCAATGTTGAACCTATTATGCAAAATCGAGTTGGGAATGCATGCTTGAATTGTTCATCTTATTATGTTGTTTTACCTCCATGTTGGTTCTTGTCTTTCCCATGGTTCCCTTGATGTATTGAAAAAATTGGAAGAGATCTCTTGTGAAAGCCCTAGAAGAGAATTCAATTGAATTTTAACATTATGTAAAAATGTACTTAAACTTTGATATATTTGGCAAGGAGGTCAAGTTTTCTTACTAGTTCTTTCTTGATGGAGCTTTGAACCAGGTTGAATAATAGAGGAAGAAAAAGATTGTGAAAACCTCCTTGCATTTCTCTTATGTGATTTTAAATTATGCATATGTATGTGAGAAAATAGATCAATGGATAATGTTTTTCAAATTATGAACTCTCAAGGTTTCAAATATGTTAAGGGAAAGAAATTGGATATGTTAAATTTTCAATTCAATGTTATATGTATTAAGAGGAAACGAACAATCCTACTTTGTGGATAACAAATTTATCTCTCTCCTTGTTAAATTATATAAGTGACAAAATCAAATTTGATTAAGAAATTATGAATCTCCTTGAATTCAAAAGAAGGGGTACATATACCTTTGTAATTTGATGAATTATAAAACCTAAATTATAATTATAGAAAATATATATATATATATATATATCAATACTTAGAGAAAAATTGGCTTCAAAAAAAGATTGCATCTCCAAGAGTAAAAAGCTCTCTAGAAAATGTATGGAGGAAATTTTAATTCCCCCAAGTTCACAGAGAATATTCTCTGAGTTATTCCTCTTTGAATTTCAAAGAAAATCATTTGTTAAATCTTTTAAACTATATAAATTAAATAAATTCTAAAATAAAGCATATAAATGTTATGATAATGCATTTCTTATTGCCTTCTCACAACAACAAAACTTTTAGCATTTACTCCTATAGCTATCTAGCCCTTCACTAAATCAAGTTTCAAATCACCTTCCTACCAAACATGGGCAGAGTCCTGGTTAAATGCATTAGCATTAAACTCCATGCATCATGAGGGGGCAAGGTACTTGCCTTAGGCTTCAAGTCTAGTCTTTATTAAATAAAAATTTATGCAACTACACCATCCTAAGTTTATCCCCCCCACCTCTCACCTTGCCTTGGCATTCCATGGGAAAACTAGGCACTGGAACTATCTACTCACCTGCCACTTTTTGTACTGTACCTGACCTACGTGGTGACCCATGTTATATCAATGGGATGGAGAAGGTTGTTTAAAATTATTTATTCCTTGCTAAAATTTACCACCCCCCCATATGTTTCTATCCCCATGCACTAGTTCCAATGCATGAGCATCACTCACACAAGGGGCAAGGGGAGCAAGTCTATGCTAATAGACCTTGGTCAGCATACAGGGACCATGGGGCAATGTGGAGAGTAGGTGGGGAAAGCCAAGTGGTGGCTAGGCCACTTGGCTAGGGAATAGTATAGGTTAGTTTATAGTATGTGGGGATAGGTGGGTAGACTAGGTTAGTATAGGATATGTTTTTGATTAGGAAAATAGGTTTTGAGAGGACCTGAAACCCCATACAGATGGATTTTGGTGGGGATCCAGAACCCACAAGACGGGATGCTTCCTAGGATAGGGACAGATTCCCAAATCCAAAAGAAAAGAACAACAGCCAAGAGAAGAAGAACATCCACATAACAGACTATAAACAGAGGTAATAAAGGAGACAAAGACCCCAAACTATTACCATATCAGCATAGAGAAACAAACACTAACAACCTGCTCACCTGGGCAGCATCCAGGGCCAAAAAACAAGCTAACCACTGAAACTACTACACAAAGATAGGAAGATAAAGCTAGAGCAGCACATAGGGGCAGGAGGAAAGAAACCCCCCTTTCACACTGATACAACTTGCCAGATAATGGATGAGAAAGTTAGAGATCACTGGCATACACACGACTCTCCAGATATGGACAAGCCCAAAAGGGTTTTGAAAGGCTCCCCCAACCTTTAATCAAGAGGAAGGAGAGAGGAACACTCCCCTCACCACCTATTCATAGCCAACCCTACAAAAAATAATACGATCAATGATCACAGGCTTTAAAGAAAATCTCCAGTAGTAGCCACCCAAACCTCCAAATCTCTAGCCCACCTCTTCCAACCAGCTTCTTGCCACCTCTATAGGCTGAGCCTCCACCTCTAAAAGAACTTCCACCTCAAAAGGAAGTATGAAAGAGGAGTGAAGATTCAGGGGACAAAATCCAAATGTCAGGAAGAACCACCACAGAAGCCAGGGGATAGCCCCGCAAAGCCCTCCCCCCGAAGGGATTTGAGAATGAACATCTCCTTCCAGCAAAACAAACCACAGCAAAAGATAAATAACAAGAAATGGAGTAGCTGCATCATAACACTTTGGGCATAACCCAGATAACTTCCCCGTAGAAGAAAACTCACCTGGACACAACCAACCACCAAAAGACAATATGAAAAGTGGAACCTTCCAAAGAAACTGAGATCCCTCTTGCAACAACAATCCTCCTCTATCGGACTTGTGTCCACCTCCATAGGAGCTTTCACCTCTAAAGAAAGCCAGAGTAAAGGAACCAAGTGGCAAGAAAAGCACCCCCACCATATTGATTAAAGAACAGAGCCCACCTCTAAAGGGTTTGACCCCACCTAAATAGGGGCAAGGCTGGAAGAAATCTAGGAGGAACATGATTTTTAGGACCAACAAGGAGCCTGAGCCAACAGAAAAATTCGAAAGACCATGATTTTTAGTATAGGATATGTTGGTATTAGTTAGAAATTATTGTTATTTTAAATCATGATTAACATTAATGTAATATTTAGATTAGTAGATACTTTATGATATTAGAAAGTAGTATAATGTTTTTATGTGCTTTGTTAGTTTAGTGTTTATTGTTTTGTACATATATACTTAAGTTTGTTAAGTTAAGCTTTAAATCTAATGTTTAAAATGATGTTAGTATAGAATAGTAACTTAGTTGTTAGATTATTAATTAGTTCTAATTTAAAAGTTTTAATTTGAAATTAGTATATTTTAATTAAAATAATTTGAGTTTTTTATTAATTAGTTTTATATTATTGTGAGTTAGTTAGATTAATCTTAATATTGGCATTTTAATGTTGAACTTAAATTTTATAATAGTTTAGGATAAAGTTTAGATTTACTTAACGATTTAATTAAAATAAGTCTAGTTTTCAATTTTAATTGTAAACGATAAATTAATAAATTAGATTGTTATAGGTATGTTAGAGAAATTTTAAAAATCAACTTATGAATAAGGTTGAATGATAATAATTCATAAAATAATTGTTATAGAATGGCGCTCTGCTCTGCACTTGCAAAAAAATCAAACCTTTTCTGACTTGTGAAATCTCGAAGAAAAACCCTGCAAAAATATATAGAGACAAGCGGCCTCAGGCCGATGTGGCAGCAGAAGAAACCACAAAGCACATTTAACAAGAGATACTCGGTTTATACAACAAACAGATTTGACATTTTTTGCGATGCAGAGGAACCTCATAGCCAACAATGTAGCAAGGGAAATAAAGATCGTGAGTTGTATGTTCAAAATCCCCCTTCACAGAACTCTCAAATCTGTTTTGAGGTATACCAAAATCTAAAATTCCAAATTTTTAAGATAGATCAACTGGATAATCAGATTCGAATTTTCAATTTAACAAAATATGCTCACACAAAAAAATACAAGGCTAGGGTTCCAAATACATATCAATCAGTTTCACCACTGATAGGAAGTTTATCACCCTTTTCTGTTTCCCCAAGTTCATACATCCTGCCCAATCGAAGAATCCATAATCCACATCACTCTGTGAACCCTAGTTCATCTCCTAGGTCATCTCTGTGCTATGCGAAAGATGAACCAGTCATAATTTCAAACAAAGCTATCAAATCTTCATGGGACAAATGCATAAAAAGAGGTATCTTTGCTATTTGGAATGGGCCACAGGATGATTTCCCTTTGTTACTCGATTGGTTAGAGGAGTCTTGCAAGAACCAGGTAAGTATATTCACTTTCTCAGACAATGTACTTTTTTACTATGTTTAGATGTGTCCATCAAAAAAGAATTTTTATTATGGTCTGAATGTTTCTTTAATGGTCATTGTGTTAAATTCATAGATTGGTCTCACAATTTTAGAATAGAAAATTTAGACTGCAAGTTGCCTTCCTAGTTTGTTCTGCCATCCCTCCCTCCGAAGCTTTGTCATGAAGATATTATTAAAGCCATAGGGTTGGAGGTAGGAGAGGTCAGAGGTATTGATGCTTCTTTTTATTGCTGTAACAATGTCAAGGTGTTAATCAATGTGAAGATCAATCACCCTCAGGAATTTAACCAAAAATTTATAACCAATAAAGCTTCTTATGATATCAAGTATCAAACTTAAAAAAAGAGAATAGTTGATATTTTAAGATTTGATGAATTTCATAAAATCATGCCCAAGATTCTCCCCCTTACCTCGGATATCAGCAGTCAATTTTCTTGGCTGAAGGCAATGAAGAGTAAAAGACAGGAAGATCAGATCTCTCCAACAGGATTCCATAGTCAGGTCAATCAAAAAGAAAGAACAGTCGATGAAGCATCAGACAAGGTTTTACCTAATAAAAGAAGACTTAAATCAGTTATAATTTATTTTCCTCAAAAGGACACAAACCTAGGATTGGATGATAGTCGTTCTAAAAGACAGAATAGAAAAAAAAAAAAAAAATTGCAGTGAAACATGTCAATGAGAATTGTAAATCTAGTCCCTCATCAAAATAGTTTTTTAACAGAGATAAAGATGACCCTAAAAGGAATATTACATTGCCAACAATAGTCATAAATCAAGATCCAAAACAAGATACAGAAACACATGAGGTCCATGCAGAGCATAAAGGAAGCAGTTTAATGATAGATGAAAAAGTAGAGAGTCATTGGGAAACAAAAACTCTAAAGGGGTCCTCGGTATACAGGTATCAGAAGGAGCTTGAAGAGAATAAGGAAAAGGCCCGACAAGGAGAGTTACAAAATAGAACTACAGATTTAGTGAATCATCAAGATATAGAGGAAGCAAAAAATAACATGCTTTTTTCTTCACCCAAGGATAGATTGGAAATAGCAGTTTCAAGATCAGAACTACAGGAACCTCAACATTTGAATATAGATATTCTCCTTGAAGTAGAATTGACCACTCTGATATTTGATGGAACTAGAGGAGCTTCAAAATTTTGGCAAACTCCGAATGGGCATCCTCTCCCACCTTTCAGCCCAGTAGAGGCACAAATTTGGACTGATGGCAAAAGCCCAGAAGTCCCAATTGTAAAAGTCCTTCAGAATTTTTTAAATGAGGATCTAGAATTTACAAAAGATATTGATCTATTAGAGATTGAAGATAATGGTTTGGAACAGTTAACATAGGAGCTCATTAAGGTCTTTGACTTTGAGAACCTAGATAAGAGTACTAACTCTCAAAAAGAGGAGTTGGTACAGAAAATAATAACCAAATTGGGAGGAAAAGATTTTATAGCTAAGGATCTCCAAAGGGATATCATAGGGATCTAGATGGAGGATAGTGTAAGGAAAAAGGACAAAAAAATTGGAAATACACCAAAAGGTTATCAGGAAAATAGCAGGACAAATATTGAAGAATTGATAGAAATAGAAAATAAAAAACTTGAGGAGGACAGTCTCGAGCATCAGATCTGCAAGGAATTGGAAATGGAGGAGTTTATAAGATTAGAGAAAGGATCTACATCAGCAAATCAAGTACTAGATATATTTTAGCAAGACCTTGGTATACAAACAAATCAAGAAGGTTTAATTTCTCCAAATTATGGCAAGACAAAAGGAAAAAGAGGTAGGAGATCATTGAAGGAATTACATGAAAATGAAGGTCTAGCTAGAGAACAGAGGAAAATTGATGAGCTTCTTATCATGAGGAAGGGGAAGAGCCTTCCTAAGGCAAAATGAGAATAACATCTTGGAATGCTAGGGGTCTTAATGCCCCAAGAAAAAAAAGGTTATTTAAACAATATTTAAATTTTTTTAAATCAGATATAATATTAATTCAAGAAACCAAACTTAATAAAGGTGAATGCACTAAACTTAGTAAGGTGTTGGGGCTATGGGATTCAATCTTGATTGAGGCAATAGGTGCCTCGGGAGGCTTAGGAATTATTTGGAACCCTAGGAAAGTAAATCTAACTTATCTAACAAATAATAAAAACTAGTTGTGTGTGAATGTACAGGGTATAAAATCAGATATAAAATTCATTCTTATAAATGTGTATGGTCCTAACAGCATTATAGGGAAAAAAACTGTTTGGGATGAATTAAGCTCAATCATTATTGAACAAAAAGAAAATTCGATTATATTAGGAGGAGATTTTAACACGATTCTAAGCTTAGATGAGAAAATAGGAGGTATTCAACATCTGCCACTTTCATCTATAGAATTCAAATTATGGATAGACAAACTTAGTTTACTAGAAATTCCATCAAGTAATGACATATTTACATGGAATAATAGAAGAAAGGATAATGATTATATTGTGGAGAAATTAGATAGATTCTTCATGGGAGGTAATCTTTTTTCCAATAATAAGGATTTTCAATCCTCCATTCTGCCCTTTGCAGGATCGGATCATTTCCCTATTTGTTTGGAGATCTCTGAACCATCTAAACCTCCTAGAAATCCATTTAAGTGTGAAAAGATGTGGTTCCAAGATCTGAGATTTCTTGAACTGATTAAAACATGGTGGACTCAAGCAAATTTCATTGGGTCAAAAATGTTTATTTTCATCTCCAAACTCAAATTGCTGAAAGAAAATATTTTGAGGTGGAACAGAGAACACTTCAACAATATTTTCAAAGAAAAAATAGAAGTTGAAGAAAAATTGGAAAACTTGAATCAGGAAATCATAAAATTTGGTATGAATTATGAGAAATATACTTTAGAAAAAGAACTCCTCATGAAACAGGAAGATATTTTAGCTAAAGAAGAAATCTACTGGAGACAAAAATCTAGAGAGAAATGGTTGGATGAGGGAGATATGAATACTAAGTTTTTTCACAATTCCACAATCCAAAACTGAGCTTTCAAGAGAATTACCAGCATCTTGTCACCGAAGGGTACACATACAGAAAGTCCACTAGAAATAGCAAAAATGATAGTTTCTCATTTTAATAATCTACTGAATAATTATGAAGGGTCTAATAGGGAGGCACAGTCCCGAATGCTCAAAATTATCCCAAAACTGGTCTCTGCAGATGACAATAAAAATCTAAATAGACTAATATCTTTGGAAGAGGTTAGATCAGTAGTCTTTAATATGAGCCTAGATAAATCCCCAGGACTTGATGGGTTTCAAGCATTCTTTTTTCAAAAATTTTGAGATATACTTGGGGAAGACTTATGGAAAGCAATTGAAGCCTCAAGGAATGGTGGATCTCTGTTAGCCGAAATCAACTATT
Source organism: Cupressus sempervirens (assembly GCA_028749045.1). NCBI lineage: Eukaryota > Viridiplantae > Streptophyta > Pinopsida > Cupressales > Cupressaceae > Cupressus > Cupressus sempervirens. The sequence goes on from CM053786.1 coordinate 747,533,772, forward strand.
CTTTCTTTACACTTATCCCTAAAAAAGATTGTCCCAAACATCCCAAAGACTTCTGCCCTATTGCTCTATGCAACACCATTTACAAAATATTTTCAAAAGTCATAGCTAATAGACTCAAGGTAATTATGCCAAAATTGATCTCAGAAGAGCAGACAGGTTTTGTTTCAGGAAGATCGATTTTGGATGGCATACTCATAATTCAGGAAGTCATACACTCTACTACCATAGATAAAGAAGCATGTATGGTTATGAAGTTAGACATACAGAAGGCTTACAATATGGTTGATTAATGTTTTCTCTGTAAAGTTTTAGAAGCATTTGGTTTTTCTCGTCAATGGATAAATCTAATATTTAAGTTCATTTCCACTCTGAAGATTTATGTTCTCATAAATGGGACGCCTGAGGGTTTTTTTGAAATATCCAGGGGAATTAGGCAGGGAGACCCACTATCCCCCTCCCTCTTTATTCTAATGGCTGAAGCCTTTGGGAGAGAAGTCTCCTGCGCTTATCAAGAAAGAAAGATCTCTGGTATTACTGTCACCAAGAATTTTCCTAATATTACACATCAACAGTATGCAAATGATACCATTCTATCTGGTAAAAGTTCCATTCAAGAGGCCAAGGGGTTTAAAAGCATAATTCAGCATTATATGGATGCCTCAGGTTAGAAGGTTAATAACAAAAAATTAGATATTTTCTTCTTAAACACATCTCTTGAAATGGAAAATAGGATATGTGGAATTATGGGATACAAAAAGGGAAAGTTCCCTTGCAAATATCTAGGCATCGCCCTAGAAAAGAAATCGAGGTTCACCAAAATTTGGATGGACATGATCAAAAAGGTGGATAAGAGGATTGAGAGTTGGAAAAATAAGTGGCTCTCTAAGGCTAGGAAGATTACCAAGATCTGAGCAATCCTTTCAGCTACTCCAATTTTTCCCATGGCATGTCTTCCCCTCACTAACTGGATGTCCAAGAAATTTGAGACCAAACTTAGAAATTTCTTATCGAAGGATAAGGAACATGACAACAAACTTGCTCTTATTAAATGGGATAACTTATGCAAACCCAAGGAATGTGGGGGTTTAGGAATAAAGAAGCCACAATGGCAGAACGAGGCTTTGGGAGCTAAACTTGTGTGGAGATTATACCAAGAAAATGAACACAAATGGGCCAAAATTCTATATTATAAGTACCTTGATCCATCGGATCCGAAATCATTGTTCAGGATGGAAAGGCTTCCAAAAGGGTCGGAATGTTGGAATTTCATGTCAAATTGTCGAGGTATTATTAGTAAATTTCTTTCTTGGGATGTCAGGGTCGGGAACAAAGCTTTGTTTTGGGAAGACTCATGGGATGGACTTCCTCCCATCTATTCCTCGCCCAATTTAGAGAACCTTATAACTAAGTCAAAATCAGTATGGGGCTGCAGGGTCAAAGATTATAAAGTTAAAGAGATGTTGGATGGGGAACTATGTTGGAGATGGCGATCCATCAATGAATTAGAACTGGTGCCAGATTTAGTCACTGCTTATAAAAAGATCATATCGAATAGTAAAATTAAACAATCTGAAAGGCTGGATAGTCTTATCTGGGCTGGATCAAAGGATGGAATCTACAATGTGAAGCTTGGGTATCAATCTATTATTCATTCGCAAAAGTGGAATTATGTAGAAATCCCTTTAAAATTGTGTTGGGATGCAGCCTGTCTACCTAAGGCAGGTTTCTTTTTATGGATCGTCCTTCAGAACAGAGCTCTGATGGTAGATAGACTATCTAGATTCAGTATTATGGGCCCCAACTGGTGTGTTATGTGTAAACAAAGCAATGAAGATGTAGACCACCTCTTCCTCAATTGTCCTTTTGCTCAAAATTGCTGGGAATGGATTAAATCCCAACTTAAGTGGTCAACCCCCTTTCAAAATACACTTAAGGGGTTCCTCAATTCTTGGCCCACACATTTGGTTCGAGGGGTGTACAGAAAACTTTGGAATATTTGTCCATCCCTAGTGGTATGGGAACTTTGGAAAGAAAGAAATCATCAAATTTTCAAAAATAAAGAGCAAAACTTAGTCAATTTTTTGTTAAAATTGGAAGTGGCTATAATAGAAGTTATGAATGCCTATCTAAAGAAATCCTCCCATGAAGAAGGCTCTTTCTCTTTTTGGGATGGTACAATGAAGAAACAATGGGCTAATCTGATCAACCCCCCCATGGTATATGTTGTTAGTAATAAAGTGGCAAGGGCTAATTGTAAATGGGTTCCTCCACCCCTAGGATGGCATAAATTGAACTTCGATGGTGCAGCAAGAGGGAACCCCGGTATAGCTGGTGTAGGTTGTATCATCAATAATGAAGAGAGGCAGTGGATTGTAAAGCTAGCCTCTCTACTCCCTCTAGTTTCTAATAATATGGAAGAATTTGAAGCACTGGAGAAAGGTCTAAAATTATGCCATAATCTAGGTCTATCTAAAATCATCATCGAAGGTGACTCTCAAGTTGTTCTTAATGGCATTAGGGTTAAAAAGACTCCTAATTGGATCCTAAACTCTAAACTCTAAGAAGTTTTGATTTTAATGGAAAAATTTGAAGACGTATTAATTAATCACATTTACCGAGAAGGTAATACTATGGCTGATAGACTCGCCAACAGGGGTGCTGATGGAGAATCGCTCCTGATATATAACTCAGAGTCTTCTCCTCCTTTGAAGAATTAGATAATATTCACAATTATTCCTTTTTATATTAATATACATACTCTTATATAAAAGCATATATATATTCATATGCTAATATAATCATAAACATATATATATGATTTTTAGCTTATTAGATACATACTTGTACTAATTCCTATTAATGTTCCGTAATAATATATCTTAAAACTCTATATTTAATTAATAGGAAGAAAGAGATTATATTATAGTATTATTTAGCTATTTTTGATATTTTCACAATTGTATCCGTATTGTCTGTTATTATGGGGGTTTTAATATTATCAATATTTATTGTTGATAGCTTTATTGTTATCTCCTGAGAAATATCCTTTTCTCTAATTTTAATCACGTTCGCATTGTTATTTTCGAGGTGTTATTTTGTTTTCCTTTATTTTTGTTCTCCTTAGGTATCTTCTTGATTTACTGTCGCTGAGATTATTTATATAGGGACTTTTCCCTGTAAGCAATACGTTTGACATAGCTACAATGATTAAGAGATATTAACTCCTAGCAATTGTCCTGAGCCTAGATTTCCATTCACTTCCATCTTGCTTTGCGTGTTTTCTAACTGGCCCCCAGTTGTAGATCGTGTCATGAGATATCATTACTTATTAAGGGTCCAGAAAGTTATCATTAGTAAATTTGAGTTTGAATAGGGGAGAGCAAGTTTCGAACTTGCCACTTGGCTCATGTGATAAAGGCTCTGGAAATGTGATCTAATACTCAATATTTAACTCGAGTAGATGAGGTCACTGCCTAACATAGATTCTAAATTTGTATAAAGGGTACGAAGGATAGATCGGTAATGATGGCTTTTTCTGCTTTATGGGAATGATTTTTTAAGTAGAACACATAGAATTAGAGAGGCAGACTTCTACTACCCCTGAGTGTTAGCTTGTTGCTAAGATGGAAACCAATGTGAGTGTCTATCATATGATAGAAAATAGAACAATGGCCTTTCTCGGAAAGGTAACGTCGAAAAGATGGAACCGTCTTCTAAGAAATGTAGATGATATGTTGCATTTTTCCATTAATAGGGTGTTAGGGGAAGATATCTTTGATTATAGGGTGACCTGGAGAACCAACAGCTCAATAATTGGGACTTTCATTGGAGTGATGGTAAGGGAAAAGTCTGGAAAAGAAGAGATTGTTAGGCTTTGTGAAGATATTTTTAATCCTGTTTGGAGGCAAGGGTTAGAGAAGGTGGTTCATAGCATTGATGAAAAGGGTAGAATCCCTTACACTGAAAAATATATGGGTCTTCCTCTGGGTGCAAAAGAGTTGACGACTACCCCGCGTCGACAATGCCTTTTGGTTAGGGAAAATTTGGCCTTTTTTAGGGCTTGGCCTCAAATGGAAGCAAGTGTTAATTTCCTCCTATGCTGGCGTGGGATTAGGGTAGAAGACAATCTGGACTGGTTGGTCAGATATATTAACATGTTTAAATCCTATGTGAGTCTGGGTGTAGTCTTTAATGATCTTAATGACTTGGAATTTTGCATTCTTAATGCTGAAAAATTGAGCAAACTTGGAGTTGATTACGTACTCCCACCAAACGTAGTCATGGATGATCCAGACTCTGTTCCAGAGGTGATTATGGTCTCATGGAAATAATAGAATATGGTTTTAAGTTTTTTGATATCTAGGTATAGAAGGTGGTTATGTACTCAATTAGACTGAATTAGCATTAAAAGTCTTCTGGTAATCTTTTGGGTTCCTCATCAGTATTATACAGGATGTTGCGTCGATACTGGTTATAGTTTTACATAGTATAGCTTTGTATATCTCCAGCTATATATTTTTGTAAGGTTATATTGGGTAATAGAACATATTTCCAAGTGGTCGGTGTTATGATGGATTCAGTATTTGTGCCATGCTTTTGTTTTATTAAGGTAGCAATTTTAGAATTTTATGGTTGTCAAATAAAATTTGGCATTGTTGGCGACTATTTCATCATATGATGGTATCATTTCCTTTAAATTAATCATGTGATTGGGATGAATTGATTAAACAAAAATCTGAGGGTGTGTTTTTGACTTTTTCTACAAGATCTAAGCTTATTCTGTCAAGATTTATCTGGTTTCCTCATTCATATCGAAAATTAAGCACATAGTCATTCGGCTAGTTTGCAATTTTGTCTTAATATAATGAATTCTTGAGCTTCTTTCTCGGTATGAATATATAATCTGGGTCCTTAAATGTTTAATCCTTATTTCACAAATCTCTTTTAGGTTTGGATTATGAATTTTTTTTATCTGTCGAAAATTCAGCATGTAGTATCCATAAATTTTTTATTACAATTCTCAATTTAGATTGCATTAACTGATCAATGGGATAGACATTTAGATTTGTCTTGTTTGATTTAGGTTACAATTTTAGATTTCTATGACTTATTTGGTTATGTTGGAGACTGTTTTGCCAAATGTTGGTATTGTTTCCTCTTTAAAATTGCAAAAGGGATTAATTGATTGACCAAAAATCTAAGGGTTTATTTCTGAATTTCTCCAGTATGTCTATGACTCCTTTGTCTAGAGTTAGTTGTTTTCCCCATCCATACCTAGAATAAAGTTCATAGTCATTCGGATGTTTAACAATTTTAATCTTATAATTATAAATTCTTGGGCTTCTTTCTCGGTCTGAATTGTTTTTTCGGGTCTTTCAATGTTCAATCCTATTTTCACAAATTAAGGAATTTGTAGTTTGATCTCTCTCAGATTTATATATTGGAATCCTTTTATCGATCGGGTAATTCAGCATCTACAGCTATGAGTCCTTGGTAATGAATCATAATTTAGATTAATTATTAGGATCTATGGGATAGGCTTTTTAGAATTCGCTAACTCTCTGTTTCTTTTTTTAGATAGTTTATTACCTCTATTTTTTTATATATTATGTGCTCTTTTGTTTTTTCCTCAGCCTTGTTTAGTATAGGTTTTATTTTAGGTTTATAACGGTTTATGGTCCATATTAGATGTAATTAGTAGTCAGATTATTTATTGTTCTGGCCTTGTTAGGCTTATTTATTATTAGATTCTGAATGAAAGAGCAGATTGGAATTTGGAAATATTCTTTAGGCTACTAACAATTTTATGTCTTGAAGAAAGAATTCCTTGACAGGTATCTTATTTCGGATTATTTACATTTAGTTGGAAGGAAGTTATACTGAGTCAAATTTCCATGGCAATGCCCATATGTAACTCATGTAATTTGTTAACTTATGTAACTTTGAGAACAGGGGTATGCCCCTAGGGTAATCTAATAAGATAGGACATGAGTCCCGGGCAAGACTGGAGGTTTTCTTCTCCATTCTTTCCTACCAGTGCCCATTTGAATGAAGAAATTCTATGTATCTTTTATCCCTTTCTTTAATATATAATCCAAGGCCTTGGCCATTTATCGATCAAAAAAAAAAAAAATGTTAGAGAAATTTTTTTAATTTAAATGTAGATAGTAGAATTGATGATAAAGTTTACCTCTATTGTATGTGTATATCTAAGGTGAATTAAATTTTGGATTAGAGTTTTAAATTGTAGTTAGCATGCGTTGAATAGTTAAGTTTAATTGATCTTCTAGAGTTTTAGATTCTCTTAATGTTTGTTTTAACTTATATTAGTTGCAATAAGTTAGTTTCAATTTTGGAGTTAGTAAAAATGAAAATTAGTATGTGAATTTTTATAGTGCTTGTTAATAGTGAAAATTGTTGTAAGTATTGTTGAAACTTCTACTCCACTTAATATTATTAGATGTTAGTTCTTGTAAATATAGATTTAAAATTAAATGGTTAGTATTAATGTTAGATTAGTATTATGTTAGTTTGGTATTAAAGTTAGCTTAGTTTAAAGATAGCGTGGTTAAATTAGAAATGATAAATTTGAGATTTAGTTAGAAGTTAATTATATGTTGTAATATAAGTTATGTAATGATGTTAATAATTCTATTAGTTTCAATGTTAGATTGGCATATTATGTAAGCGTGTTATCAAATCGTAGTTAATTTAATTTTTTTATGTTTATTATCCTTAGAAATGTTATATTTCTAATAGAATTATAGACTAAATAAAGTTGTGAGTTGAATAAATTCTAAATAAAGTTTAATTAGTATATCTCTAGTTTTCATTAATAAAATAAGTTAATGGCTATGTTGCAAATAAAATTATCTTAGTAAATTTTAGTTTAGATTCTAAGTAATTCAATTTTAGTTGTATCATTATTATCGCTATTATTATTTTTCATAGATCATAAATTCAATTATATTTAGTTTAGAATTTAGTTAATTGTAGTTAGAAAATTATTTCATGTTGTCATAGTAATTAGTCCTTGACTTCTAGGCTATGAAATAATTGGGCTTATACTTCACCTGATCAATATTAGAATAATTTTAATACATTGTTGTAATGTTAATGTAATAACGAATCAAAAGTTGATACCAATTTAATAATGGGAATTTAACTTTATCAATGTACTTCTTCTCATGATTAAAACTTATGATGAATGTAGTAAACCTATTCTTGTACTTGCGAATCAACTCTTAAAACCTTAGTGAACCTTATTATTATTAACTTTTAAAAAAAAATCGTGTGTGTGTTTTGCCCATATATTTTTGGGCATGACAAAATGTCAGTCAAGAAATTTTTGACTAAAGAAGAAATGCAATTAAGAGAAGTCATTCTTCTCTCACAAAAAGAAAAAGAAAATGAGAAGGAGAGAAAAATGAGAGATATCATACATGCTCAAATGCTTGAAAAAGAATGGCAACTCCAACAAGAAATTAAGAATTTGGAGAGCCAAAATAAATTAAAAGAAGAAAAAGTGAACACATTAAAATGAGTTGCTATTGTTAAGTATCAACTTGTAGATGTCAAGATAAGATATGAAGATCAAATATAATTTTTAAGATAAGAATTACAAACTACAAGAGAACTAATTGATCAACAACCATCTACCTCTATAGCTCCACTAAGAGATAGGCATCAAAATGTGGAAGAACAACAACAATTGGAGTAGGTCATTAAAGGAAGAAATAAGATTGAGAAAAGGGATAACA